>VDFB02000017.1:23161303-23203649 GCA_007258455.2 Sequoia sempervirens
AACAATACAGTAGAGAGAAGAGTTGTTTCAGAGCCTTCATAAAGGCACTAGTATGCCTTGTCAAGTACATGTAAATCATGAACATCATCAAAGTCATCTTGATCATCATGATCAGCTCTGCCACTAAATGTGGCATAGATCAATGTATTAGTACCATCATCTTCAACTGTGTTTTCTGGCGCATGATCATCTTCTTCCATAGGATCATCAACTTCATCTTCGATATTCACAGCTCCATGTTCATCCTCTTGCAAAACCACATTCTCCGGGCTATGATAATCCATATCATCTGCCCTAGGGTGCCCCACCTTTATAATAATGATAAGACACAAATAAACCATGATCATGATCAAGTGATTATATATATATATAAAATGTTAAAACAATATAAACATTTACAAATTCAATCAATATAAACACATATAATGAACAACTTACCAATGGAGGATAATCATGCCCCCTTCAATGTGACCATGCTGCCTACAATGTTTCTCAGCTGTTGTGATTAAAATTTGTCTTGTCTTTAAGCCCTTGCAATTATTAAAAGGACAATAACATTTCCCATCACCCTTTCTTTTCAATCTAGCCCACAATCTATCAAGTGTCTCTTCATTTTGTTCTGGACTAATATTATCTGACATGATTTTTCTTTACCAAGCTTGACTATTTAGATCTTCAAAAAATATCAAACTTACACTCCAATAATTTTTATTCATCGACATGTAACATGGTCTAATAATTCTGATATTTTACACCAAAAAAATTTGGCATGCAACCACCCCTGCAAAAGAGAAGATAGTCTGAAGTTAATGACACCAAAAAACACTTTACAATGCTAATTCCAAAACTTATTAAATTCTGATTTTACTATGATTTCCAACTGTTAAGACTCCTACAATCAGAATATTGAACTTGATCACAAAATTCCTACAACAATGGAGGTAGCGAGCTAGTAAGAGCAAGTGACCCATTCCTATGGAGCAATGAGTCATAATCATCATTGCTAATGTCAATACGGATTTATCCTTTAGTTAAAGATGCAATGTGTCACTTCTTATGACGAGCTTATCCCTAGGGCCCTCAACATTCGAGAGAGCCCTAATAAAAACAAAAGCATTGGTAAGAGCATGATTAGGGTACAACCCTAGGCCTCCATATAAACATAAACCATAACTCTAGCAGATTAATGAGGTTCAATACCAAAAAATTGAGACATGTAGTAATAACAAAATCTTGTAATCTAAAGATTGTAGCCAATAACAAGCACACTATGTAGCTTCATGGGACATTTGTAAATGCAATCTACGGTAAGAAGAATGATACACTTGAGATGTGATAGTCAAAAACAGGCTAAGCAGTGACAAGATAATAAAGCTCAAACCTTGCATAGTAAAGTGGAGATTTTAACAGTGAGTTTCCTTACCCCTTGCTGACCTTAAGGGTTTTCAAATGCTTTTGGTAGTGTTAGACAAGGAAAATGCAATCAGGGAATGACTGTCCAAATGAAGTAACAGTGGTAATCATAGGTTCAATGTTTCTTCTTAGCCATTAATGTATAATGGAGGTAGTGGATTGCATGTTTGAGCAGTGTTTTGAGACTCACCAAAGATGGGAGAATAGTGAATAATACCTTGTGGACTATGAAGTAGTGTCAATAAGGTTGAAGGATCTTAAGAACTATAATACCATGAAACAATGAGTCCCCTGTAGTAAGTAGGCAGTCTATAGGGCATAGTTTGATTTTATAGAAGGATGCTCATGAAAGGAATCTTCAAGTGATAGTGAGTGAGCTGTTTGAGATTGCAGCTGAGGGTGCAATACCCAGTCTTAAAGGAAGTTAGCAAAGCAGTAAATGTGCAAGAAAATCGAATCGTACACAACAAACAATTCACAATGTTATCTTCCATAATGCCTTGAGTTTGAAGACAAAAATTTCATTGTATCTTCATGATGAAAGTGGTGAGATTAATGGTCAATCACTGGCAACCATGATTTTAAAACATGCTATTGTGCTTATGGAGGCAACATTTTAAGCAAGGCAGTGAGTGGTGGTTTGGAACAATGGCAGGTATGAAGGACTTACTTTATATGCATACTATGCAGTCTAGCTTAAGACAACGTTCTTAGAAGAGATTGAAGGTGGATTATGGAACTCAAGGGTTACCATGAAAAGGATTAAAGCAAAGATTGAGATCTATTTAAAAGCCATGGTCATGAAGATATTAAAGATGTCACATGCAAAAACCTAGTAGCTGGAGTAATGAATACAGTGCCAAAGAGGATAGTGTGCTGGGGCAGATTTAGGAGATCTCCACATTATCTAATTACAGGGAAATACATCATTTATTTATTTTTTTAATTAAAAGAAATCATTCTAAACCCTATATAGGATACATTGATACTTCAAAAGCCTCTGAAGGAATTTGAGATTATGCAAATATATGTCAAGTAACATTCATAAGGTTTAGAAAATCTTGATCACTCTCTAGAATAGCCCATTAAACATGGGTTGTGCTTGAATGCACTACATAATTGATATAACACAACCACTCTGCATATCAACCAGAGTTATAGGCTCTTTATTGCAGCAAGAGGTAATCACTCTTCGATCATGCTATAATTACATCCTATCTGTTAAACTTGAGACAACCTGAATGCACCCAATGATGATTATTGACACCTACATTATACAACCTGAATTAACTACATTATATGAGTGCCTCCATTTCTATCACAACATAGCCACATTAAACTTGGGTCACACATGAATGCATCTGTATTTGTTATAGCACAACTGTGCCACATGACCAATACAGTTATGGATCACATAATTACATTCACAAGAATCTGTTCCTCCATTGTGATCTTATGGTGATTCCACACAACAAAATCTGGACATGAAATTCTCAAAACCCTTAACCTCTACAAATGAAATCTGATGAGATATTGCTTTAAAATATGATTTTCAAACCTGGAACTACAAATCTGACTTCACAACTGAATTCTGCAAAAAGACAATGACTATCCTCAACCTAGTGATATCTTCTTGAATTTTTTCTGATTTTTCCCAAGAAAATCTTCCGTAGTTCTCCACAAACTGTCTCAAGTAGAGCAAAACACTGTCGCAATACATCAGGCGCGAACTCACTTTTCTTTATGTTGGCCACAATTTGATTTTTTTAATTTTTCATGTTTGTTGAACATTCGACGAAAATAATAGCCGACATTTCGATGAACACCAGGTTCGCCGATATTTCGACGGACGTCGGGGATAAACTTTCGAAACAATTGGAAATTACACATCAAATTTTACAAGCACCCGACAAACATCAAATTTTACATATTTTGTTGGACAGTTTCATCGTATTTTGCAGTCAAATGCATTAGTGAACCCAACAAAAATCATACCAACAAGTGCTAAAGAAATACCAAGAACAACAAGAAGTATCCCAACTAGTAGCCCAACAACAAGTGTTGTTGGCTCAATGAAAACATCAAGCTTATCAACAAGCATTATTAGCACAACAACAATAGGACCAACAACAATCATTGTTGGTACAACAATAGTTACAACAACCTATCAGCATGCTCAACATTCTTACCTCCCTCCCACCCCTGCTCAGTCTTCAAATCCACATTTGGATGTCCAAAATCAGCTCTAAAACACATTCACTCCACCCCTTGATCCATAAGATGATGTGACAAAACAAATCAAATTTCTCTCACAACAAGTGCTTGATCTTTAGTCAGGGAAAACCACAAAAACACCCAGTAACTTGTGTCCCTATCCATTTGATAGGAGCCTTACAATGAAACCATTCCCAAAGGGATTTGAAATCCCAAAATTTTATAAATATCGTGGGATGAGAAACCTTGAAGATAACATCAAGGAATTCCAATTACATTGCATAGAGGTCGCATATGACAATACATATCTGATGCAACTATTTCCTAGAAGTTTGGTTGGCCAAGCTATGGAGTGGTTCTCTCGTCTTCCTCTTGGCATCAAAAAGTTTGAGGAGATAGTAGACATATTCATAAAAAATTGCACCTTCAATATTGGTATGGATGTCAGTCTAGAGGAATTATCAGCTCTTAAACAAGAAAATAATGAATCATTTGCTTCCTTCATACAATGACTGTGATCCAAGACCAATAGGAGAAAATGGGTCATGCCTGAAGAACAGCGAGTTTGCACCATCATCTCAAATCATGAAGGAACCTTGGCATTTCATATAAAAGTGCAAGGTATCACCTTTTACGGCCAATTTATCTCCAAGGTACTTAACATTGAATGATCCCTTATTGCACAAGGAGGGTCACCCTCATATCCTAAATAGAAAAACAATCACCCATCCACCAGCTATAATGACAAACCTTGCACATGGGAAAGAAACAAAAACACTTCCAACGGTGGTGTTGTTTATGCCAAAGTTGTCATCAATGCTCCTCGACAAAACAAACCAGCATCACAACAGCAATCTGAAAACCACAATCAAAACAATCATCAAACTAACATAGTGACTCAATAGCCAAACAATCAAATAATCAACAATGTGAACAATCAATGGGGACCACCCCAATGAAACAAAAACTCCCCCAAGAAGAAGTACACTAATCTTGGGGAATCAGCTAAATGCATCATGAAGAGGCTAGTGGTGGAAAAACTCATTACAATCCCCACTTATGACAACTATCAAGATCCCTTGGTCAAACCATCGTGGTTTAATGAAAATAACCTTTGTGACTTCCACAAGATCAAGGGACACACAAAAACCAATTGTATGAGGTTGAAAAACCCGATTCAAGACCTTATTGATGATAAAATCATAAATGTGGAGCAACTAACAGGAAATCAAAATCTCAAGATCTACATGAATTCGATGCCCAATCATAACAACAAAGGGAACAATAACAATGATAAAGGGAAGGGTGCCTTCAAAAGTGTGAATCATGTATACAACCATGTTGTCACATCCCTAGATGAGTATTACACTATTATCACCATCAACTTCACATTTGACATAGCTGACATTTGTAGTAGTAGTGATGACGAATATCCCATAGCCAACTTACCTATGTTTTTTGAGAACACCACCCTTCTCATGATTAGTATTGTGTCATTTGATTCAACCTGTCAAACCCATGAAATAAACCTAGTATACCCCTAGCTCATTGATTACAACCAACAAGGACCACCAGTTCTAGACACTTTCAAAAATGATGAAGCTCTCTCAGAATTCATGGGACTATGGAACATGATACCATGCACAGATCACAAGGCTCAATTTGATATCATTCTAGACACACATGCTTATTACTGGGAGACCATTGAATCCTTTAGTCACAAAAGTGAAAAATTAAGAATAATCTCAAGGTATTTGAGTGAAAACCACACTATGGCACTCTCTGACCCTAAAATAGTAAAAAAATAGGATGTATACAATGGTGAAAATATCTCTGAGGCACCCAAGGATGAAGGATTCAATCTTCCCCTCAGTGCTCTACATTAGGAAAATTCAGTGGTTCCAGTTGAGAAGTGCAACCTAGTAAACTTGGGAACAAAGGAAACTTTGCATATCACATTCTATGCAGAATCATTGATGATAGAAGAAAAGGAGCTTCTAGCCACCTTCCTAAGGGAGAGAAAAGTCAAATTTGCATGGAGTTATGCTGACATGCCTAGGTTTGATCCAAAGATTGTGGTTCACCACCTAGCAGTTTACCCTAAAGCTAAGCCTATCAGGAAAAAACTTAGAAAAATGCATCCCCAAATATCCTTGTTAGTCAAGATAGAATTGGAGAAGGTACTTGATGCAGGGTTCATACGAACAACCGACTATCCACAGTGGGTATCAAATCTGCTTCATGTTTCAAAGCCCAATCAGGGTATTCGAATATGAATAGATTTTAGAGACCTGAACAAGGCACGTCCCAATGATGACTTCCCACTTCCCAACATTGATATGATTCTATACATGACCGTGGGACATGAGATTCTTTCACTAATGGATGGATTCTCTAGGTATAACCAAATTATGATAGTCAAAGAAGATCAACATAAAATGGATTTTACTTGTCCATGGGGAACATATTGTTGGAACATGATGTTGTTTGGCCTAAAGAATGCTGGAGCAACATATCAGAGACCCATGACATCAATCTTTCATGACATGATCCATAAGACTGTGGAAGATTATGTTGGCAACATATTGGAAAAATCTAGAAAGAGAAGAGACCACATAGCAGCATTGGGTGCCATCTTTGACAGACTGGAGGAATACAAGGTCCACCTTAATCCAAAGAAGTACATCTTCTACGTACAATTAGGGAAGCTATTGGGGTACATTTTTTCTATGAGATGAATTGAAATAGATCCTTCTAAAGTAAAGGAAATCCTCGAGATGGAGGAACCTAAGACATTGAAGTAGCTAAGAGGCCTACAAGGTAGGCTCCTGTTGTTCTGCCAATTCATAGCTCAGATAGCAGATAAATCAATCCCATATTTTCACCTACTCCACAAGGGGTAACATACATGTGGGATGACAAGTGTGATCAATCCTTTAACAAGATCAAAGAATATTTTCTCGCACCTCCAATGCTTATGCCACCAATCCCAAGAAATCCTCTAATCCTTTACATATCAGCAACAACAACAACTCTCAGTGCTCTCCTAGTTTAGCATGATGAAAAAAAAACAAATAGGGCCATCTACTACATTATCTGAACCATGGTAGGGCATGAGTTAAATTATTCTTTCATTGAAAAAGCTTGTCTAGTAGTGATGTTTGCCTCATAGAAGTTCAGGCACTACATGTTAACACACAAAAGCAAGCTCATTGCCAAGATCAACCCACTCAAATATCTTCTCTCCAAAATAGTGCTCACAGGAAGATGCCCAATTGGGTCATGATCCTATCAGAGTATGACATTGAGTATGTAGAGCAGAAGGCTATCAAAGGGAAAGCTATTGTAAACCAATTGCAGAAGCGCCAATGTACTCAAAGAATCCGCTAATTTCAAAGCTCCCAGATGAATCCATTTTCAACTTGAGCATAGCAAACCACTGGAAGTTGTACTTTGATGGTTCCTACACATAACATGGATCGGGAGCTAGGGTCTTATTCATCACTCCATAGGGAGACTACATACCAAGATCCTATAAATTTTCATTTCCCTACACAAAAAATATAGAAGAATATGAGGCTCTAACCATATGACTCAAAATAGTAGTGTAGTGGCATATCATGGCTCTCAAGGTTTATGGGGATTCACAGCTAATATTCAATCAAGTGAATGATGAATATCAAACTAAGGATGACAAACTAAATCCATACAATAAATTGGTAGAGATTCTTAAGGATTCCTTCATTGAGATCGCATTTGAGTAGATACCCAAAGCAAACAACAGAGCAATGAATATCCCTCGCAATGTCCCAAAGCATAAATTCCTAGTAGAGCAGCTTCTTGTGCCTGCATTCGAGGTACCAGAGTTAGAATTTTTGTGTGAAATAATTGGTCCTCATGATCCGTGGTACCATGACATATACACCTATTTGAGAATCAGAGTCCTCCTAGCTGACATAACTGCAAACCTTAAGAAAAACTTTGTCAAGAAAGCATCCCAATTTGTCATCCTAGGAAATACCCTTTACCATAGGAGCATAGAAGGAACCCTGTTACATTGCTTAAATGCTAAGGAGGCATTGACCACCTTAATTGAGGTACATAATGGTATTTGTGGTTTGCACTCAAGTAGAATGACCTTAGCCAAGAAATTGCTAAGGATAGGGTATTATTGGCCTACTATGGAAAGAGAAGCACATGACTATGTCAAAAGGTGTCTACAATGTTAGCAGCATGGGAACCTCATCCATGCTCTAGCTCAAGAGCTCCATCTAATTGTCACACCATGGCCATTTTCATAGTGGGGGCTTGATCTCATTGGGAAAATAACTCCCACCTCATCTAGTGGCCACAAGTTTATCATTACCGCCACTGAGTATTTCACCAAATGAGTGGAAGCCATCTCCATGACATACATCATTGGAAAGCAGATATCAAAGTTCATCATGAACTACTTAATATGTCGGTACGATGTTCAACAAGCCATTATTCAAGAATCAAGATGTTCGTGACCTATGCGACAAATTCAAAATACATCGCTTTTCTACTTCGTACTATCCTCAAGGAAATGGCCAAGTAGAATCCAAAAATAAAACCATTCTAAAAATCCTTAAAAACATAGTCAATGATGCAAGTTGTGACTGGCATCTACAACTAAATCCCACCCTCTAAGCCTATCGAACTAGCATTTGTATAGCAACAGGTTCCACCCCATTCTCCCTAGTCTACGGATCATAAGCCATATTACCTATTGAGATCAAGCTTCTGTCACTGAGAATATCATTGTAAAACCTCATCACAGATGAAGAATAATGAGTTTCAAGATTGAATGAGCTGGAATTTCTAGATGAGTGGCATATGGATGCTTTAAATCATTTTTAGGTGTACCAGAATCAAGTCAAGAGGAGCTATAACAAGAAAATAAGGAGCAAGACCTTTCAGGTCAGAGAACTTGTGCTAAAAGAGAATTAAAAGAATGCCCCAAACCCAAATGGAAAAGGAAAATTTGAGCCCAACTGGTTGGGGCCATTTGTCATCACAACAAGTTACAAGTCAATGGAATATCAGTTATCAACACCTGAAGGGGAACCTCTGCAAGAGCCCGTCAATAGCTCCCATCTCAAAAAAAATTATGCCTAATCTTTTTAGGTATAAAACCAAAAAATTAAAAAAATTCCTGGAAAATTGGTTACCCTGATGACAACCTAGCAAACAAGCATCTCGGTGACAACAAAAAAATCAAGAAAGCAAAAAATCTTAAAAAAAATTAGAAAAAGGATAAAAAATAATAAAGAGAAAAATCATCCTCTAGTGAAAATCACTTCGGTGGCGCTTTGGACAAGTACCTTGGTGAAAACCTAGAAAATAGGCTCCTTGTGTAAATAAGTACTTTCCATCCACCAAGATCTCCATGGATTGTTCTACATCATTTATCCATCACTTCCATCATCCATTGCATTACATATCTTCATCCATCACCCATCTACATCTACATCATAGCTTTGTCATGTGTTTGTGTCTGATCCCTCCTAATACTACTCAGCCCATTCTCAAAGTTAGTTTGTTTTGCCTAGATTGGATTAGTCTATTGCTTCACACTAGGGGCATGTTCTCATCAGATCAGATTCATGTATGTACTTGAAGTCCCCAAAATCAGAAAATCCAAAAACATTCTAAACATATCAAAATCCAAAAATAGGTCAAAAAGTTAGTAAAAAATTCAAGAAAAAAAGTTGTCCTATTGAACTACGGTTCTCTGAGCCTTGAACATAGGAAAGGTTGATCTTTGATCATCCCTCAGACACTTAGGTCAGTCCTTTAGGAGTTCATCATAGCAAATTAGTAGTCCATTTGTTCATATCTCATTAATAATCAAGTCTATATTAGTCAAGCTACGTGGTATCTATGTGTATAATGTAGGCAAGGCTAATATGTTGATCAGCCCCCAAGGCCCCTAGGATAGGTCTTTAGGTTAGTCTCTTGGTCAAAATCTCAGAAAACCCCAAAAAATTTGAAATTTTGAAAATCAAAACATTTGTAAAATCTTGAAAACTACCAAAACCAACCTCAAAACATTTCAAAAACTTCCAAAACATTCAAAAAACCCAAAAAATCAATCCATCCCCATCTCGCTTTCATTTGCAATAAACATCACTCATAATAAATCAATCATCATCCACAACCTTTGGTGAAACAATTGGAAACAATTCTAGCAAGTTCAAAAGTGAAAACTCAAGTGTCGAAAGTTTCAAGTCTAGGTTACTACATAAAAAAGTTGGTCAACTCTTTGTGTCAATAGCCTATCATCCAATTAGTCCCAAATCAATCATCTAATATCATCATTTCCTAGGATGTATCCTTCCTACAATGGACATCAACATAAAGCATCACCATAGTTTAGTCTTGGCTAGTGATATGAAGAACATTAACTTGGTTTTTTACTTTATCTTTGTCTTTTGACTTATATTTTTGTGCTCATTTTGATGACCTCTCTATGATGTTCCAAATGAAGGGATTTAGAGAGATAGGAATATGGAAACGATCATTATCTTTTTATTTGTTGTGCTTGTTGGATGCTCTTGTAATATAACCTTGGTCATGTGTGCTTTTTTTGGGTGTAGGGAGGGTAATTTAAGTGTCTTGTTGACCACATAGGAAGGCTTTCCTTCCTATGTTTTGGTCCAAGATGTTTGGAATATTTGAATTGCATTTTGAATAAGGTTTTGTATGCTAGGCGTGAACAGGAGTACTCCTATATGATTGTCGATTCAAAGTCCATCACACTAGGTACAATTTCTTCCTAGTTTTTAGTATCTTGATGTATCATGACTATGTGTGTTATCAAACATAAGGTAATTGGCCCTTTTAAAATCCCAACTCCTTGGAAAATTATGATCATCATATCTCATCATCATCTTGTGTCTTGTTGGAATCTCTTGCTTTCTTCTATCAAAGTTTGTCATTGCACTCATCCTACATCCACAAACCATCATCATATTGCATACTGCATATCATATAGGAAATCGTAAATCATATCACATGCATTGCATTTCCATCATTACATAATATAGATTGGTTATTCAAAACATTTCATCATTTACACATTTGCATTAATTTACATCATCATATTCATAAATCATATAAAACATCATTTTGCATTCATCATATCATCATCATAATATCCATCTAACATATATAAGCACCATATCACCATCATAAGCATCACATAAATATATCACCATATAATGCATGAGAAAAGATAAGGAAAAACATTGCAATTCATCATCATCCATTAGGGGCATAATATAGATCCGTTAGTCACATAATCATTGTGTTTTACAACATCATATTATAATAGAAAAAAAAATATTGAAAAAGAAAGAATCTCGTCACATTTGCATCATCACATAGAACATAATGCACATCATAGCATCACATAATCATTGCATCACATCATAAAAGCACACATCACATAGCATTATCATCGCATAAGCATCATATACTATCATCATCATAGCATGATAACATAGAACATCATTGCATCACATTGCACAACATATAGAAGTAAGATCCATCCATAAAGCATAAAGTATAATAGGACACATCATATTGGATAAATATCATCTCATATATCATCAAAATAAATTCACTGTCATGGTATAAAATAATCGGATGAAGTGTGTATCAAGTACATAAGTACAAAGGTCCCATTGGGCTATCAAAAATGAGCCCATGGGGTGTAAAAAGAATCTTTTCTCTAATCAAAATGAAGGCTAAGCACATGAAAAGATAACAAATTTTTAAGAGAGATTATGAATTCTCTAAGAGTGTTCAACAAACACTAAAGTGTTTAAAAACACTTGATATCATGAGATGATGATGTCATTATGAAACTTCCACTAGGTTTCCCTTCTTCACCTTTGATTAAACCAACTTACAAAAACTAGTTAGAACTACAAAACATAGGTCAAGAAAGCAATTAATAACCTAGATAATCAAAATTAAAAAAGCACATGTTATAAAAAATTGAAATTTCACCTTTTTACTTTACTCCAGCGGTGGAGTCTACACATGCGGTGTAGTTTGAGGAACCTAGTGGTGCTATATGGCACCATTAATTCTACAAGTGATGCTCTATAGAAAAACAAAGAGTGTGATTGCATCAAAGTTTTGCCTAGCAGTGTTGTTTGAAGTTTGAGAATTCTAGCACATGAGATTTGAACTAGCAATGGAGTTAAGAAGTTTGAATTTTGGGTGGGAAAGACCAAGTAGTGTATTTTACAGTTTGAAGAGTCGTTGTATGGTGCCACTAGAATGATAGTGGTGTTGTATGACATTGTTGAACTGATAGTGATGCAGTTTTCTATAGACATAAAAAACAAAGAAAAAAGCACAAAATTTTGTTAAAAAATGTGATTTAAATTTGAGATTTTCCCTCCCTCTAGTGCCAAATGTTGAACCCCAATCCTAGTACCTACAAAACACAAGAAACGACACCTTATTAGATCCTATGCAAGTAAGAATCAAGATTCCCCATGAAATCCATTAACAATACTCAAACTAGGAAATAAAATGAAGAACACAATAAGAAAGTAATGAAATCTAATTAAGCAAGGAAACTCTTGATCCCATGGTGTAATTGATGCCAATTTGATATGAAAATTGTCCCTTTTCCAACTCCTATGATGCAATGTTGATGAATGATGAAGGTTGATCCACTTTGTTGAAGATTCACTTAAGCTCCATGATGAAAAATCTGCATAACCTAGCTACAAACTTGATAAAATTGATGAAAATGGATATGCTTGAAGATAAAATTGAGTATAATAAGCTAACTCAACTTGTGGATGATCAAATGAGGAGAAAAACCTCTTATTTATAGAAATACAAGATGGAGAAATGTAAAATGGGATGAATGTGGGATCATTCAATACCCAATGGGCAAGTGCCACTTGTCAAGATGTGAATGGGAAAAGGATGTGCACATTTTGATGAATGTGCCCATACATGAAATTAGGTGAAATTTGAAAAAGGTGAAATGACATGTAAGAGGGAAAAAGAATGAATTAAATGCCACTTGACTCAATGCACAAGGACATGTAAGAAGGAATTGAATTTCTTGTTGGAAGGACAAATCCACTTGGAGGGATTTCAAATTTGAAGGAATATTCCCCAAGAGATGCCAAGTTGAGAGAAAATAGAGATTTACTAAATGAATTAAATGTATTTTCATGTGAAAGTGGAAAAAGCTAGAGGATGGGGCATGGATTAAGATTAAATGAATGAAGGTCTAATTAATTTAATGATGGATTTGATGATGTGACAATTTGATTTAGATTTATGGGCTGATTTAAATCAAAACATGAGAAGAATGTGATTTAGATTTAATTAAATAAAGGATTTTATTTATTTAATTAAAAGGGATGATTGTTAAATTAAATTAAATAAGGTTTAATTTATTTAATTTAATAAGATGACTTTAAAGATTTAATCAAATAAAATGAATT
Organism: Sequoia sempervirens; assembly: GCA_007258455.2. NCBI lineage: Eukaryota > Viridiplantae > Streptophyta > Pinopsida > Cupressales > Cupressaceae > Sequoia > Sequoia sempervirens. The sequence continues at coordinate 23,174,437 of VDFB02000017.1, forward strand.
ATTCAATTAAATACAGATCTAGGGCTAATTAGATCAGATTAATTGATTTGACTAACAAGAGAGAATGACTTAATCAGATAAATGATCATTTATTTAATTAAGGGATGAAGAGTGATGATAAGTTGAGAAGGTGATTTAGGATGAAATGGTGTTAGTAATTAGGATCAAGTATGTCGGTATGTTTTCCATGTCTACATTTTTCCCCATCGGGATCAAGTATGTCGGTATATTTTCCATCTCTACATTTTTAAAGACACCATGTGTTTGTAATGGCATTCCATCACCATGAGACCCCATTTATTTGAGGCATTTTTTCAAACAATTCACTTCCTTCTCTATGCCACCATAGTTATCATACATGTCTACGAAATCATTTTATCAAATGGTTCACTGGCTTGTTACTATGGGTAAAACCTAAAAACACGTGCTTTCAAACAAGATATGGATAGGGAAAATAGTAAGCATGATCGTCAAAAATATATAGTTTAATAAGTACTCAATTTTTTTTTCATTATCTCATACATTTTAAGTCATGACATGGATCACTATTGTAGTTTTCATGATTGAATAATTTGTTGTTTTATTTTCAGATGTTACAAGTGGAAACACCCCTAAATGTTCAAATGGAAATGGACTTTGGTGTTTCATTTGCTATAGATTCCTCGATGGCTCTGATAGGGAAGGTATGAGGCAAATTACTACATTCTAGTTTATGTGTGATCGATTTTATGTGTGTTATATATATAAAAGCAAATGAATCAAACACACCAATAAGACATTATATCAAAAATAGAATATTAAAACAATAGAGATGCAAACTCAATATCCTATTATCAATATCATCCTATTGTCCTCTATCTCCATTATTTTCATTGATTCTAGCTGGCTCTCAGATTGTATGCTAGGCTCAATGAACAGTCTTCCTAAAGAATTAGATTGAATATGAAATGCATGTAATGCTAAGACATGATTGCTCTAATGCTAAACATGATTATGATGATGCTATGAATAATAAAACTATAATGATAATGCTAGAATGCTATAATGTTAGAATGCAATTAATCTCTAATTCATCCGTTCTGTGTTGTAACCATTGCTTGGATTGGAAGTGCTATTTATAGAGTTTTTTAAAAGCTTTTGATTGGCTAATATGATCAATGATTGTGAAAATTCCTGGCAAATCGAATGGTCAAACATGGACAAGACTGAAGAAAAACAAAAGAAAGTAGAAAGCAAGATTTTTTTTCTTTTCAGAAAAAGAGGTAAGATAAGATGATAAAGATGAATTGTAAAAAATCATCTTTTTGAAAAGATTATGGAAAGATTTTGAAGAAGATAAATAATGAATTATTAAATTCAATTATTCATTTATGGGTGACACAAAGGTTTTTTTCTTAAAATAGAATATTTACCCCAAATTTGAAGAATAATAGAAGATTTCATATTTAAATAAAATATTTAATTATGATTCTAAAAATATATGGAAGATATTCAATTAAATAAAGATATTTAATTAAACTTTTTCAGAAATGGTATATAAATGAAATTAATTAAATAAGATATTTAATTAACTAGAAGAAATATTTGAAAAGAAATATTTAAATTTGATTAAATAAAAAAGACTTAATTAAATTCAAAAAGTGATAATTAATTAAATAAATAAAGTGTTTATTTAATTAATCAAGTGGACATATGAATGTGAAATAATTAAATAAAATTGATTTATTTAATTATGATAGAAGAATAAAATGAATGAACAATATAATTAAATTGATTAAATTTAATTATATGTAGAAGACTTTAGAGAAATTAATTAAATAATAAATATTTAATTAAATACCAGGATTAATCAAACATGACCAATTTTATGCATACACATTTTGCCCCTCTTTGAAGTGATGTGTGAAATGCATTGCTTCAAAGAAAATATTTCTACTTTCAAAATTTGTTGTGTTTGACTTTACCCATTTTTTGAAAAATATGCCCCTAATATAACTCTGATATGTTCCTGATTGGAAGATGCTGCTAGTATTAATGATGCCCCCTTGGGAGGTAAATCACTGATGATGATATGATTTGTTGAGAATGTTTGAAAAAATTGGGGTGATGATGATATTTTGATTGTGATGTGAATTCAATGATTTAGCTCTCAAAAAATGATGTATTAGGATGCCCCAATTTGAAAAGAAGGTCAAAGTTAGATAAAAAGATAAAAATAAAATAACATGCGACCAAAACTCACCTTTGTTTGACCTTTAAAAGGTAAAAAGGGAGAAAAGGACAAGCCATTTGGACTTTTTGACTTTTAGAAACCTTTTGCGTTGATAGTGACCTAGTGAGATGGAGATTCCATACCACAAACATAGATTTGAGCAGGCCCACTGATACCATAGACCAGCTGCATATGGACCACCGGTGAGTAGATCCAACCGCTTTTGCATTGAAATTTTTTGTTTTGAATCAAATTTTTCATATTTTTCTTGTAGATTTAGGCGTAATCAATTTGTTTTAGTGTTTTTATGAATGTTTTAGTGCTTTTGATGTTTGTTTTAGCACTTTCGATGTTTGTTTTAGCACTTATAGTATGTTTTTTGCATGTTCATTGTAGAAACCAATTTAGTGCATCTGATATAAAAAGTAGCGCTTATAGGATTCCATTGGAAAATTAGGACTTTAGCGCATCTAGGAAATAGTTTAGTGCATTAAGGGTTGTTGCACATCCAATGAATAGAGTGGTGCTTTTGATTAGATTTTTAGTGCTTTTAGGGAAATAGCGCATAGAGGAAATGATTGAGCGCTTCCAGAGAAAAGAACAGTGCATCTGAGTTTTAGCGCATCAAGGATATAGAATAGTGCATATGAGTTTTACCGCATAGAGGCCACAGATTGGCGCATCTAGAAAAAAGAGACAAAATGTGTGATTTGATGAAAGTGATGAAAGAATGATGATGTATATGGCTTCCTTAGTCAATAGATAGAGAAATTTTCTTATCATCATGTTGATAGGGATAGAAAATTTGATAACTTTGTTTCCAAAATAGAAATCAAAGAGTAAATAGATGATAACTTTGTCTCCCCTGTACGAAAAACAAAGAGTAGATGATTGATAGGATTGCTGATAAATTTTCTTTTGGCAATAGAAAACAAATAGTAAATGACTTATTGAAAACATTTTTACATTCATGACTAAAATACAAATAGGATGATGTTTTGATTGTTGATAAATTTTCATTCTTTAAAAAAAGAAAAAAAATAGTAATTGATGGTAGAGCAAATTGATGTGAGATCCAGATAGATAGATTGTGTATTGATTGCATTATATGAGTCACCTAGATAAAAAATTGATATGGGTCACTTGATATGAGTAAGATGAGTATGTGTCATTGATATGGGTCACAGATAGATAGACATGAGTCAGAATGATTTTGATTGATTGAGATTGAATCATTGATATGATGTTGATTGATTGTCCTTGTGATAACCAAAAATATGAGGTTTTCAAAAACCTCCAAATTAGGGAGCATCACTCAGTGGGGTGGGATAGGATACCCGAGCTGACAGTAGATGATATAGTGTTGATAGGGGCATGCATATTGAGATTGTTGTTGTCCATGCTTTCGATTCGGGTCAAGAGGGGATTGTTGACCTCGTTGGTAGAGAGATGGCATTCGGAGCACAACACATTTCATTTTCTGATGGGTGAGGTGACTATGACTCCTGAGGATGTGTACAGAATTCTTGGGATTCCATTGGTAGGCACCCTTGTGTTCTATGATCACAAGGAGCTAGGTGGGATGGATGCATTAAGGAGAGTATACAGAGATGCACACATATTAGGGTACTAGGTGCCATGGGATGACTTCAGGGGATATCCAACCTTGCCTATAGTTTTACATGCATTTATTGGATGTCTCCTTTGTTTGAATCACCGATCAAAGGGACTATCAGTAGGATGGGGGAGGATCTTGGAGCAGATGCTGGTACAATTGTTGAAATACAGATTCAAGCAGCTCCCTTTGGGTTCCTTTTTGTAAATATACGTGGGCCGGCCTGTGCATCGCGAAGTTTATTCAGCTTTCCGACAGGTTTTGATCTTCCCCTTTGCACATTTCTCACTTCACAACTTCGGCTAGTGGCTTCCCTTTCGGGTCCCAAAATGCTGTGCTGGGCGTCCATGTGCCTCACCTATGGAGATTTTTATTTCCTATTGCTTTGTGGTCTCTTCGGGTTGCGAGAGCCTTCCACATGGACCACCACTCCTAGGATTGTCAGAGGGACCCACATCTTGGTATGTGGCGGTGTATCACAAACTTTTCTTGCAGGGATAGAATAAGTGGCAGCAGGCTACGAAATGTTTTCGTAGACCTTCTTTATTTTTGGCAGGCCCTACCTTCAGCCATGTGTCAATCATTCATAGCCTTTTCAAAGCAGCAGGGATGTGAACACCACGGGTTGTGAAACGCAGCCACGTGTCTTTCGCCACCTGGTTCATATGGCTTTCCCTCCACTTTTAGAGCAACCTCAGTCCCTTGAACACGTGTTGCATCTTTGCAAGCTCTCGATAGCAGGAAATAAGATTTTCATTCGGGCAGTGACAGGCTGCCATGTGCCTTATGCTGATCCTTGAAGCAGGCAATTTGCTGACTGAGTGAAAATGTGCTATTAGGTGCCGCTCTTTGCAAGTTCTTCAAAGTGGTGGATGACACTCGTCGCCACAGATGCGACTCAGACCACTGCCATCATTACAAAGGGCACACCTGCAACCGATCGACTAGATGATGTGTTCTAACTAGTTGCTGTTGTAACGACATTAGGAATATTCTGATTCAAGCATCATTGCAGTCCAGATTATGGGATCTTTTTGTTATGGCTCTCCAAAGTGGTGGGATTTTCTCTCCGGCTATATATACTCTCTCTATCAAGGAGAGAAGGGTCCAAGATTTTGAGGAAAGAATATTGGTTTTAACAAGACACCAGGCCTCTTTTACATGTTTATTTGCAAGAAACTCTCAGACTATGCCTATTGTTCGGCCTTTCTGTTTTCCATGTTCTGATTAAACTATAAACTGTGCTCTTTATTTTCTTAAGCATTTCATTTGATAAGACTTCTATATATTGAATACAAACTTGCTTATCTAAATCATGTCTAAATGACTCTTCTTAGCAGTAAGGATGTATGCAATACTATTTTATGTCAATTAAATGAATTGTTTATGCTATAGCTTTCAGTTTCTGATATTTTGGAACATAATAACAACATTCAGTCCCTTAATTCTATGATTTATCATGCCTATCAGTAAGCTTTGGCGCATCGCCTTAGATTAGATTTTGCTTTATCATATATGTTTCCTTTCCCTTTCCAAAAAACTATTATAGAAGAAGCTGACTTCTTTAAAACCTGGAGGTCACTCAGTTTAGCACAAAGGGTCCCCCTTGAACTGAGTTTCCCATAAGACACTGTTATCTCATCAAATTTTAGCATCAACAGTTTGTAGCCTTTTTCTAGCACGCTCGGTGGGACCCAAACTAATGAAATTTCCTTATAGAGGGGTGTATGAGCCATCAGCCTGTAACTAGATCCCAGACTGCAAACCCAGGTTTACTAGTGCCTCCATTAGGGATAGTCCAGGATGCAAATCAATTAGTAACCATTCCATTCCCACCACCCTTTCCTCTCACCATGTTGCCATCCACGAACAAAAACTATGTAGCATGGGATGCTGAAAGTCCCCTGGTAGCTCCGGTAGCACCTGCTGTTTGGGGCGCTATCCCAGTTTCGGCCCTGAAAGCTCTTCCCAAATTTGCTGGAGATAACACAAAAATACCAGCAGAGCATTTTTAGGATGTAGTGGATGTATGTCTAATACACGGTATCACAGCGTAGAATGTAGCCCTGAGACTCCTCGCTGCATCCTTCAAAGCCAAAGCTCTGGATTGGTACCGAACACTGACTCCTAATACCATTTGCACTTGGGATGACCTTGGAGATCCATTCTATGAAAGGTTCTCGAATGACGGAGATCGTTCTTCATTATATTATCAGCTGTCGGTCATAAAGTGAGCACCCCAGGAGGTTCTGGCCAATTTCAATGCCCGATTTCACTTAAATTGGCGGAGGATTCCTGTGACTATCCACTCGACTCCGGAACTAGCATTCATATTTTACCTAAAATCCCTTAATCCTGACATTTCTGTGATGATCAAGTCTTTAGGGGAGCCACTCTACCAGATGCTTATGCTACCGCTATCAAAGCGGAGAATCATTTAATAGATTGTGGGAAATTGCCTCCTCGACCTATTGTGCCAATATTTCCTGAAATATCAACCTCCGCACAAGAGACCGCATCAACTAGTGCGCCAACAACTCCCCAGTCGATGTATTCATATACAGCCACTCTTGAAAACTTGGCCTCTACATTGGGTTCTTCCAAGAATGAAATAGGCAACCTCAAGGAGATGTTGCAAACTATGGCAAACAATATAACAACTCTCAAGCAGAACCAAGCAATGCCTCCACGACCCACATATCAAAACTATCAAAGTGGGTGCCCTACCTATCAGCAAAATCAATACTAAAATGCGCCTTGCACTAATTCACCAGTGGCGGCTACAAACCAAATGGTTCTGGTGCCTACGCTACTGACAGGTGTGTTGACAAGCTCAAGTAGAGAACTAACCACGGGACAAAACAATCTGATTGATGACATCAATCCATGGTGCTTCCCTTGCAATGACACGCATATGCCCTGAAATTGTCTGTGTGGCAACTTACAACAAAAGGTAGCAGAGCAATGTAGTCAAGGTACTGCAACAGAGAATGGAGAATACATATACGCCTCAGCAATGGAGAATGTGGTCCTTACCGCACAGATGCAAGGAATGTCATTAGAGCAAGAGTCTGATATTGTTCTTGATCATGCACTCTTCTCATGGATGGAAGACGAGGAGATGGTGTTTGCCAATGACACGTCCATAGCTGGAATGCCACGGGTATAGTCTGACTATAACACACGCTCAAAGAGGAGATTCACTAGTGAGCCCGTTGTTTCACTTTCGAACAACCCACAATGCAAAGGCTTGTCTGACAGAATTCTTGGCACTTCGACCATCTCTCCACCTTCTCAACCATGAAGCAAGATTATTATAACAAAAGCGAAGGAGCAGAAATCTCTGAGCCCGTCACATTTTAATGTGGTGGAGCAGTTAAAGAAATCATCCGCTCAGGTGTCTCTATGGGACATTCTAGCTATCCCAGAACAAAAGACTATGCTCCAAAAGGCACTTCAACAAGAGATTGACTCAGCACCAATTGAGCCTTCGGCCAATATCGAGGCGATTTATCAAATGTCACCGTCTAAGGTTCTCGCAGACAAAGCAAAGGAATCCCATACGGAAGGCGGAGGTAGGCCAAAACCTCAAACCTTCTTCTTGACTCTCATTGTAGGGAAAAAACTATTACACAACACTATGATTGATTTTGGCGCTAGTACAATGGTTATGCCAAAACTGATAGCCAAAGCCTTGGGACTCAGCTACGAACCTATGAAGAAAGGGGTGATGCAGCTAGATGGAAATAAAGTTGATACTGCGGGTGTCATCAAAGCACTTCTGTTAACCCTATTTTCCTACCCAAGTATCACAGTCCCGCAAAATACAGTGATCATAGATGTTCCACCAATGTTTGGTCTTTGTCTATCTCAAGAATTTACTTCAAAGGTGGGCAGCTATTTGTCTTTAGATTGGTCACATCTAATACTTAGGACCAAACATGGCGCGGAGATGAAGATAGAATCGGAGGCTCTGCATTCTGAACATGTGGCGAATGAGGCCCTGATCAATTTTGAAGCCGCACATACCTCCATCACCAAGCAGGACATGTACAATGTCGAATTGCTAGAGGAGGAGTAGGTGAGCAGAGACTGAAGTGATAAGGAAGATGCTCTGTTGAGTGAGCATATAAACAATGATCCTTTCAAAAATTATCATGGTACCAGAATGGGCACATATGTGATTTATGATGAAGACCAAGTTCTTTTGAAGGTCATCAAAGAATCTGACGATGACCAAGCAAGTGAGTTGTGGACATTGTATTTTGACGGAGCAAGGAGCAAAGTTGGAGCTGGAGCAAGGGTATGTCTAATATCCCCACGGAATGAAAAGTTGTTGAGGTCTTTCCGATTCCAATTTTCCTATTCAAATAATGAGGCTGATATGAAGGGTTGGTCCAAGGTCTTAGCCTAGCGGAATGAATGGGTGTTAAGCAATTGATTATGTTCAGAGATTCTAAACTAGTAGTTAATCAGGTCTGAGGAATCTCCCCAGCGAAGAATTTTTGCATGAGATCCTATCGGCATCGAATCTGGGACCTGATTAAAAGTTTTGGAGCTTTCAACATCCTGACCATTCCCCGAATGTAGAATGGTGATGCAGATCACATGGCAGTAATCGGTGCTCAGTTTGATCCTGTCTCTGACTTGCTTCAGAACAAATATTCAGTGCGAGTGCTTGTTAGACCAACAATCCCCAAAAATGATCAGAATTGGCAGGTCTTTAAAAGCGATGAGCACATCGCCTCATTTATCCAACACTCTGGGGAATTTGCTGATCAACTTCAACCAAAGGTCACCGAGGCCTATGAAGGACAAATTATGCAGCTCAAGTCAAACAAACTTCCGAAAGGGTTAGTTACTCTCGAGAATTTTTTCGATTGTAATGACGCCCGAAATGATAAGCGGAAATTCATGGTAGAAAAAAGTGATTATGAAAACCTTCGGGTCTCCAATAACAAGAATCTCTAAGTCGGAAAAGATGTCCCACAACAAGATAGAGAAAGGCTTATCAGTTTCTATGAAAAGTATGGAGTAGTCGCCTAGTCCTATGACGATCTGGAGGGTTACGATCCTAACATCATTCAACATACTATTGAGCTAATGGAAGGTGCGAAACCAGTCTGACAGAAACAGTGGCTAGTCAACCCTAAAGTTGAGGCCCTGATGGCACAAGAGTTGTCTAAACTCATTGAGTCATGTATTGTCTTCCCAATCAAACATAGTACTTGGGTATCAAATCTGGTACCAATCTGAAAGAAGAATGGTGATATCCGCTTATGTTTGGATTTCTGAGACTTGAATAGAGCATCTCTGAATGATCACTATCCATTGCCTTCTATGGATTCAATCCTCCAAATCGTCGTAGGATCAGAAATGTTCTCTCTACTGGATGGCTTCTCTGGCTATAACCAAATTCGAGTTAAAGAGGAAGATCAGCACAAGACTACATTCACCACCAAGTGGGGAACATTTCCATATGCTAAGATTCCTTTTAGTTTATCTAATGCAGGGGCAACTTTCTAGAGAGCTATGGACATCGCATTCAGCAAACTAATCAATAAGTTTATCCTAATCTATTTGGATGACCTTACGCTGTTCTCTAAATCTAAGGATGACCATTTCGATCATTTGGAATTAGTTTTTCAAAAGTGCCAGGATTTTGGGGTTTCCTTGAATGTAAAGAAATGTGTATTTGGAGTACCGCAGGGTAAGTTGTTATGGCATGTTGTGTCAAAAGAAGGAATTTCAATTGACCCCAAACAAGTAAGGGCTATAAAGGAACTTCCCCTTCCGGTAAATAAGAAAGGTGTCAAGTCTTTCCTAGGCAAGGTAAATTTTGTTAGCAAATTTATTTTTGATTTTGCGGGAATGATTAGGCCAATCACCCTAATGCTGAAAAAGGATCAAATTTTCAAGTGGACAGCGGAAACTCGAGAGGCATTTGAAAAGTTCAAGGAAATGATCTCCACAACCCCGATGCTGATTAATCCAAATCAATGCAAAGATTTTATAATGTATGCTTTCAGTAGCAAGTCCAGTATCGCTACTGTCCTGATTCAAAAGGATAGTGAAGGAAAGTGAGAGCATCCAGTTGCGTTCTATTCTCGAACCCTAAAGGAATATGAGATGAATTATAACTTTGTTGAAAGATAGACTGTTGCAATAGTAAAAGGACTTAAAAAATTCCGCTATCTAGTTTCCTGTAATAAAGTTGTGGTATATGTCGCACATTCTAGTGTGCGGGAATACATCATGAAAGGAGAGATCACAGAAAAAAGGGCTAATTGGATTACCAATATTCTGGAGTATGACATTGAGGTCAGGCCTACTAAGATTGTTAAAGGAAGAGGACTGTGTGAGTATATGGCACAGAACGAGGAGGTACTTGCTAAAGAGGAACAATCAAAGCTCGTCCTGATAAATGAATCTAGATTGGAAGACGATTGGATGACAAATAGAATGAACTTCATGAAAAATGAAAGGTATCCACCAAGTCTCTCTTCCCAAAAAAGGAGGTGTTACTAGCTATAGAATTGTGAATATACGCTGGTAGAAGGAATTCTTTTCAAAAAAAAATTCAATGGTGTGCTCCTATGATGCGTTACTTCAAGTGACGTGCAGAGGGTCCTCGACGCATTCCACAATAGCGACGAAGGTGGAAATTTCTCCACTAAACTACCGCCATCAAGGTCCTACGTGCTGGATATTACTAGCCTACACTTTTCAATGATTCCTACTCTCTGGTAAGGGCATGTAAGAAATGTCAGTTCTTCTCTGATAGAAGGAAGAATTCAGCGATGCCCCTCAAACCTATCGTGGCGGATGAACCATTTGCACAATGGGGCCTGGACTTCATCAGAATGATCAACCCGGTTTCTAGTGCTGGACATAAGTGGATTTTGACCGCTATAGACTACTTCACAAGGTGGGCAGAAGTCGTTCTCCTTAAGGAGGCAATAGAAACATAGATTATAGACTTCCTTGAAGTTCTGGTGACAAGGTTTGGCCCTCTGAAGACAATTATTTCAGACAACGCCAGAGCATTTGTAGGTACAAAGGTATGTCACTTTGCATTAAAAAATGGCATATTCCTTAAAACATCATCAAACTACTATCCACAAGGAAATGGCCTAGCCGAGTCGACAAACAAAAGTTTAGTTCGACTCCTTAAAAATGTCAGCTCAGAGCACCAGAGTGAATGGCATAAAAATCTCTAAAAGGCGCTCTGGGCCAACCGCATAACTCCTAAGCAAGTCCTCAATACTTCTCTGTATGAGCTGGTATATGGGAAGGAGGCACTGTTACCTATCTCTATGGAGATCTCGGTGATACAATTGTTGAAATCTCTTGAGATAGAACAAAATGATGCCATGGAGGTTCGGCTTGCCGAACTACTGGAAGTATAAGAAAAAAGGGAGAATTCCCTAATAGCAATGACAAGCCATCAATAGGTGGTCAAACGATGTTTTGATAAGAAGACTTCCAATCAAGGCCTAAAAAGTGGAAACTTAGTGCTAAAATATGACAGCAGGGCTGCAAAGTCAGGTCAGCACGGTAAGTTTGACAGCCTATGGGAGGGACCCTTCAAAATCATTCAGTGCATGCAACACAATGCTTTTGAGCTAAAAAATATGGAACAAGAGCCGCTAGGAATCCCAATTAATGGGATTCACCTTAAGTTGTTCCATTAAGCATTAAGCCCTACCTTGTATAGTTGTAAATAACATTTTTTCTTTCATGTTTTTGGCCTATTCTTTTGTGGAATTGGTGGTCTTTCTACACGTTTGCTCACTATAGGTGGCAGATAAAACACCAAAGGTGCTTTACACAAAAAGCACTCATACATGGAGAAAAAGCATACAAGATTTGCAAACCTAGAAAATTGAACACAGAAGCAAAAAGGAGCATAGATTTTTCTTGAAAAGAGAAGTATATATTTATATATATATGTTCCTGGGTTACAAAATGGCTGAAATGCCAATTTTCAAAATATACAAGTATTAGAGTACGCTATATATACAATGGCCTTTTATCAGGCTTATCTGGAGCAGGTGAGTTACATCATCAGGTAGCAAGGCAAGGGGGTTATTTATCCAAAGGAATGGCTGGCAACAACTGATGCATTTACTGCAGCGTCTGCTTCTTCCTCATCCACGGGCTCCTCAGCGACACTGGCAGCATCATTCAACGCAGCCATTATCTGTGGTGGATACACTAGATCCCTGAAATTAGTATACCATTCTATGTCGTAGAAGGGTATCATGTTGTAGCTCCGGAACAAGAGGTGTAGGGCTTGGGTAACCCTTTGCTTGTGCTGGCCACGGGTCTGCAGACTGAATCTACTGAGAAATGGCAGCCAAAAAATGATAGCCTCTTCTTCAATAAAGTGACGCAGGTCGTTGGAAGTTGGCAGGCCTATCCCATATGCAGCGTGTGTAACAACCTCACCGAGCCCATTCAATTACTTCTTTGGGAAGATTTCTTTGACCAGCTTCAAGTTAAGTGGCCAGGGAACACAAATGTCCAGCATAGACGCTACAAAGTGTGAACACACGTCGGTATTTACCCTATACTTATCTTCATACTCCACACAATCCTTGCCTAAAACCCACTTAATAGCTACCAGAACCAGCGACTGCTTGTTCTTCATCATCCTCTTCAGCCTTCTAGTGGAGATTTCACCTACAAATGTTGTCTGTGATTTGAACGAGGTGAGGCGAATTGGGGTATCCATTCTCCTGACACTATCCCTAAGTCTGCTAAAATAATGCCGAACCTGCTCGCCACCTAACCTATAAGAGGGCTTGCTGGGAAATCTACTACTAACCTATCACTTCTTAAACACTAAGTGTGTTTGTTTGCTATCTACTGGCCTATTTATAGAAAATTGACAAGACGTATGCCAATCCGCCTATAAGAAACATGATGTATATTGGCTGTAATCTTGAAGGCCGAGTCTGCATTTGCTCATGTTTTGGGCTGATGCATGCATGATAGAATGGCTCAATGAATGCTTAATTAAATCAAGTTAATTAATTAGCTTTAAAAGGGTGGCACTTGCTGGTAAGGGTACGTATGGCCGTAAGTTATTGTGTCATATCTCAAGTGCATCCCAGAGTCTGAGGCGATACTCATATCTTCTTCAGGTAGTGATCGTTTGCTTGGCGTAATCATTCAAGCCAGGATATTAATTGCTGGTACATGCTAGCACAAGGTGAGAAGGCCAGTTGCAAGCTCAGTTTCTAAGGAGATTAGGGCATATCACATGATCTCTGAAAAGCAATGATAAAATCTAGCCGCCTCAAAAAAGAAATCAGTTCATCTTGCACGAGTTGTGGGGTTAACGGTATATGCTGAATTAAATGCAAAAGGCTTGCATTCGCCTACCACCTTGGTGAAAACTGCTATTATTGCATAAAAAGGCTTAGTATTTCAAAGTATTTTTACAAACGCAAGGAAAGTGCAAAGCATTTTCTGTCTGTCTATCTAGTGCAAGCGTATTTGCAGGCCAGGAAGCTTACAAGTTCTGCAGTGAAAGAAAAATGTCAGAATCTTCAGCTTAGCTGATGCAAGAAGAGATTAGTCAGGAACTATATACGGCCATTCGCTCTTCGGCTGAGGTATACATATACGAAGATGTAGCATATGCCACTCTTGGTATACCCGCGAAGATGAGAAAAGCTAATACAGAGGAGCTAGAAAGACCCAAGGAATGGAGTAACCCGAAAAAGGTTAAGAAAAAGTGGGATAATATCTACGACCCAAAGCTTGCGAAGAACCTTAAATCTCTCAGAGAGGCAGCTTGTGCAAGACTATAAGCAGCAAAGGAAAACCAATCCACGGCAAGTAGAGTCTGGTATAGTGGCCTCCCACAATATATGGTTCCATTGGTTCACTATTGCTCAGAGGTGGTCGACGCAGCTTTTCAGCGCTATAATCTAGATACCCACTGCATTGAAGGTCGCAATTTAAGGGTTCATATCAGCCTAGAAGCTATCTGACACATGTTATGTATTTCAGATCCAAGTAGAAGAAAGGAGACTATTGAGCCTTTCCGCCCAAGCAAGGGGGAGAAGATATGGAAGAAAATGAAAACCGGCTCTAATTTTTTATTAGAGGATACTAATAAGAAAGATGTCACGTCCGCTAAGGCGCCAAGTATCCCATTATTACGTGGTTCATTCCGCGATGATCTTCAGGACCCCATGTCCATGCTGGCATTTGTTTGTGGCTGAGATTCCGATGAGAAGATCGAGGCTTTTCAGCTGGGCCTTGCAATACAGTTTCGCAAACAGCATGAACTTTTCTGGTATGATTTTACTGATTTTATGGTTGATGAAATGATACATCAAATGGAGAATTATTAGGCAGAAAAGAAGTTTAGATTTCTTTTCTACCTGGTCCACATGTTCTTGCACCAAAATCTAGATTTCTTCGCCCGATTTTTTTCGCTATCAATTTTCGATGAGCAAAACAAAAGAAAGCTGGTATCTACATGGACACCTTTCCTTTCTGTGACATATGACTATTATGCCTTCGCAAACTATTTCATAGCCCCGGTTTTAAACGATTTGATCAGAGAAGGTGATATCATCCGACTTAACACGGAGTAGATTGGATTTTTGTAAAGCTACATCCTCGCTTGTGACTGGTTCCTAGGCAAGGATTTCACAATCCTTTGAATGCAGGGATTTATTGGTAAGCCTTTCCTACTCCCGGCTTGCGTCACCGATAGAGTGCTTGTGCTGGAGGTTTTCCGATAGGTGTGTATCATTGATTTCATGTTCTGTAGCTACGAAAGTGTCAATAGGAAGGGATTCTTCACTTTCCTGAAGAGTTTTAAGTCGGTGACCCTGGTTAAAAAATAATCACACAAGCTGCTAGAGGAGAAGCTGGCATATCTAGGGTTGGTGCTGGTAAATGATAAGTGGGATTACAACCCTTTCAATGACCTACCAGAGCCACATATGAAGGTTATACATGTTCCTTGACTATACTAGGAGAAGCGGCGTAATAAGCAGACTGATAAAGATGAGGATTTTGCTGAATTAGCGCAAATCCCTACACCAGATACCAGGGGCCCATGGCACAAGTTCTACTTTCCAGTGGCTATGGCAAAGGACAACCTTCCGATAGAGCGCGACATGTATAACAAGTTGAAAGTGGGCGAGGAATGGAGTGATGAAAAAATAAAAGCTTTCTGAAAATATCGCTAAGAAATAGCACAGTTGAAGGCTCCTTATAGTCAGGTAAAGGATGATCAGGAATTTGATAGATGGTGGGATGAAGGCCATCCCAACCCTATCTCTAGTGCTGACAAGAGCAAAGAAGTAGAGGAATCCGAGGAGCAGGAGGAAGAAACGGCGGTATCATCCTCTTCAGCGCAAGGAGGCAATGTCTCTGAGCATGTTGCCTATGTGGGCACTAATGTGCACTTTAATATATCAAGAGGCTCGCTTACACACACATGGGCCGCTAAACTGGTTAGGCCAACACCTCAGTAGAGGGATCTGACAGCTGAAGCTAGTGAGGGTTCGTCTGCGAAAAAACAACGCACGAAAAGTATTATCAGAATAGTTTCACATGAACCTGCCGAAGGAGAAGTGCCCGCTGCTAGTAAAATACCAGAGTTAATAGGTGAGTCACGAACAATCCTAGAACCACCGCTGACCAGTCAGTAGGTACATTTCACTCCTTCCTCTCTTACATCTCATTCTTTTGTATCTGCCCCTGCTCCATCAGCAACTGCTACCATTGGCTTGAACCCTCCACCCTCTACTTCTGGTCTGGCTTATTCCATTGGATTTGTCTAGTATTCGCAAGACCAACTGTTTATAATTACTCCTCCGAGCATGTTGATGCCTACTGCTGCCACTCAGACTTTCCTCACCTCACTTTCTAAAAATGTTCCTCCTATTGGCCCCCACTCTTTTTCTGCTATGCTTACTGATCCTTTTCCATTGCAACAAGCTGATACCTAGGCAACAACTCATCTTCCCTAGCCGATGGGCCTTACGACTGAATCTCTGGTTCAGCCGTTACAAATTTCTAGCCCTACTGATAATTCTCAGGCCAAGCTATGGAACGTACCACACTTTTCTCCGCAAACTATCACCCTCCAGAAGAAGCAAATGCGTGCACCTATGAAAGTTACCTATCCCTACGCCCTGCCTTCTGGTGTTCCTTTCACAGGTGGGCTGGTTTCATCGCCAACTGAGTTCATAGCACAGATAGATTGCGGAAAGGAAGCACGCGCAAATAGAATGAGGTGACGAAAGACAAAGGATGATAATGCCCCTGCCGAGCCAAGAGTACAGGCTTTGTATGATGAGGCCCAACAAGAATTAAAATTTACAACTATGTACCCAAGGATAAGTAAGCCCTAGGGAGAAATGCAACTAGAGGACTATGAGATCTATGTTGTCAGACTGGACATGAAGGTAGCCTGGCCACAAGATAAAGTCAAAATCATGGAGGAGACATAAAGGGTGGTCACTTTCGACTTCCTCAAAACTGGTTGCCAGTTAAAAAAGAAGGATGAGTAGCTCAGGGCAGCCAAGGAAAGGGTGAGCTTTCTAGAGACAAAGGAGAAATCCTTAGAGGCAGATATCACTTGAATGATAGAAAGAGCACTAACAACAGAGACTGAGAGAAATAGGCTTCAGGGTGAAATTGTGAAAACCCAGGTTCCTGACCCTGGCCTAGTAAAAGAATTGCAAAGACAGAACCAAGCAGCGTAGCAGAGCCTATAGTCAATAGAGGAGGAGCTTGAATGCTTCAGCCTTGAGTACAGTCAGAAGATGGCAGAGAAAGGTGAGGAGATGGAGCACCTACAAGAACAGTATCAGCAAAAGGTAGGAGAGAAAGAGGCTGAATTCAAAAGCCTACAGACTAAGTTAGAGGAGGAGCTCTGAGAGACAAAGGCTTCTCTGGAGGAGCAATTGGCTAACCACTCCCGAGTTGAACAAAATTGGAATAAAAAAATGAGCAGCAATGAGGAGCAGTTAGCGTCTGAGAAAAAAAGAAGGCAGAATTAGCCGAGGCCTTCATTTCAAGAGATGCAAAGATTTCTTCGCTTAAGGCCTGTCTGCTACCAGCCCTTTCCCAACCTGATATCATCCCACTGGTCAGGTAATTGTACATTTCTCACTGGGAGAAAATTAAAACCTTATGCCTAACTCTGCAGCCTACCCTCTGATTCATCAACAAGGCATTAAGACTTAATCAGGAAGCCCACGACACACTGGAACAATTCCTACTTTTCATCCTGGAAAAGGTTCCTGAGGCAAGGGACTTGCTAAACAAGCTATACTCGGTCTCGGATGAGATCCTTGCCAGGGCGAGTATCGAAGATCCGGACACCGCTGCTCAAACGACAAATAAATTCATTCATTGCCACTCTGCTTTCCAACACACTAAGACAGCGGCGGCCTTTCTAAGTAAGGTTCTTGATGGCATTCAGGGAAGTTTTTCTGAGTTGGGCAAGTTGGGGTTGCTCTCTCCATTCCTTGAGGATGGCGCCATTGCCACAGCTACATAGATTGCAGAGGTTATTGAACAGAAGGAGAACAATCCGGAGGCATTCAAGGAATTTGGGAGCTCCCTAATGGCAGTAGATATTGAGGCGGTCATTCATCCACTCTCTCAGCTACTTTTCCATATCCAAGCAGGCACCGGCCTACCAGAGGTGTTGCCTCACAAGGAAGCTATTGATCTTCGCGAGGCACATGAGAATTTGTGCAGCATGGAAAAGCCGTCAGAAAGTGAATGGTCGCCTTTGCAAGCTGCACTTTCCAAACTCTAACTCCATTCGCCCTATGGATGAAGGCTCTAGTCTGCAGAACCAGAGAATTTTTGGGTTCTCCATTCCTTATCTGAAACACCCTTGATAGTCGCCAAAAGCTATTGAAATAAAGATTCAAGCAACTCCCTTCGGGTTCCTTTTTGTAAATATATGTGGGCCGGCCTGTGTGTCGCGGAGTTCATTCGACTTTCCAATAGGTTTTGATCTTCCCCTATGCGCATTTCTCACTTCACAACTTTAGCTAGCGGCTTCCCTTTCGAGTCTCAAAACGTTGTGTTGGGCGTCCACGTGCCTTGCCTATGGAGATTTTTATTTCCTGTTGCTTTGTGGTATCTTCGGGTTACGAGAGCCTTCCACATGGACCACCACTCCTAGGATTGTCGGAGGGACCCACATCTTGGTACGTGGCGGCGTATCACAAAATTTTCTTGCAGGGATAGAATAAGCAGCTGCGAGCTACGAAATGCTTTTGCAGAACTTCTTTATTTTTCGTAGGCCCTACCTCTAGCCACGTGTCAACCATTTGCAACCTTTTCAAAGTAGCAGGGATGTGAACATCGCGGGTTGTGAAATGTGACCATGCGTCTTTCACCACCCGGTTCATATGGCTTTCCCTCCACTTTCAGAGTGACCTCAGTCCCTTGAACATGTGTTGCATCTTTGCAAGCTCTCGGCAGCAGGAAATAAGATTTTCATTCAGGCAGCGACAAGCTGCCACGTGCCTTATGCTGATCCTTGAAGCAGGCAATTTGCTGACTGAGTGAAAATGTGCTATTAGGTGCCGGTCTTCACAAGTTCTTCAAAGCGGTGGATGACACTCATCGCCACAGATGCGGCTCAGACCACTGCCATCATTACAAAGGGTACACCTACAACCGATCGACTGGATGTTGTGTTCTAACTGGTTGCTGTTGTAATGACATTAGGAATATTCTGATTCGGGCATCATTGTAGGAGATTGTGGGATCTTTCTGTTACAGCTCTCCAAAGCGGTGGGATTTTGCTCTCTGACTATATATACTCTCTCTGTCAAGGAGAGAAGGGTCCAAGATTTTGAGGAAATAATATTGGTTTTAGCAAGAGACACCAGGCCTATTTTACATGTTTATTTCCAAGAAACTCTTAGACTATGCCTATTGTTCGACCTTTCTATTTTTCATGTTCTGATTAAACTGTAAACTATTCTTTTTATCATCTTAAGCATTTCATTTGATAAGACTTCTATATATTGAATACAAACTTGCTTATCTAAATCATGTCTAAATGACTCTTCTTAGCAGTAAGGATGTATTCGATACTATTTTATGTCAATTAAATGAATTGTTTATGCTATAGCTTTCAATTTTTGATGTTTTGGAACATAACAACAACATTCAGGCCCTTAAGTCTATGATTTATCATGCCTATCAGTAAGCTTTGGCGCATCGCCTTAGATTAGATTTTGCTTTATCATATGTGTTTCCTTTCCCTTTCCAACAAACCATTATAGAAGAAGTTGGCTTCTTTAAAACTCGGAGGTCACTCAGTTTGGCGCAATGGGTCCCCCTTGAACTGAGTTTCCCATAAGGCACTGTTATCTCGTCAAATTTTGGCTTCAACAACAACCACAGAGATATGCCTGGGGGAGTTGCATGTTGGCTCATCTGTATCGTGACCTTCATCAGGTGGTTTATAGAGGTTCATCGAGTATATCATGCAGCATTACACTGCTCCATATCTAGGCATGGGAGCATATTATTGTGATGAGACTAGCCTATCCTGGAGTGAGGCCACTAGGTAGACCCTATATATATATGCATATTTGATGTTGCTTGTCCATCCCAAGCTAGACAAGTTGGATTATTGGAGATGGTGCCTTGATGATATGGATGCAGTGATATGGCAGCCATACCTAGATTGCGAGCCCTGGGAGACAGATCATTTGGAGATGTCATTCATATGTATGCCCCAATTTTTGATAGGGAGGACCTCCTTCATCATTAAGAGGTTTTTGGCATTGTGGGTGTAGCAACATTTTGGATTCACACAAGGTATGCCTCAAGGTGTTGCTCACTATTCATGGAGCAAGGATGAGGTAGGATGGGGACCTATATAGAGTATATTACTTTACCGCCTGAGTTATGGGATGATAGGAAGGATATTGTTGATGTTGGGATGTCTGAGGAGTACTTTGTTTATTATCATACACATCTATTTCCACAGTTGACATGTCCTGATGAGCCATCACCCATTTTGGTGGTACCACAACCAAGGGCAAGGAGAGGAGGATGTGGTAGGTGGTGAGTAGGTAGCAATTGGGGGAGAGGATGATGAGAGTGGAGAGGAGGAGAGTTCATATGGGAGTGATGGAGATGACAGCGGAGATGAGGGGCAGGTGCCAGTGAAACCGAGGCCAAACATTTTGGGTGGTGTTCAGATCATGCAAAGGCCAAGGATTGGGATTGGGAAGAGGACAGTGATCAGGGTTGCCTCCACCTCTTAGTAGGGATAGATAGATACTCTATAGGCCTAGGTGTAGACACTGTAGGGACAATAGGTGTAGTTATAGAACCAATTGGTTCAAGCACAAGGTTTGGTTGCATAGCTAGCATAGTCCTAGGCATAGGCATAGAGTATGGCATAAGAATAGGCACATCCTCCTACCCTAGATCCACAATTAGCCCAGTTGATTACAAGGAGGGATGTATTTAGATGGAGGGCAGTGGAGGCAAAGGGTGTTGCATAGAGACTCATGGGAAATTTAGAGAGTGCATCATTGTGAGAGGCTATTGCAGAGGGCTTTGAGATGTCTAGAGAGGCTAAGTACTATCAAGTCTGATATGAGGATTTATGTCCTCCTAAGTGCAGAGAGTCTTTCCCATAGTCCCATAGTAGGACTAGGAGCAGGACATGGATAGGCACACAGAGTCTAGGGGTTATCAGGCCTCGATGGGATCCAAATGCAGGGATCAATGGGAGGCCACCATCCATGAGACTGGATCCATCAGGGGGGTCCACCAGCCAACCTTGAGCCATTGATGCAGGATTGATTTGATGTATCTCATATTCATGGAGCATGTATATTGATTTTTTTTATCATATCTCATGTATCTTTCTAAACTTTTTAGTGTCATTGGACTTTTGGACATTTGTATGTATTTTTGATGAGAGATGATATGCAATGGTGATGAGTTTTGATGATGTATTGGATATGATGATATGAGATGGATATGCACTTATTTCCTTGTTTATGTGATATGAATTTTGATATATAGTTTTGATGATTTACTAACTAATCATGATTTGCAGGATGATATGATAGGAAAATGATATGATGATGTGCAATATGATGTTTACTAATGATCTCATGCAGGTGGATGATGATGGTAAAAATGAAACATGTTGAGATGATATGATATATGATATGAATTGTTATGAAAACATATGGTTTGCAAATGATGTGACAATGTAATATATGAAATTTTTGTTTTTTGAAATTTTCAAATGTTATAAATGATGATGATTGGATGTTGTGCTTTATGAAATACAGGATGAATATGTAATATGTTTATGAAATGATATGAATCAAATGTTGTGTATATATATATGATGACAAATGGAATGACATGAAAAATGATAAAAAGATGAAAATGATAAATGGTATGAAAGGATCAATAATGATAAAATGAAATGAAATGTAATGATATGAAATGATGAAATGATATGAAATGAAATGTAATGATATGAAATGATGAAATGAAATGAAATGAGATGTTAAAATGTAAGGAAATGTAATGATAAAATACAATAAATTATGAGATGAAATGAGATGATAAAATGATATGATCCGATGAGATGATAAATGATAATGATAATCATATGAATAATAAGGATATGAAAATGATAATGATGAGAACATGACATGATGAATACAAAAAATATGACTAAATAATGATATGATATAAAATGTAATGAGATGGAATGATAAAATGAAATGAATTTGAATGATATGATGAAATGAAATGATATGAGATGTAATGAAATAAAATGAGATGATATGTAAAATGTAATGATAAGATGAAAATGTAATGGAGATGGAAAATGGAAAACAACGATGTAAAATGAAAATTACATGGACATGAAAATGATGGATGAGATGATAATGAAAGTGATATGAAAATAAATGATATGAGATGAGAATGAAAAAAAAATGATTAAAAATGAAAATGATCAATGATATGCAATGAACTGATATGAAATATGAAATAATAATGAGAAAGGACCTAAATGATAGATGCTAAACTATATGATATGCACAAGTCCTAGATGAAATGATAATGAAATGAAAATGAAACAAATGTCTGAATGTCCTCCACAAATAGTCCAAAGAGACATGACAACCATTGATTTATCTATTCAACTTTGTTTAAAACTCTAATGTGAATCCAGTATGCAAATATATACATTGATCTAAATGAAATGCAACTAAATAAAACCAACTATTTTTTGAGCCTTTAGGTAGCTTTCTTGAATCATCATAGAGCCTTATAAAATTTTGGATGTATGTACAAGAATCAGAGGGGAGATTAGCACCAATGATGACATGAGTACAACTATCATGATTTTGGATATAGCAAGCGAACACAAGCATTGAGGTATAATTGAACTAAGATGAATTGAGCATTTCTTACATAAACAAATAAAAACTATCCAATTTCTGATGCAAATGTGGAACTATCATCAATGATACGCTTTGGAAATCATGTTTCATGAAATATTTGCATTAAATTTATAGTTAACCTCAAGACAATAGACAAAGAAAACTCATCCTCCTTCCTTGCCACTCTAGTTTATTACATCATTGAGTGTGCTCCAGAGAGATGATATCGAAAATTTAAACAAACCATTGTTTAAAATGTAAAACTAATATTCCAATCATTATTCAGATTTTAGATCATCCAGATATGAGTCATGATATGGTATTTTGATGAAAAACCATTGTGATATGGATCAATGGTTGGATAGCTATTCATGTGATTTGATTGTTTTTCGCATGATTGAGTTCTATATCGTTGTCGAGCTTTTTTGATAGAACCTAAAAGTTGGTTTCCCTAGAGTATGTCAACATTTTCCCCCAATATTTGACATAACTTGTTGAAATGAATAAGTACGATGATCAAGCCATGGTAAGGCATTATTGCTCTAGGAAAATGATGGAAACATGATGCTGGTATGACCCTAAGATAATGGGAAGATGCATGAAATGAAGGATGAGAAGCCAAGTGCAGAACATGAACTAATAGATGGAGAGCTACAAATAGCATTTGTTTTGCCAGATTTTCACTATTTGTTTTTATTGCATTTTTTTTATTTTATTTTTGGCATTACCAAGATGCCTGTTTGCCAGGTTTTCACTAGGGTAACCATTTTTTCAAGACTTTTTCTTCTATTTTTGTATTTCTTCAAGAATTTTTTTGATGTTTTTTGTATTTTTCAAGAATTTTATAGATGTTTTTTGTATTTTTTCAGGACTTTTATAGATGATGATAACTGCTTCAGACATAATACTTTTTCAAGTGCATGTTATTGATGGGTTCGTCAAATAGGTCCCATTCTGGCGTTAACAACTTGTATGCTCTTGAACTATATACTGCTATGACCACATATAGACCCAACCAATTAGGTTCAAAATTTCATTTCTTGTCTTTGTCTTGTTGATTGCGTGGGGTTCTCTTTTAGAACAAGATCACCAACTTGAAAGGTACATGGTTTGACTCTGTGATTATAGTTGTGAGACATCATTTGTTGATAGGCTTTCAAATGATTAGCTGCTCCTTGTCTCCTTTCATCAAGAAGTTCTAGTTCTTGCAATCAAGAAACTTTGTATTCATCATCTATTATGAGACCTTTCAATGATACTCGAAGTGATGGGATCTAAACTTCTAGTGGAAAAATGGCATCTACTCCATAGACAAGAGCAAATGGTGTTGCTCCTGTTGGTGTTTGGATACTAGTTCAGTAGGCCCATAATGCAGGATTAAGTTGAACGTGCCAATCTTTCCATGCATCATTCACAGTCTTCTTCAAAATTTTCAATATTATTTTATTTGAGGCCTCTGCTTGGCCATTCCCTTGTGGATAATAAGGTGTTGAGTATCTGTATTGAATATGGAATCTCTCACAAAGTTTGTCAACATCCTAATTCTTGAGTTGTCATCCATTATCTGTGATGATGGAATTGGGAATTCCATATCGAAAAATGAGATAATTGAGTATGAATGATGAGATTTGTTTTCCAGTGACCTTAGTGAGAGGTACTTCCTCAATCCACTTGGTAAGATACTCTATCACTGTAATGATGAACTTGTGTCCATTCGAGGATGAAGGATGAATCTTGCCAACTAAATCCAACCCCCATTGAGAGAATGGCCAGGTTGGTACAAATGGTTGTAGTTCCTATGTTGGTGCATGAATGAGATTTCCATGTATCTTACATTTAGAGCACTTCGTTACAAAAGTGAATGATTCCCTCTCCATTGAAGGCCAGTAGTAACCCATTCTAATCAATTTCTTAGATAAGGTTAGTCCACTTGAATGAGTACCACAAATTCCACCATGAACTTCTCGTAAAGCCTTATCAGATTCATCACGTCCAAGACATTGAAGTAAATTACCATTAAGACCATGACAATAGAGAGTGTCAACGATAAGGGTATAGTGAGAGGATTGGTAGATAAAGTTGTGCTTTTGGTTATGGGATAAGTCAAGTGGTAAGATGTCATCTTTTAGGTAGGCATAAATTTTTCCATACCAAGGTGAATCGGATCCTACTAAGTGGCAAATGATTTGGCTTTCAGGTGTGTCATAGGCAAGCATAAATGATTGTTCCACCATAAATTCGTAGCGAGCCTAAGTTTCTGGGAGTTGTAACAATGAAGTGAATGATTCCCTCTCCATTGAAGGCCAGTAGTAACCCATTCTAATCAATTTCTTAGATAAGGTTAGTCCACTTGAATGAGTACCACAAATTCCACCATGAACTTCTCGTAAAGCCTTATCAGATTCATCACGTCCAAGACATTGAAGTAAATTACCATTAAGACCATGACAATAGAGAGTGTCAACGATAAGGGTATAGTGAGAGGATTGGTAGATAAAGTTGTGCTTTTGGTTATGGGATAAGTCAAGTGGTAAGATGTCATCTTTTAGGTAGGCATAAATTTTTCCATACCAAGGTGAATCGGATCCTACTAAGTGGCAAATGATTTGGCTTTCAGGTGTGTCATAGGCAAGCATAAATGATTGTTCCACCATAAATTCGTAGCGAGCCTAAGTTTCTGGGAGTTGTAACAATGAAGTGATTGCAGCCATAGCATCAACTGCCTTGTTATCTAGCCTTGGAATTTGTATGAACTTGATGTCTATAAAGTATTTCTTGAAATCATCAACCATTTTCTTATATGGCAGCAATTTTTCATCTTTGGTCTAATAGTGATCATTGATCTGGTTAATGACTAATTGTGAGTCACCATAGACTTGTAATTCTGTGATTCTCCATTCCAATGCTATTTTGAGTCCAGTGATTAAAGCTTCATATTCGGCTATGTTATTAGTGCACAGAAACATTAGCAGATATGACTAAGGAATGGTATTTCCTTTAGGGGTGACAAAGAGTATGCCTACCCTTGATCCATGTTGAGTAAATGAACCATCAAAATACAATGACTAAGGTTACTTTAATTCTACCATGAAAACATCAGCATCTGGGAATTCAATGTGCATGGGATGCTCTCTTTGTAGGGGTGCTTCAGTCATTTGGTCAGCAATAACTTGTCCTTTGATTTATTTGCGATCAATATAATGGATATCAAACTCGCTTAAGATCATGACCCATTTTTCTAACCTTCCTTTTAATGTGGCCTTACTTAGTAGATATTTGAGTGGATCAATCTATGCAACAAGATTGATTGTATGAGTTAACATGTAGTGTCAAAACTTTTGTGATGAAAAGACCACTACTAGGCAAGCCTTCTCGATGAAAGTGTATTCGAGTTCATGACCTGTTAATATTTGGATGATATAATAGATTGGATGTTCTTTTCCTATAGAGTCTTCTTGGGCTAACAACACCCCCAAAGATGTCTCTATGGTAGCAATGTATAATGTGAGTGGTTTGTCCAGATTTGGTGGTACTAGAACTGGTGGGTTCATTAAGTATTGCTTGATTTGTTGAAAAGCCATTTCACACTTATCATCCCATTTGAAAGGAACATTCTTGTGTAGTAGATGTGTGAAAGGTGGACATTTATCTACTAGTTGTGCAATGAATCTTCGTATAGATTGGAATCATCCCTTTAGTGATCTCAACTGACTGATATTCCTTGGTGGAGGCATTTCCATGATTTCTTGTACATTGGCAGGATCTACTTCAATTCCTTTTGCTGAAACTATGTATCCCAAGAGTTTTCTAAATGTGACTCCAAAAACACATTTCTTAGGGTTGAGGCAAACCTTGAATTTTTCCAACCATGCAAATATTTTGGATAATATCTCGAGATGTTCTTCTTTGGTGTATTATTTTGCTAGTATGTCATCAATATAATCTTCCATGAATGTGTGCATCATGTCATGAAAAATTGTAGTCATAGGTATTTGATATGTAGCCCTAGTATTCTTTAATCCAAAAGGCATGATGTTCCAACAGTAAGTACCCCATGGACATGTGAAAGCTATTTTGTCCTGGTCTTCAGGTGCAATCTTGATTTGGTTATAACCAAAAAAACCATCCATTAGTGAATACATGGAATGGCCAGCCATGAAATCCACTATGGTACCAATGCTTGGAAGAGGGAAGTCATCCTTAGGACATGTCTTATTAAGATCTGTGAAATCTATGCATACTCTAACACTTTTGTTAGGCTTTGATACATGAATTATGTTGGAGATTGATTCTGCATAGTCAATTGATCTTATAAATCCCACATTGAGGAGTTTCTTAAGTTCTTCTTTAACTAGTAGTGCCACATGAGGATGCATCTTTCTAAGTTTTTGCTTCATAGGTTTTACTCCTAGTTTAATGGATAAGTGATGCATTATAAGATTAGGATCAAGACCTAGCATGTCTGCATAAGACCAGGCAAAGTTGACTTGATTTATTCTAAGAAATTCCATGAACTCAGGCACTTCTTTATCTGTCATTGATGCAGCTAACTATAGAATCCTCAGTTTCTATGTAGTTTCAAGATAGGCGATCACTCATGATAGTGCTTTGGGAGAGTGTCAAGCATTCCATTATCTAGTGCCTTAAAAAAAATTTCACCATCTGATACGCTCTTTGTTTTATCTTTTGTTTGATCTAACACTGCCAAATTCTATTTTTCACCATTAGATCTTTCTGTTTTATTTTTATTTTTGCAACTAGGAAATTTGACATTCTCCTAACTAAGGATCTCATGCCGAAAATCGCCAATGGAACAATCATTTACATCATCTGCAGAAAGGAATTTTATGATAGATTTGTTAGTTGGAAACATAGGTTAGGTTATGGTCATAATGGAGGTGTCTATAGGATATGAGGTATGAGGTAGATCAATGATGGTAATGTCCTCACGATAGTCTTGTTTGATTAAATATGACTCGGTATCATTGGAATCATAGTTGTGTTATAGTTCAAATTCTTGTGGTTGGGTCCTTGACCCTTCTCCTTTGATTAGAGTAGGAGTATACCTATGTATCACATCAACTTGTTTATCCCTCTAGAATTCATCATTATGGATGGTATCCCATTCGTATTCTTTAGAGTTTGTGTTAGAGTTATTATTGATGAAATTCTGAATTATTGTCAAGCATGCTTCCCTTGAATCAGAACTTTCTTGCAATGTGAGTACAATATCATTCAATTGTTTGGATGTTATTTATTTTGAGCTAGTATCATAGCCTAGTCCTATTTTATCTTTTGTAGGAAGTCTTGGAGGATCAATAGGTTCAACTACTCATTTTCTCTTTCCAATAGGCCCATTACCATCATAGCCCATCTTTTGCATGATTGAATATCCCTTAGCATATTTATGAGTTGGTAACTTGACATTGAGAATTGTTTCATCTTCATATTTATAGGGCCAACTTAGAATATCTCTATCCCTAGGATCGTCCATGGGGAATTTTTCTTTGATAAAACATCCATTAAAATTTGTATTTGGCCCTATTGGTGGTTGCATTTATGTTGACGTTACAAATATATGTTTTTGTGTGATAGAAGGTTGTCCATGTGACTGAGGCAACATAGGAAGATTAGACAGACAAAGAGAATATTCTCCTACTCCATTGTCCTTGAACAGTAATTGCTCGTCAAAGCTTTTGGTTAACTAACTGATTTGTGTATCAACTTTGAGAGAAGTATTAGCAGGAGCTTCTCGATTATTGGGAAACAAAGTATCTTGACTAGCTTTGATGTTGGCACAAGTTTGACTATGAGAATTATTAGCTAGTATCATGATCTCCTATCCATCATAAGGAAACTTAAGACATTGTTGATATGTGGACGGGGCAACCTACATTTCGTGAATCCAAGGATGACCCAATAAGATGTTGTATGTAAGATCACAATCTAATACTTGACGGAAAGTATTTTTGATAATAAGTCCCACTCTGATTGGTAACATGATTAAACCTTTGGATGCTCTTCCCTCATCATCATAGGATTTAATAGTAATCTTTCTTTTGGGATCAATGGAATCCTTAGAAAATCCTAAAGCCTGAATTAATTTCATGATACATATGTTCAAACCAACACCTCCATCTATTAGAACTCATCTAACACGAAAATTGTGGACCATGAATTATAAGTATAATGATGAATTATGGGGATATGTCATGGAAACATCATCTTTTTCAGAAAATGAAAGGAATGTGGGTGAGGAAAAATGTCCCACCATGGCTTGAAATCGATCCACATCTAGATCAGTGGATACAATTATTTCAATGAGGTCTTTGTCTAGAATTTCCTTATGCACTGGAGACATCTTAAGAAGTTCCAAGATAGAGATCTGAGTAGAAGTTTTTCTGAGTTGATTGATTAAATCATATTGATGTTGAGGTAGGGGCACAATGGATTTTGAAGGAGCATCTTTTAAGACAACTTTAGCTTGTGCCCTTGTTGTTATGTTAACTTCTCTATATTTTGTTTTCTCTTTGAATTTTATAACATTAACCCACTCGTCATTAGTGTAGATATGATTGATTATATTCTCATTGATATTCACATTTTTCCTAGAAGACTCACCCTTTTGATAGTTGGGCAAAGGGTTTTGAAATTCTTGGTGGTCTTCGTTCAATTGTTGGTGTCCTTCTACCTTAATGGTGTCATTTTCTATCAAGTCTTAGATTACATTCTTCAAGGCTTGACAATTATTCGTTCAATGGACCTTGCATCGATGATAATCACAATAGTATGTGTCATTCTAGGATGGCGGCTTCACACTGGGTTCAAAGTTACGTTGAGGCAGTAGGGTAATTACCTTCTTTGCCATCAAGTCTTTAAGGGCGGATTCCAAAGATTTCCCTGATGGAGTAAAAGTTCTTCTTTTGGAGAAAAATGAAGA
>VDFB02000017.1:23203749-23246081 GCA_007258455.2 Sequoia sempervirens
TATTCATCATCACCCAACTAATCATCCTCACTGGAGATATGCATTTAGTAGTCTTATGTCCAAATTTCTTGCATACAAAACATTGTCCCAAAAAGCTTCCAATATTCTGATTTACCCTACTTCTACACTCAGTTGCTTTATGACCAAATTTATTACATTTGAAAAAAACACCATTGAAATATGGATACCTTTGAGCATTTGGTTGTCTAACAAGTAGTCTTCTAGCAAATTTCCTTTTCTTCTTTCCTTTATCTTGAATCTTCTGATTATCTATTAAGTTTAGGGTTTGCTTATCCTTAGATCTTTCACCCACTTCATTTCCCAAACCACCTTTGTCTCTAGAAGGTTCATGTCCTACAATCAACTCTTCAAGTTTGGTGGAGCTTATCTTGAAATTATCTTCATAGAGTTTTTCTTTTTCTATATCTTCTTTTAGGTTCACCACTTCTTGTTCAAGCTTTGTGCATACATCAGTCTTGCTTTGCACCACATTATTCAAGCATTCTTCAATTCTTTTCTTTTTTACTACTAGCACCTTCAATCCAGTAATTTCTTCATTTGATTGGTTCAATTTCTCACTCACTTCCCTACGTCTTTCCTTGAATTTCTTTAATTTTTGTTTCAATTTCTAGACACATTCATTTGCCTCATCAATATTTTCTTTCAAATCTCAGTTTTCACTTTCAACCTTGTCAAGATCTTCAAGTGCAACCTAAAGCTCATCTTTGTCATCCATTTTATTCAATTTTAAAGAACTTCCTCGAGTTATTAGGCTTCTCCAAAGAAACCAAAGCTCAGATACCAATTGTTGAAAGGCACAAGACAACTGAGAGGGGGAGTGAATCAGTTGTCACAAAATTCAAACACAAAACTTTAAACACTTATCAACTTCACAACCGCTTAATTTTTTTATTAAGTATGAGCATGAAATGAAAATAATAGATAGGAAAATTAACAAAAGAGACACCAGATTTTATGTGGAAAACTAAATAAGGGAAAAACCATGATGAGGGTTAACTCACAACATAAAATAGTTTCAAAACTAAATACAAAAGGCTTACTTCCAAAGGGCTCATTGCCCAAACTAGGAATCACTGTCTAGATACAAAATCTCACCACTTATAAAGAGGACTCACTATCCAAAAGGATTTCAAAATTGAAGTGGCTTCACAGCCAAAATGAACTAGTAAGAGTGCACCTAATATGTGTTGATTCAGTTACAGTGATGCTCAATAAAATGACTTAATACACTTCATCATCTTTGCACTTCTTTACATTCACAACTTTGCAACACTACTCACCATAATCTTAAAACCTTTCTAACATATATATTTGATTTATCCACAAGCATCAATTAGGTCAGCCTAATTAGATGCAATCCTTATTCACCAAAAATACTAGCTGTCAACTTCAAGTATTTACAAAATTTCTCCAAAAATTCATCCAAGCATGTAGCACACTACATCATGTCGGCATGGACCAAAGATAGGTCACACATATATCTACAACACAAATTAATCCATTACAATATCATTTGTAGTTTACGTTGGCTAGGGATAGGCCCATTGGAAAAATGTAATTAGCAGAACAATGTCAACTCGCCATGAAAGCATATGAGCACATAGGATTATGAGAAAACACCCTTTTATCATCCATAAACCATTTCCCAAAACCACAAGCAGTAACAATCAATCACAAAGGATTGTGGACCAAAATACTAGATGATGTAAGCTAGTTCTTCATACCAGTTCAGAGTACCAGATCAAACTAACAACTCAAACAACATGGTGACATCAATGAAAACATAAATTCTGCATAGCTGAACATTCTTCTTCATTTTTCCAACAAAATTGTGAAGAATAAAACCAATACTTGAAAGATATACATGCAAATATAAAAGAAGTATAAATACAATTTTAATAGAAGAGTTTATGGTAGGCTTGTGAGAAGAGTATGCTAATATAAGAGAAGAATATCTACCAGAGATAAAGGAAGAGTTTAAGAAGAAATATACGAGTCTATCTAGAGATAGAGAAAAATTTAGGTAGATCTCAAGCCAAAAAGTTATAAGAAGTTGATGCTATGATTATGACCAATTTTTTGTGAAGAAGTGGTGCATAGTTTGGATCAGATTTGGAGAAAGAGAGTAAGCATAATTGTAATCAGATTTGAGAAAATAAGTTGTGCATATGTTGGTTCAGATTTGAAAGGAAGAACATAGTGTGGTTCAGATCAGATTTGAAAGAAATATATTTGAGAAGAATTGTCCATCATTCGTTGAAGAAGCAACATTGAAGGTGGAATATTTTTCTTGAAGTTATTATCTTTTAGTAAGTTGGTTCTTGACATGTGGGGGTTGGTGCCTCCAGTAGTTTGGTGCCCTAAAATCATGGAGTTGGTGCCTCTAATAGGTTTGTGCCTACCAATTGAGGGAGTCAATGCTTCCTATAGGTTAGTGTATACAAAACAAGTTAGAGGTTGGTGCCACAACCATTGTAATTCACATATTTATATATAAATTACATTATTTGTACCATTTATTTTCTCCCATAAGGTTTTCCATGTAAAATCTTGGTATCAACTTGTTCATATTGTTGTATTCTTTCATGGTTGATATTGTGCTAGAGTTTAAAGTTGATAAAAGTTGATAGGGTAAAAAACTATTAATATACTAATTCACCCCCACCCTCTCATTATATTTTTGTTCTCTTCAATTGGTATTAGATTTGGTTGCTTAAGAGAGATCCTAACCACTTGAAGGGAGATCTTAAAGAGCACAAATGGTAGATAATAATATACTCAAGGAACCCGTTTTTGATGGGACTAATTATGCATTTTGGAGTATTAAGATGGAATCTTACTTGAATTCTCTTGGGTTTGATGTTTTTCCATTTGTATTAGATGGTTATACTCCATCAATCCCTCCAATAGATCAATCTAGAAAGAAAAGAAGTGAAAATAATTCAAAATCCAAACATGCTCTTCTTTGCAATTTAACAAATTCTGAGTTCACAAAAGCCATGCTTTGCAAGTCAACAAAATAAATATGGGTCACACTTAAATTTTTTTGAAGGAGATGAAAAATTGAAGAAATAAAAGTTACAAACTGATCAAAGGAACTTTGAAAGCCTCAAGATGAAAAAAGATGAAGACATAGTGTCATATTTTCTTTGTGTTGATGAAATTGTAAATATTATGAGAGGACTTGGTGAATATGTTGATGATACATTCATTTTTTTATAAGATATTAAGATCCTTATCTACGAGATTTGATTCCAAGGTGTCAACATTAGAAGAATTGGAAAATCTAGAAAAATTGACAAAAGATGAAGTACATAAGATTCTTCCTGCTTATGAAATAAGAATTAAAGGGAGAACACCCCAAAATGATATTTTCTTCAAAGTGTCCAAGAAAGAAAAAGCCAAGACATATGCATCAAGCGAGAGTTCAAGTAGTGATGAGGCAGAGGCTTATTTGACGAGAAAGCTAAAGAAAGGAAATGGGAAGTGTTGAAATAAAGATTCAAGCAGCTCCCTTCAGGTTCCTTTTTGTAAATATACGTGGGCCGGCCTGTGCGTTGCGGAGTTCATTCGGCTTTCCGACAAGTTTTGATCTTCCCCTTTGCGCATTTCTCACTTCGCAACTTCGGCTGGCGGCTTCCCTTTAAAGTCCCGGTAACGTCACAATACGCCCACGTGCTTCGCCACAGAAATTTTATTTCCTATCAAATAGCTTTTGTGGTCTCTTCTGCTGGGCGAGCCTACATGGGGCACCACTCCCAGATTGTCGCAGGGACCCACGCCTTTGGTATCGCGGTCAGCAAGACGCGAAACTTTTCTTGCAAAGGATAAATTAAGCGGCCTATGAAATGCTTTCGTGCCTTCTTTATTTTCTTGGCGTGCCCTACCTTCGTGCATGTGTCAACCAATCGCAGCCTTTCAAAGATGGATGTGGAATATGGTCGCGCAACGCTGCCAATGATCTTCGCCACCTACCATATAGCTCTCCACTTTCGTGAGCCGCATCTTTTAGTCCCTGAACATGTGTTGCATCTAAAAGCTCTTAATAAATGTGAAGTAAGGTTTTCTATCTGTAGCGATGTGCTGCCATGCCTTACCGATCCTTCGGGCAGTAATAGGTCAGATCGAAATAAAATGTTATTAGGTACCGCGAAGTTCTTCAAAGTGGATGACACCTCGGCGTCACATGCAATTCGCACTAATCGCCATCATTTCAAAGGTAAGCACGCCTTTTGCACCACATAGATCGATGTTATGTTCTAACCGTTGTCATGGTAATGACATTGGGAATATTCTCGATTCGCATCATTGCCGAGATTGTGGGATCTTTTCTGTTATGGCTCTCCAAGCGGTGGGATTTTTCTCTTCGGCTATATATACTCTCTCTATCAAAAAAGGGGGGGTTGCAAGATTTCAAGGAAGAATACTGGCTTTAGCAAGAGATACCAGGCCTCTTTTACATGTTTATTTTGCAAGATACTTTCAGACTGTGCCTATTGTTCGGTCTTTCTGCTTTTTATGTCTTGATTAAACTGTGAACTGTGCTCTTTATTGTCTTAAGCATTTCATTTGAGGAGACTTCTATATATTGAAGCAAACTTGCTTTTATCTTAAATCATGCCCAAATGACTCTTCTTAGCGTGAGGGATGTATGTGATACTATTTATGTCAATTAAATGAATTGTTTATGCTATAGCTTTCAGTTTCTGATATTTTGGAACATAATAACAACATTCAGTCCCTTAATTCTATGATTTATCATGCCTATCAGTAAGCTTTGGCGCATCGCCTTAGATTAGATTTTGCTTTATCATATATGTTTCCTTTCCCTTTCCAAAAAACTATTATAGAAGAAGCTGACTTCTTTAAAACCTGGAGGTCACTCAGTTTAGCACAAAGGGTCCCCCTTGAACTGAGTTTCCCATAAGACACTGTTATCTCATCAAATTTTAGCATCAACAGTTTGTAGCCTTTTTCTAGCACGCTCGGTGGGACCCAAACTAATGAAATTTCCTTATAGAGGGGTGTATGAGCCATCAGCCTGTAACTAGATCCCAGACTGCAAACCCAGGTTTACTAGTGCCTCCATTAGGGATAGTCCAGGATGCAAATCAATTAGTAACCATTCCATTCCCACCACCCTTTCCTCTCACCATGTTGCCATCCACGAACAAAAACTATGTAGCATGGGATGCTGAAAGTCCCCTGGTAGCTCCGGTAGCACCTGCTGTTTGGGGCGCTATCCCAGTTTCGGCCCTGAAAGCTCTTCCCAAATTTGCTGGAGATAACACAAAAATACCAGCAGAGCATTTTTAGGATGTAGTGGATGTATGTCTAATACACGGTATCACAGCGTAGAATGTAGCCCTGAGACTCCTCGCTGCATCCTTCAAAGCCAAAGCTCTGGATTGGTACCGAACACTGACTCCTAATACCATTTGCACTTGGGATGACCTTGGAGATCCATTCTATGAAAGGTTCTCGAATGACGGAGATCGTTCTTCATTATATTATCAGCTGTCGGTCATAAAGTGAGCACCCCAGGAGGTTCTGGCCAATTTCAATGCCCGATTTCACTTAAATTGGCGGAGGATTCCTGTGACTATCCACTCGACTCCGGAACTAGCATTCATATTTTACCTAAAATCCCTTAATCCTGACATTTCTGTGATGATCAAGTCTTTAGGGGAGCCACTCTACCAGATGCTTATGCTACCGCTATCAAAGCGGAGAATCATTTAATAGATTGTGGGAAATTGCCTCCTCGACCTATTGTGCCAATATTTCCTGAAATATCAACCTCCGCACAAGAGACCGCATCAACTAGTGCGCCAACAACTCCCCAGTCGATGTATTCATATACAGCCACTCTTGAAAACTTGGCCTCTACATTGGGTTCTTCCAAGAATGAAATAGGCAACCTCAAGGAGATGTTGCAAACTATGGCAAACAATATAACAACTCTCAAGCAGAACCAAGCAATGCCTCCACGACCCACATATCAAAACTATCAAAGTGGGTGCCCTACCTATCAGCAAAATCAATACTAAAATGCGCCTTGCACTAATTCACCAGTGGCGGCTACAAACCAAATGGTTCTGGTGCCTACGCTACTGACAGGTGTGTTGACAAGCTCAAGTAGAGAACTAACCACGGGACAAAACAATCTGATTGATGACATCAATCCATGGTGCTTCCCTTGCAATGACACGCATATGCCCTGAAATTGTCTGTGTGGCAACTTACAACAAAAGGTAGCAGAGCAATGTAGTCAAGGTACTGCAACAGAGAATGGAGAATACATATACGCCTCAGCAATGGAGAATGTGGTCCTTACCGCACAGATGCAAGGAATGTCATTAGAGCAAGAGTCTGATATTGTTCTTGATCATGCACTCTTCTCATGGATGGAAGACGAGGAGATGGTGTTTGCCAATGACACGTCCATAGCTGGAATGCCACGGGTATAGTCTGACTATAACACACGCTCAAAGAGGAGATTCACTAGTGAGCCCGTTGTTTCACTTTCGAACAACCCACAATGCAAAGGCTTGTCTGACAGAATTCTTGGCACTTCGACCATCTCTCCACCTTCTCAACCATGAAGCAAGATTATTATAACAAAAGCGAAGGAGCAGAAATCTCTGAGCCCGTCACATTTTAATGTGGTGGAGCAGTTAAAGAAATCATCCGCTCAGGTGTCTCTATGGGACATTCTAGCTATCCCAGAACAAAAGACTATGCTCCAAAAGGCACTTCAACAAGAGATTGACTCAGCACCAATTGAGCCTTCGGCCAATATCGAGGCGATTTATCAAATGTCACCGTCTAAGGTTCTCGCAGACAAAGCAAAGGAATCCCATACGGAAGGCGGAGGTAGGCCAAAACCTCAAACCTTCTTCTTGACTCTCATTGTAGGGAAAAAACTATTACACAACACTATGATTGATTTTGGCGCTAGTACAATGGTTATGCCAAAACTGATAGCCAAAGCCTTGGGACTCAGCTACGAACCTATGAAGAAAGGGGTGATGCAGCTAGATGGAAATAAAGTTGATACTGCGGGTGTCATCAAAGCACTTCTGTTAACCCTATTTTCCTACCCAAGTATCACAGTCCCGCAAAATACAGTGATCATAGATGTTCCACCAATGTTTGGTCTTTGTCTATCTCAAGAATTTACTTCAAAGGTGGGCAGCTATTTGTCTTTAGATTGGTCACATCTAATACTTAGGACCAAACATGGCGCGGAGATGAAGATAGAATCGGAGGCTCTGCATTCTGAACATGTGGCGAATGAGGCCCTGATCAATTTTGAAGCCGCACATACCTCCATCACCAAGCAGGACATGTACAATGTCGAATTGCTAGAGGAGGAGTAGGTGAGCAGAGACTGAAGTGATAAGGAAGATGCTCTGTTGAGTGAGCATATAAACAATGATCCTTTCAAAAATTATCATGGTACCAGAATGGGCACATATGTGATTTATGATGAAGACCAAGTTCTTTTGAAGGTCATCAAAGAATCTGACGATGACCAAGCAAGTGAGTTGTGGACATTGTATTTTGACGGAGCAAGGAGCAAAGTTGGAGCTGGAGCAAGGGTATGTCTAATATCCCCACGGAATGAAAAGTTGTTGAGGTCTTTCCGATTCCAATTTTCCTATTCAAATAATGAGGCTGATATGAAGGGTTGGTCCAAGGTCTTAGCCTAGCGGAATGAATGGGTGTTAAGCAATTGATTATGTTCAGAGATTCTAAACTAGTAGTTAATCAGGTCTGAGGAATCTCCCCAGCGAAGAATTTTTGCATGAGATCCTATCGGCATCGAATCTGGGACCTGATTAAAAGTTTTGGAGCTTTCAACATCCTGACCATTCCCCGAATGTAGAATGGTGATGCAGATCACATGGCAGTAATCGGTGCTCAGTTTGATCCTGTCTCTGACTTGCTTCAGAACAAATATTCAGTGCGAGTGCTTGTTAGACCAACAATCCCCAAAAATGATCAGAATTGGCAGGTCTTTAAAAGCGATGAGCACATCGCCTCATTTATCCAACACTCTGGGGAATTTGCTGATCAACTTCAACCAAAGGTCACCGAGGCCTATGAAGGACAAATTATGCAGCTCAAGTCAAACAAACTTCCGAAAGGGTTAGTTACTCTCGAGAATTTTTTCGATTGTAATGACGCCCGAAATGATAAGCGGAAATTCATGGTAGAAAAAAGTGATTATGAAAACCTTCGGGTCTCCAATAACAAGAATCTCTAAGTCGGAAAAGATGTCCCACAACAAGATAGAGAAAGGCTTATCAGTTTCTATGAAAAGTATGGAGTAGTCGCCTAGTCCTATGACGATCTGGAGGGTTACGATCCTAACATCATTCAACATACTATTGAGCTAATGGAAGGTGCGAAACCAGTCTGACAGAAACAGTGGCTAGTCAACCCTAAAGTTGAGGCCCTGATGGCACAAGAGTTGTCTAAACTCATTGAGTCATGTATTGTCTTCCCAATCAAACATAGTACTTGGGTATCAAATCTGGTACCAATCTGAAAGAAGAATGGTGATATCCGCTTATGTTTGGATTTCTGAGACTTGAATAGAGCATCTCTGAATGATCACTATCCATTGCCTTCTATGGATTCAATCCTCCAAATCGTCGTAGGATCAGAAATGTTCTCTCTACTGGATGGCTTCTCTGGCTATAACCAAATTCGAGTTAAAGAGGAAGATCAGCACAAGACTACATTCACCACCAAGTGGGGAACATTTCCATATGCTAAGATTCCTTTTAGTTTATCTAATGCAGGGGCAACTTTCTAGAGAGCTATGGACATCGCATTCAGCAAACTAATCAATAAGTTTATCCTAATCTATTTGGATGACCTTACGCTGTTCTCTAAATCTAAGGATGACCATTTCGATCATTTGGAATTAGTTTTTCAAAAGTGCCAGGATTTTGGGGTTTCCTTGAATGTAAAGAAATGTGTATTTGGAGTACCGCAGGGTAAGTTGTTATGGCATGTTGTGTCAAAAGAAGGAATTTCAATTGACCCCAAACAAGTAAGGGCTATAAAGGAACTTCCCCTTCCGGTAAATAAGAAAGGTGTCAAGTCTTTCCTAGGCAAGGTAAATTTTGTTAGCAAATTTATTTTTGATTTTGCGGGAATGATTAGGCCAATCACCCTAATGCTGAAAAAGGATCAAATTTTCAAGTGGACAGCGGAAACTCGAGAGGCATTTGAAAAGTTCAAGGAAATGATCTCCACAACCCCGATGCTGATTAATCCAAATCAATGCAAAGATTTTATAATGTATGCTTTCAGTAGCAAGTCCAGTATCGCTACTGTCCTGATTCAAAAGGATAGTGAAGGAAAGTGAGAGCATCCAGTTGCGTTCTATTCTCGAACCCTAAAGGAATATGAGATGAATTATAACTTTGTTGAAAGATAGACTGTTGCAATAGTAAAAGGACTTAAAAAATTCCGCTATCTAGTTTCCTGTAATAAAGTTGTGGTATATGTCGCACATTCTAGTGTGCGGGAATACATCATGAAAGGAGAGATCACAGAAAAAAGGGCTAATTGGATTACCAATATTCTGGAGTATGACATTGAGGTCAGGCCTACTAAGATTGTTAAAGGAAGAGGACTGTGTGAGTATATGGCACAGAACGAGGAGGTACTTGCTAAAGAGGAACAATCAAAGCTCGTCCTGATAAATGAATCTAGATTGGAAGACGATTGGATGACAAATAGAATGAACTTCATGAAAAATGAAAGGTATCCACCAAGTCTCTCTTCCCAAAAAAGGAGGTGTTACTAGCTATAGAATTGTGAATATACGCTGGTAGAAGGAATTCTTTTCAAAAAAAAATTCAATGGTGTGCTCCTATGATGCGTTACTTCAAGTGACGTGCAGAGGGTCCTCGACGCATTCCACAATAGCGACGAAGGTGGAAATTTCTCCACTAAACTACCGCCATCAAGGTCCTACGTGCTGGATATTACTAGCCTACACTTTTCAATGATTCCTACTCTCTGGTAAGGGCATGTAAGAAATGTCAGTTCTTCTCTGATAGAAGGAAGAATTCAGCGATGCCCCTCAAACCTATCGTGGCGGATGAACCATTTGCACAATGGGGCCTGGACTTCATCAGAATGATCAACCCGGTTTCTAGTGCTGGACATAAGTGGATTTTGACCGCTATAGACTACTTCACAAGGTGGGCAGAAGTCGTTCTCCTTAAGGAGGCAATAGAAACATAGATTATAGACTTCCTTGAAGTTCTGGTGACAAGGTTTGGCCCTCTGAAGACAATTATTTCAGACAACGCCAGAGCATTTGTAGGTACAAAGGTATGTCACTTTGCATTAAAAAATGGCATATTCCTTAAAACATCATCAAACTACTATCCACAAGGAAATGGCCTAGCCGAGTCGACAAACAAAAGTTTAGTTCGACTCCTTAAAAATGTCAGCTCAGAGCACCAGAGTGAATGGCATAAAAATCTCTAAAAGGCGCTCTGGGCCAACCGCATAACTCCTAAGCAAGTCCTCAATACTTCTCTGTATGAGCTGGTATATGGGAAGGAGGCACTGTTACCTATCTCTATGGAGATCTCGGTGATACAATTGTTGAAATCTCTTGAGATAGAACAAAATGATGCCATGGAGGTTCGGCTTGCCGAACTACTGGAAGTATAAGAAAAAAGGGAGAATTCCCTAATAGCAATGACAAGCCATCAATAGGTGGTCAAACGATGTTTTGATAAGAAGACTTCCAATCAAGGCCTAAAAAGTGGAAACTTAGTGCTAAAATATGACAGCAGGGCTGCAAAGTCAGGTCAGCACGGTAAGTTTGACAGCCTATGGGAGGGACCCTTCAAAATCATTCAGTGCATGCAACACAATGCTTTTGAGCTAAAAAATATGGAACAAGAGCCGCTAGGAATCCCAATTAATGGGATTCACCTTAAGTTGTTCCATTAAGCATTAAGCCCTACCTTGTATAGTTGTAAATAACATTTTTTCTTTCATGTTTTTGGCCTATTCTTTTGTGGAATTGGTGGTCTTTCTACACGTTTGCTCACTATAGGTGGCAGATAAAACACCAAAGGTGCTTTACACAAAAAGCACTCATACATGGAGAAAAAGCATACAAGATTTGCAAACCTAGAAAATTGAACACAGAAGCAAAAAGGAGCATAGATTTTTCTTGAAAAGAGAAGTATATATTTATATATATATGTTCCTGGGTTACAAAATGGCTGAAATGCCAATTTTCAAAATATACAAGTATTAGAGTACGCTATATATACAATGGCCTTTTATCAGGCTTATCTGGAGCAGGTGAGTTACATCATCAGGTAGCAAGGCAAGGGGGTTATTTATCCAAAGGAATGGCTGGCAACAACTGATGCATTTACTGCAGCGTCTGCTTCTTCCTCATCCACGGGCTCCTCAGCGACACTGGCAGCATCATTCAACGCAGCCATTATCTGTGGTGGATACACTAGATCCCTGAAATTAGTATACCATTCTATGTCGTAGAAGGGTATCATGTTGTAGCTCCGGAACAAGAGGTGTAGGGCTTGGGTAACCCTTTGCTTGTGCTGGCCACGGGTCTGCAGACTGAATCTACTGAGAAATGGCAGCCAAAAAATGATAGCCTCTTCTTCAATAAAGTGACGCAGGTCGTTGGAAGTTGGCAGGCCTATCCCATATGCAGCGTGTGTAACAACCTCACCGAGCCCATTCAATTACTTCTTTGGGAAGATTTCTTTGACCAGCTTCAAGTTAAGTGGCCAGGGAACACAAATGTCCAGCATAGACGCTACAAAGTGTGAACACACGTCGGTATTTACCCTATACTTATCTTCATACTCCACACAATCCTTGCCTAAAACCCACTTAATAGCTACCAGAACCAGCGACTGCTTGTTCTTCATCATCCTCTTCAGCCTTCTAGTGGAGATTTCACCTACAAATGTTGTCTGTGATTTGAACGAGGTGAGGCGAATTGGGGTATCCATTCTCCTGACACTATCCCTAAGTCTGCTAAAATAATGCCGAACCTGCTCGCCACCTAACCTATAAGAGGGCTTGCTGGGAAATCTACTACTAACCTATCACTTCTTAAACACTAAGTGTGTTTGTTTGCTATCTACTGGCCTATTTATAGAAAATTGACAAGACGTATGCCAATCCGCCTATAAGAAACATGATGTATATTGGCTGTAATCTTGAAGGCCGAGTCTGCATTTGCTCATGTTTTGGGCTGATGCATGCATGATAGAATGGCTCAATGAATGCTTAATTAAATCAAGTTAATTAATTAGCTTTAAAAGGGTGGCACTTGCTGGTAAGGGTACGTATGGCCGTAAGTTATTGTGTCATATCTCAAGTGCATCCCAGAGTCTGAGGCGATACTCATATCTTCTTCAGGTAGTGATCGTTTGCTTGGCGTAATCATTCAAGCCAGGATATTAATTGCTGGTACATGCTAGCACAAGGTGAGAAGGCCAGTTGCAAGCTCAGTTTCTAAGGAGATTAGGGCATATCACATGATCTCTGAAAAGCAATGATAAAATCTAGCCGCCTCAAAAAAGAAATCAGTTCATCTTGCACGAGTTGTGGGGTTAACGGTATATGCTGAATTAAATGCAAAAGGCTTGCATTCGCCTACCACCTTGGTGAAAACTGCTATTATTGCATAAAAAGGCTTAGTATTTCAAAGTATTTTTACAAACGCAAGGAAAGTGCAAAGCATTTTCTGTCTGTCTATCTAGTGCAAGCGTATTTGCAGGCCAGGAAGCTTACAAGTTCTGCAGTGAAAGAAAAATGTCAGAATCTTCAGCTTAGCTGATGCAAGAAGAGATTAGTCAGGAACTATATACGGCCATTCGCTCTTCGGCTGAGGTATACATATACGAAGATGTAGCATATGCCACTCTTGGTATACCCGCGAAGATGAGAAAAGCTAATACAGAGGAGCTAGAAAGACCCAAGGAATGGAGTAACCCGAAAAAGGTTAAGAAAAAGTGGGATAATATCTACGACCCAAAGCTTGCGAAGAACCTTAAATCTCTCAGAGAGGCAGCTTGTGCAAGACTATAAGCAGCAAAGGAAAACCAATCCACGGCAAGTAGAGTCTGGTATAGTGGCCTCCCACAATATATGGTTCCATTGGTTCACTATTGCTCAGAGGTGGTCGACGCAGCTTTTCAGCGCTATAATCTAGATACCCACTGCATTGAAGGTCGCAATTTAAGGGTTCATATCAGCCTAGAAGCTATCTGACACATGTTATGTATTTCAGATCCAAGTAGAAGAAAGGAGACTATTGAGCCTTTCCGCCCAAGCAAGGGGGAGAAGATATGGAAGAAAATGAAAACCGGCTCTAATTTTTTATTAGAGGATACTAATAAGAAAGATGTCACGTCCGCTAAGGCGCCAAGTATCCCATTATTACGTGGTTCATTCCGCGATGATCTTCAGGACCCCATGTCCATGCTGGCATTTGTTTGTGGCTGAGATTCCGATGAGAAGATCGAGGCTTTTCAGCTGGGCCTTGCAATACAGTTTCGCAAACAGCATGAACTTTTCTGGTATGATTTTACTGATTTTATGGTTGATGAAATGATACATCAAATGGAGAATTATTAGGCAGAAAAGAAGTTTAGATTTCTTTTCTACCTGGTCCACATGTTCTTGCACCAAAATCTAGATTTCTTCGCCCGATTTTTTTCGCTATCAATTTTCGATGAGCAAAACAAAAGAAAGCTGGTATCTACATGGACACCTTTCCTTTCTGTGACATATGACTATTATGCCTTCGCAAACTATTTCATAGCCCCGGTTTTAAACGATTTGATCAGAGAAGGTGATATCATCCGACTTAACACGGAGTAGATTGGATTTTTGTAAAGCTACATCCTCGCTTGTGACTGGTTCCTAGGCAAGGATTTCACAATCCTTTGAATGCAGGGATTTATTGGTAAGCCTTTCCTACTCCCGGCTTGCGTCACCGATAGAGTGCTTGTGCTGGAGGTTTTCCGATAGGTGTGTATCATTGATTTCATGTTCTGTAGCTACGAAAGTGTCAATAGGAAGGGATTCTTCACTTTC
The DNA here is from genome assembly GCA_007258455.2 of Sequoia sempervirens. Taxonomy (NCBI): domain Eukaryota; kingdom Viridiplantae; phylum Streptophyta; class Pinopsida; order Cupressales; family Cupressaceae; genus Sequoia; species Sequoia sempervirens. Next base: position 23,217,904 of record VDFB02000017.1, read on the forward strand.
CTGAAGAGTTTTAAGTCGGTGACCCTGGTTAAAAAATAATCACACAAGCTGCTAGAGGAGAAGCTGGCATATCTAGGGTTGGTGCTGGTAAATGATAAGTGGGATTACAACCCTTTCAATGACCTACCAGAGCCACATATGAAGGTTATACATGTTCCTTGACTATACTAGGAGAAGCGGCGTAATAAGCAGACTGATAAAGATGAGGATTTTGCTGAATTAGCGCAAATCCCTACACCAGATACCAGGGGCCCATGGCACAAGTTCTACTTTCCAGTGGCTATGGCAAAGGACAACCTTCCGATAGAGCGCGACATGTATAACAAGTTGAAAGTGGGCGAGGAATGGAGTGATGAAAAAATAAAAGCTTTCTGAAAATATCGCTAAGAAATAGCACAGTTGAAGGCTCCTTATAGTCAGGTAAAGGATGATCAGGAATTTGATAGATGGTGGGATGAAGGCCATCCCAACCCTATCTCTAGTGCTGACAAGAGCAAAGAAGTAGAGGAATCCGAGGAGCAGGAGGAAGAAACGGCGGTATCATCCTCTTCAGCGCAAGGAGGCAATGTCTCTGAGCATGTTGCCTATGTGGGCACTAATGTGCACTTTAATATATCAAGAGGCTCGCTTACACACACATGGGCCGCTAAACTGGTTAGGCCAACACCTCAGTAGAGGGATCTGACAGCTGAAGCTAGTGAGGGTTCGTCTGCGAAAAAACAACGCACGAAAAGTATTATCAGAATAGTTTCACATGAACCTGCCGAAGGAGAAGTGCCCGCTGCTAGTAAAATACCAGAGTTAATAGGTGAGTCACGAACAATCCTAGAACCACCGCTGACCAGTCAGTAGGTACATTTCACTCCTTCCTCTCTTACATCTCATTCTTTTGTATCTGCCCCTGCTCCATCAGCAACTGCTACCATTGGCTTGAACCCTCCACCCTCTACTTCTGGTCTGGCTTATTCCATTGGATTTGTCTAGTATTCGCAAGACCAACTGTTTATAATTACTCCTCCGAGCATGTTGATGCCTACTGCTGCCACTCAGACTTTCCTCACCTCACTTTCTAAAAATGTTCCTCCTATTGGCCCCCACTCTTTTTCTGCTATGCTTACTGATCCTTTTCCATTGCAACAAGCTGATACCTAGGCAACAACTCATCTTCCCTAGCCGATGGGCCTTACGACTGAATCTCTGGTTCAGCCGTTACAAATTTCTAGCCCTACTGATAATTCTCAGGCCAAGCTATGGAACGTACCACACTTTTCTCCGCAAACTATCACCCTCCAGAAGAAGCAAATGCGTGCACCTATGAAAGTTACCTATCCCTACGCCCTGCCTTCTGGTGTTCCTTTCACAGGTGGGCTGGTTTCATCGCCAACTGAGTTCATAGCACAGATAGATTGCGGAAAGGAAGCACGCGCAAATAGAATGAGGTGACGAAAGACAAAGGATGATAATGCCCCTGCCGAGCCAAGAGTACAGGCTTTGTATGATGAGGCCCAACAAGAATTAAAATTTACAACTATGTACCCAAGGATAAGTAAGCCCTAGGGAGAAATGCAACTAGAGGACTATGAGATCTATGTTGTCAGACTGGACATGAAGGTAGCCTGGCCACAAGATAAAGTCAAAATCATGGAGGAGACATAAAGGGTGGTCACTTTCGACTTCCTCAAAACTGGTTGCCAGTTAAAAAAGAAGGATGAGTAGCTCAGGGCAGCCAAGGAAAGGGTGAGCTTTCTAGAGACAAAGGAGAAATCCTTAGAGGCAGATATCACTTGAATGATAGAAAGAGCACTAACAACAGAGACTGAGAGAAATAGGCTTCAGGGTGAAATTGTGAAAACCCAGGTTCCTGACCCTGGCCTAGTAAAAGAATTGCAAAGACAGAACCAAGCAGCGTAGCAGAGCCTATAGTCAATAGAGGAGGAGCTTGAATGCTTCAGCCTTGAGTACAGTCAGAAGATGGCAGAGAAAGGTGAGGAGATGGAGCACCTACAAGAACAGTATCAGCAAAAGGTAGGAGAGAAAGAGGCTGAATTCAAAAGCCTACAGACTAAGTTAGAGGAGGAGCTCTGAGAGACAAAGGCTTCTCTGGAGGAGCAATTGGCTAACCACTCCCGAGTTGAACAAAATTGGAATAAAAAAATGAGCAGCAATGAGGAGCAGTTAGCGTCTGAGAAAAAAAGAAGGCAGAATTAGCCGAGGCCTTCATTTCAAGAGATGCAAAGATTTCTTCGCTTAAGGCCTGTCTGCTACCAGCCCTTTCCCAACCTAATATCATCCCACTGGTCAGGTAATTGTACATTTCTCACTGGGAGAAAATTAAAACCTTATGCCTAACTCTGCAGCCTACCCTCTGATTCATCAACAAGGCATTAAGACTTAATCAGGAAGCCCACGACACACTGGAACAATTCCTACTTTTCATCCTGGAAAAGGTTCCTGAGGCAAGGGACTTGCTAAACAAGCTATACTCGGTCTCGGATGAGATCCTTGCCAGGGCGAGTATCGAAGATCCGGACACCGCTGCTCAAACGACAAATAAATTCATTCATTGCCACTCTGCTTTCCAACACACTAAGACAGCGGCGGCCTTTCTAAGTAAGGTTCTTGATGGCATTCAGGGAAGTTTTTCTGAGTTGGGCAAGTTGGGGTTGCTCTCTCCATTCCTTGAGGATGGCGCCATTGCCACAGCTACATAGATTGCAGAGGTTATTGAACAGAAGGAGAACAATCCGGAGGCATTCAAGGAATTTGGGAGCTCCCTAATGGCAGTAGATATTGAGGCGGTCATTCATCCACTCTCTCAGCTACTTTTCCATATCCAAGCAGGCACCGGCCTACCAGAGGTGTTGCCTCACAAGGAAGCTATTGATCTTCGCGAGGCACATGAGAATTTGTGCAGCATGGAAAAGCCGTCAGAAAGTGAATGGTCGCCTTTGCAAGCTGCACTTTCCAAACTCTAACTCCATTCGCCCTATGGATGAAGGCTCTAGTCTGCAGAACCAGAGAATTTTTGGGTTCTCCATTCCTTATCTGAAACACCCTTGATAGTCGCCAAAAGCTATTGAAATAAAGATTCAAGCAACTCCCTTCGGGTTCCTTTTTGTAAATATATGTGGGCCGGCCTGTGTGTCGCGGAGTTCATTCGACTTTCCAATAGGTTTTGATCTTCCCCTATGCGCATTTCTCACTTCACAACTTTAGCTAGCGGCTTCCCTTTCGAGTCTCAAAACGTTGTGTTGGGCGTCCACGTGCCTTGCCTATGGAGATTTTTATTTCCTGTTGCTTTGTGGTATCTTCGGGTTACGAGAGCCTTCCACATGGACCACCACTCCTAGGATTGTCGGAGGGACCCACATCTTGGTACGTGGCGGCGTATCACAAAATTTTCTTGCAGGGATAGAATAAGCAGCTGCGAGCTACGAAATGCTTTTGCAGAACTTCTTTATTTTTCGTAGGCCCTACCTCTAGCCACGTGTCAACCATTTGCAACCTTTTCAAAGTAGCAGGGATGTGAACATCGCGGGTTGTGAAATGTGACCATGCGTCTTTCACCACCCGGTTCATATGGCTTTCCCTCCACTTTCAGAGTGACCTCAGTCCCTTGAACATGTGTTGCATCTTTGCAAGCTCTCGGCAGCAGGAAATAAGATTTTCATTCAGGCAGCGACAAGCTGCCACGTGCCTTATGCTGATCCTTGAAGCAGGCAATTTGCTGACTGAGTGAAAATGTGCTATTAGGTGCCGGTCTTCACAAGTTCTTCAAAGCGGTGGATGACACTCATCGCCACAGATGCGGCTCAGACCACTGCCATCATTACAAAGGGTACACCTACAACCGATCGACTGGATGTTGTGTTCTAACTGGTTGCTGTTGTAATGACATTAGGAATATTCTGATTCGGGCATCATTGTAGGAGATTGTGGGATCTTTCTGTTACAGCTCTCCAAAGCGGTGGGATTTTGCTCTCTGACTATATATACTCTCTCTGTCAAGGAGAGAAGGGTCCAAGATTTTGAGGAAATAATATTGGTTTTAGCAAGAGACACCAGGCCTATTTTACATGTTTATTTCCAAGAAACTCTTAGACTATGCCTATTGTTCGACCTTTCTATTTTTCATGTTCTGATTAAACTGTAAACTATTCTTTTTATCATCTTAAGCATTTCATTTGATAAGACTTCTATATATTGAATACAAACTTGCTTATCTAAATCATGTCTAAATGACTCTTCTTAGCAGTAAGGATGTATTCGATACTATTTTATGTCAATTAAATGAATTGTTTATGCTATAGCTTTCAATTTTTGATGTTTTGGAACATAACAACAACATTCAGGCCCTTAAGTCTATGATTTATCATGCCTATCAGTAAGCTTTGGCGCATCGCCTTAGATTAGATTTTGCTTTATCATATGTGTTTCCTTTCCCTTTCCAACAAACCATTATAGAAGAAGTTGGCTTCTTTAAAACTCGGAGGTCACTCAGTTTGGCGCAATGGGTCCCCCTTGAACTGAGTTTCCCATAAGGCACTGTTATCTCGTCAAATTTTGGCTTCAACAACAACCACAGAGATATGCCTGGGGGAGTTGCATGTTGGCTCATCTGTATCGTGACCTTCATCAGGTGGTTTATAGAGGTTCATCGAGTATATCATGCAGCATTACACTGCTCCATATCTAGGCATGGGAGCATATTATTGTGATGAGACTAGCCTATCCTGGAGTGAGGCCACTAGGTAGACCCTATATATATATGCATATTTGATGTTGCTTGTCCATCCCAAGCTAGACAAGTTGGATTATTGGAGATGGTGCCTTGATGATATGGATGCAGTGATATGGCAGCCATACCTAGATTGCGAGCCCTGGGAGACAGATCATTTGGAGATGTCATTCATATGTATGCCCCAATTTTTGATAGGGAGGACCTCCTTCATCATTAAGAGGTTTTTGGCATTGTGGGTGTAGCAACATTTTGGATTCACACAAGGTATGCCTCAAGGTGTTGCTCACTATTCATGGAGCAAGGATGAGGTAGGATGGGGACCTATATAGAGTATATTACTTTACCGCCTGAGTTATGGGATGATAGGAAGGATATTGTTGATGTTGGGATGTCTGAGGAGTACTTTGTTTATTATCATACACATCTATTTCCACAGTTGACATGTCCTGATGAGCCATCACCCATTTTGGTGGTACCACAACCAAGGGCAAGGAGAGGAGGATGTGGTAGGTGGTGAGTAGGTAGCAATTGGGGGAGAGGATGATGAGAGTGGAGAGGAGGAGAGTTCATATGGGAGTGATGGAGATGACAGCGGAGATGAGGGGCAGGTGCCAGTGAAACCGAGGCCAAACATTTTGGGTGGTGTTCAGATCATGCAAAGGCCAAGGATTGGGATTGGGAAGAGGACAGTGATCAGGGTTGCCTCCACCTCTTAGTAGGGATAGATAGATACTCTATAGGCCTAGGTGTAGACACTGTAGGGACAATAGGTGTAGTTATAGAACCAATTGGTTCAAGCACAAGGTTTGGTTGCATAGCTAGCATAGTCCTAGGCATAGGCATAGAGTATGGCATAAGAATAGGCACATCCTCCTACCCTAGATCCACAATTAGCCCAGTTGATTACAAGGAGGGATGTATTTAGATGGAGGGCAGTGGAGGCAAAGGGTGTTGCATAGAGACTCATGGGAAATTTAGAGAGTGCATCATTGTGAGAGGCTATTGCAGAGGGCTTTGAGATGTCTAGAGAGGCTAAGTACTATCAAGTCTGATATGAGGATTTATGTCCTCCTAAGTGCAGAGAGTCTTTCCCATAGTCCCATAGTAGGACTAGGAGCAGGACATGGATAGGCACACAGAGTCTAGGGGTTATCAGGCCTCGATGGGATCCAAATGCAGGGATCAATGGGAGGCCACCATCCATGAGACTGGATCCATCAGGGGGGTCCACCAGCCAACCTTGAGCCATTGATGCAGGATTGATTTGATGTATCTCATATTCATGGAGCATGTATATTGATTTTTTTTATCATATCTCATGTATCTTTCTAAACTTTTTAGTGTCATTGGACTTTTGGACATTTGTATGTATTTTTGATGAGAGATGATATGCAATGGTGATGAGTTTTGATGATGTATTGGATATGATGATATGAGATGGATATGCACTTATTTCCTTGTTTATGTGATATGAATTTTGATATATAGTTTTGATGATTTACTAACTAATCATGATTTGCAGGATGATATGATAGGAAAATGATATGATGATGTGCAATATGATGTTTACTAATGATCTCATGCAGGTGGATGATGATGGTAAAAATGAAACATGTTGAGATGATATGATATATGATATGAATTGTTATGAAAACATATGGTTTGCAAATGATGTGACAATGTAATATATGAAATTTTTGTTTTTTGAAATTTTCAAATGTTATAAATGATGATGATTGGATGTTGTGCTTTATGAAATACAGGATGAATATGTAATATGTTTATGAAATGATATGAATCAAATGTTGTGTATATATATATGATGACAAATGGAATGACATGAAAAATGATAAAAAGATGAAAATGATAAATGGTATGAAAGGATCAATAATGATAAAATGAAATGAAATGTAATGATATGAAATGATGAAATGATATGAAATGAAATGTAATGATATGAAATGATGAAATGAAATGAAATGAGATGTTAAAATGTAAGGAAATGTAATGATAAAATACAATAAATTATGAGATGAAATGAGATGATAAAATGATATGATCCGATGAGATGATAAATGATAATGATAATCATATGAATAATAAGGATATGAAAATGATAATGATGAGAACATGACATGATGAATACAAAAAATATGACTAAATAATGATATGATATAAAATGTAATGAGATGGAATGATAAAATGAAATGAATTTGAATGATATGATGAAATGAAATGATATGAGATGTAATGAAATAAAATGAGATGATATGTAAAATGTAATGATAAGATGAAAATGTAATGGAGATGGAAAATGGAAAACAACGATGTAAAATGAAAATTACATGGACATGAAAATGATGGATGAGATGATAATGAAAGTGATATGAAAATAAATGATATGAGATGAGAATGAAAAAAAAATGATTAAAAATGAAAATGATCAATGATATGCAATGAACTGATATGAAATATGAAATAATAATGAGAAAGGACCTAAATGATAGATGCTAAACTATATGATATGCACAAGTCCTAGATGAAATGATAATGAAATGAAAATGAAACAAATGTCTGAATGTCCTCCACAAATAGTCCAAAGAGACATGACAACCATTGATTTATCTATTCAACTTTGTTTAAAACTCTAATGTGAATCCAGTATGCAAATATATACATTGATCTAAATGAAATGCAACTAAATAAAACCAACTATTTTTTGAGCCTTTAGGTAGCTTTCTTGAATCATCATAGAGCCTTATAAAATTTTGGATGTATGTACAAGAATCAGAGGGGAGATTAGCACCAATGATGACATGAGTACAACTATCATGATTTTGGATATAGCAAGCGAACACAAGCATTGAGGTATAATTGAACTAAGATGAATTGAGCATTTCTTACATAAACAAATAAAAACTATCCAATTTCTGATGCAAATGTGGAACTATCATCAATGATACGCTTTGGAAATCATGTTTCATGAAATATTTGCATTAAATTTATAGTTAACCTCAAGACAATAGACAAAGAAAACTCATCCTCCTTCCTTGCCACTCTAGTTTATTACATCATTGAGTGTGCTCCAGAGAGATGATATCGAAAATTTAAACAAACCATTGTTTAAAATGTAAAACTAATATTCCAATCATTATTCAGATTTTAGATCATCCAGATATGAGTCATGATATGGTATTTTGATGAAAAACCATTGTGATATGGATCAATGGTTGGATAGCTATTCATGTGATTTGATTGTTTTTCGCATGATTGAGTTCTATATCGTTGTCGAGCTTTTTTGATAGAACCTAAAAGTTGGTTTCCCTAGAGTATGTCAACATTTTCCCCCAATATTTGACATAACTTGTTGAAATGAATAAGTACGATGATCAAGCCATGGTAAGGCATTATTGCTCTAGGAAAATGATGGAAACATGATGCTGGTATGACCCTAAGATAATGGGAAGATGCATGAAATGAAGGATGAGAAGCCAAGTGCAGAACATGAACTAATAGATGGAGAGCTACAAATAGCATTTGTTTTGCCAGATTTTCACTATTTGTTTTTATTGCATTTTTTTTATTTTATTTTTGGCATTACCAAGATGCCTGTTTGCCAGGTTTTCACTAGGGTAACCATTTTTTCAAGACTTTTTCTTCTATTTTTGTATTTCTTCAAGAATTTTTTTGATGTTTTTTGTATTTTTCAAGAATTTTATAGATGTTTTTTGTATTTTTTCAGGACTTTTATAGATGATGATAACTGCTTCAGACATAATACTTTTTCAAGTGCATGTTATTGATGGGTTCGTCAAATAGGTCCCATTCTGGCGTTAACAACTTGTATGCTCTTGAACTATATACTGCTATGACCACATATAGACCCAACCAATTAGGTTCAAAATTTCATTTCTTGTCTTTGTCTTGTTGATTGCGTGGGGTTCTCTTTTAGAACAAGATCACCAACTTGAAAGGTACATGGTTTGACTCTGTGATTATAGTTGTGAGACATCATTTGTTGATAGGCTTTCAAATGATTAGCTGCTCCTTGTCTCCTTTCATCAAGAAGTTCTAGTTCTTGCAATCAAGAAACTTTGTATTCATCATCTATTATGAGACCTTTCAATGATACTCGAAGTGATGGGATCTAAACTTCTAGTGGAAAAATGGCATCTACTCCATAGACAAGAGCAAATGGTGTTGCTCCTGTTGGTGTTTGGATACTAGTTCAGTAGGCCCATAATGCAGGATTAAGTTGAACGTGCCAATCTTTCCATGCATCATTCACAGTCTTCTTCAAAATTTTCAATATTATTTTATTTGAGGCCTCTGCTTGGCCATTCCCTTGTGGATAATAAGGTGTTGAGTATCTGTATTGAATATGGAATCTCTCACAAAGTTTGTCAACATCCTAATTCTTGAGTTGTCATCCATTATCTGTGATGATGGAATTGGGAATTCCATATCGAAAAATGAGATAATTGAGTATGAATGATGAGATTTGTTTTCCAGTGACCTTAGTGAGAGGTACTTCCTCAATCCACTTGGTAAGATACTCTATCACTGTAATGATGAACTTGTGTCCATTCGAGGATGAAGGATGAATCTTGCCAACTAAATCCAACCCCCATTGAGAGAATGGCCAGGTTGGTACAAATGGTTGTAGTTCCTATGTTGGTGCATGAATGAGATTTCCATGTATCTTACATTTAGAGCACTTCGTTACAAAAGTGAATGATTCCCTCTCCATTGAAGGCCAGTAGTAACCCATTCTAATCAATTTCTTAGATAAGGTTAGTCCACTTGAATGAGTACCACAAATTCCACCATGAACTTCTCGTAAAGCCTTATCAGATTCATCACGTCCAAGACATTGAAGTAAATTACCATTAAGACCATGACAATAGAGAGTGTCAACGATAAGGGTATAGTGAGAGGATTGGTAGATAAAGTTGTGCTTTTGGTTATGGGATAAGTCAAGTGGTAAGATGTCATCTTTTAGGTAGGCATAAATTTTTCCATACCAAGGTGAATCGGATCCTACTAAGTGGCAAATGATTTGGCTTTCAGGTGTGTCATAGGCAAGCATAAATGATTGTTCCACCATAAATTCGTAGCGAGCCTAAGTTTCTGGGAGTTGTAACAATGAAGTGATTGCAGCCATAGCATCAACTGCCTTGTTATCTAGCCTTGGAATTTGTATGAACTTGATGTCTATAAAGTATTTCTTGAAATCATCAACCATTTTCTTATATGGCAGCAATTTTTCATCTTTGGTCTAATAGTGATCATTGATCTGGTTAATGACTAATTGTGAGTCACCATAGACTTGTAATTCTGTGATTCTCCATTCCAATGCTATTTTGAGTCCAGTGATTAAAGCTTCATATTCGGCTATGTTATTAGTGCACAGAAACATTAGCAGATATGACTAAGGAATGGTATTTCCTTTAGGGGTGACAAAGAGTATGCCTACCCTTGATCCATGTTGAGTAAATGAACCATCAAAATACAATGACTAAGGTTACTTTAATTCTACCATGAAAACATCAGCATCTGGGAATTCAATGTGCATGGGATGCTCTCTTTGTAGGGGTGCTTCAGTCATTTGGTCAGCAATAACTTGTCCTTTGATTTATTTGCGATCAATATAATGGATATCAAACTCGCTTAAGATCATGACCCATTTTTCTAACCTTCCTTTTAATGTGGCCTTACTTAGTAGATATTTGAGTGGATCAATCTATGCAACAAGATTGATTGTATGAGTTAACATGTAGTGTCAAAACTTTTGTGATGAAAAGACCACTACTAGGCAAGCCTTCTCGATGAAAGTGTATTCGAGTTCATGACCTGTTAATATTTGGATGATATAATAGATTGGATGTTCTTTTCCTATAGAGTCTTCTTGGGCTAACAACACCCCCAAAGATGTCTCTATGGTAGCAATGTATAATGTGAGTGGTTTGTCCAGATTTGGTGGTACTAGAACTGGTGGGTTCATTAAGTATTGCTTGATTTGTTGAAAAGCCATTTCACACTTATCATCCCATTTGAAAGGAACATTCTTGTGTAGTAGATGTGTGAAAGGTGGACATTTATCTACTAGTTGTGCAATGAATCTTCGTATAGATTGGAATCATCCCTTTAGTGATCTCAACTGACTGATATTCCTTGGTGGAGGCATTTCCATGATTTCTTGTACATTGGCAGGATCTACTTCAATTCCTTTTGCTGAAACTATGTATCCCAAGAGTTTTCTAAATGTGACTCCAAAAACACATTTCTTAGGGTTGAGGCAAACCTTGAATTTTTCCAACCATGCAAATATTTTGGATAATATCTCGAGATGTTCTTCTTTGGTGTATTATTTTGCTAGTATGTCATCAATATAATCTTCCATGAATGTGTGCATCATGTCATGAAAAATTGTAGTCATAGGTATTTGATATGTAGCCCTAGTATTCTTTAATCCAAAAGGCATGATGTTCCAACAGTAAGTACCCCATGGACATGTGAAAGCTATTTTGTCCTGGTCTTCAGGTGCAATCTTGATTTGGTTATAACCAAAAAAACCATCCATTAGTGAATACATGGAATGGCCAGCCATGAAATCCACTATGGTACCAATGCTTGGAAGAGGGAAGTCATCCTTAGGACATGTCTTATTAAGATCTGTGAAATCTATGCATACTCTAACACTTTTGTTAGGCTTTGATACATGAATTATGTTGGAGATTGATTCTGCATAGTCAATTGATCTTATAAATCCCACATTGAGGAGTTTCTTAAGTTCTTCTTTAACTAGTAGTGCCACATGAGGATGCATCTTTCTAAGTTTTTGCTTCATAGGTTTTACTCCTAGTTTAATGGATAAGTGATGCATTATAAGATTAGGATCAAGACCTAGCATGTCTGCATAAGACCAGGCAAAGTTGACTTGATTTATTCTAAGAAATTCCATGAACTCAGGCACTTCTTTATCTGTCATTGATGCAGCTAACTATAGAATCCTCAGTTTCTATGTAGTTTCAAGATAGGCGATCACTCATGATAGTGCTTTGGGAGAGTGTCAAGCATTCCATTATCTAGTGCCTTAAAAAAAATTTCACCATCTGATACGCTCTTTGTTTTATCTTTTGTTTGATCTAACACTGCCAAATTCTATTTTTCACCATTAGATCTTTCTGTTTTATTTTTATTTTTGCAACTAGGAAATTTGACATTCTCCTAACTAAGGATCTCATGCCGAAAATCGCCAATGGAACAATCATTTACATCATCTGCAGAAAGGAATTTTATGATAGATTTGTTAGTTGGAAACATAGGTTAGGTTATGGTCATAATGGAGGTGTCTATAGGATATGAGGTATGAGGTAGATCAATGATGGTAATGTCCTCACGATAGTCTTGTTTGATTAAATATGACTCGGTATCATTGGAATCATAGTTGTGTTATAGTTCAAATTCTTGTGGTTGGGTCCTTGACCCTTCTCCTTTGATTAGAGTAGGAGTATACCTATGTATCACATCAACTTGTTTATCCCTCTAGAATTCATCATTATGGATGGTATCCCATTCGTATTCTTTAGAGTTTGTGTTAGAGTTATTATTGATGAAATTCTGAATTATTGTCAAGCATGCTTCCCTTGAATCAGAACTTTCTTGCAATGTGAGTACAATATCATTCAATTGTTTGGATGTTATTTATTTTGAGCTAGTATCATAGCCTAGTCCTATTTTATCTTTTGTAGGAAGTCTTGGAGGATCAATAGGTTCAACTACTCATTTTCTCTTTCCAATAGGCCCATTACCATCATAGCCCATCTTTTGCATGATTGAATATCCCTTAGCATATTTATGAGTTGGTAACTTGACATTGAGAATTGTTTCATCTTCATATTTATAGGGCCAACTTAGAATATCTCTATCCCTAGGATCGTCCATGGGGAATTTTTCTTTGATAAAACATCCATTAAAATTTGTATTTGGCCCTATTGGTGGTTGCATTTATGTTGACGTTACAAATATATGTTTTTGTGTGATAGAAGGTTGTCCATGTGACTGAGGCAACATAGGAAGATTAGACAGACAAAGAGAATATTCTCCTACTCCATTGTCCTTGAACAGTAATTGCTCGTCAAAGCTTTTGGTTAACTAACTGATTTGTGTATCAACTTTGAGAGAAGTATTAGCAGGAGCTTCTCGATTATTGGGAAACAAAGTATCTTGACTAGCTTTGATGTTGGCACAAGTTTGACTATGAGAATTATTAGCTAGTATCATGATCTCCTATCCATCATAAGGAAACTTAAGACATTGTTGATATGTGGACGGGGCAACCTACATTTCGTGAATCCAAGGATGACCCAATAAGATGTTGTATGTAAGATCACAATCTAATACTTGACGGAAAGTATTTTTGATAATAAGTCCCACTCTGATTGGTAACATGATTAAACCTTTGGATGCTCTTCCCTCATCATCATAGGATTTAATAGTAATCTTTCTTTTGGGATCAATGGAATCCTTAGAAAATCCTAAAGCCTGAATTAATTTCATGATACATATGTTCAAACCAACACCTCCATCTATTAGAACTCATCTAACACGAAAATTGTGGACCATGAATTATAAGTATAATGATGAATTATGGGGATATGTCATGGAAACATCATCTTTTTCAGAAAATGAAAGGAATGTGGGTGAGGAAAAATGTCCCACCATGGCTTGAAATCGATCCACATCTAGATCAGTGGATACAATTATTTCAATGAGGTCTTTGTCTAGAATTTCCTTATGCACTGGAGACATCTTAAGAAGTTCCAAGATAGAGATCTGAGTAGAAGTTTTTCTGAGTTGATTGATTAAATCATATTGATGTTGAGGTAGGGGCACAATGGATTTTGAAGGAGCATCTTTTAAGACAACTTTAGCTTGTGCCCTTGTTGTTATGTTAACTTCTCTATATTTTGTTTTCTCTTTGAATTTTATAACATTAACCCACTCGTCATTAGTGTAGATATGATTGATTATATTCTCATTGATATTCACATTTTTCCTAGAAGACTCACCCTTTTGATAGTTGGGCAAAGGGTTTTGAAATTCTTGGTGGTCTTCGTTCAATTGTTGGTGTCCTTCTACCTTAATGGTGTCATTTTCTATCAAGTCTTAGATTACATTCTTCAAGGCTTGACAATTATTCGTTCAATGGACCTTGCATCGATGATAATCACAATAGTATGTGTCATTCTAGGATGGCGGCTTCACACTGGGTTCAAAGTTACGTTGAGGCAGTAGGGTAATTACCTTCTTTGCCATCAAGTCTTTAAGGGCGGATTCCAAAGATTTCCCTGATGGAGTAAAAGTTCTTCTTTTGGAGAAAAATGAAGATCATTGTGGATTTATTTTTGATGTATTCTATAAGGAATTTTTATTGTTGTTTCCATGATACCCTTGATTGTTGGTATTACCTTGATTTGGAGAAAAAGTTGGATTTTGGTTATTCCTCGGAGGAGGAGGATAATTTCCCTGATTTGTAACCAAGTTGACATTGTTATAGTTGTTGGTGTGAGAAAAACTAAGAACAACTAGCTTAGGTGAGACATGATGTGCATCTACAACACCATCATTCACCATGTTTTTGTTGCAAGTCCAAAACTTAGATTTGTCATTGTGGTGACTTGAGGAGCTAGGATTGTCTCTATCAAAGTTTGATTATTCCCCTTTGGACTAATGCACTTTCAATTGTGATTACATTTTCAATAATTTTTTGAAAAGAGGGAGGAAAATGAAGATTTATACAATAACTCATCTCTTGATCCAAGCTATTTATAAATGTAGTGATCTTTTCCTTTTCAGGAACATGACATGGATACCTAGCAAACAATCTTCTCCATCTCTGAAGAATTGTGATGAATGGTTCACCAGGTTTTTGCTTAGCCTTGCATAGATCAATCATTGTTATTTGGTGTTGTATGTTATATGAATATTGTGAGATGAACTCGTTGATCAATTCCTCAATTTTTTTGACAGGCAGTGTGATTTTTTATAACCATTCCATATATTGGCCTCCAAGGCTTCGTGGAAACAAATGCATTAAGTATGTATCCTCATGAGAAAACTCTAGAGTCATGTTTCAGAAGTCCCTAATATGGTCAATTGGATCTGATTTCCCATTATAACGATCAAACTTTGGAATTTTAGAATGTTTAGGAAACAAAATCATGTTGAGATGTCAGTCAAAGGGATATGGACAGATATCATCGAGAGAATATGTCTTTTTTGTGGCCGCTCCTTGTAGATCTTTAATTTGTCCTTGTAGTGTTTTAACTTGTTGGGTCAAGGTACTAAGATCAGATAAGGGTGTATCATCAAGTTTACTCTTTATGTTCTCAGTATCAAAATCATGAGGCATTTTAGCTCCTTTGTCAGCTAGATATAGGAAATATTTTTGTTTGTCACATGCTAAGATCTTTTCTACTACCATGAAAAATTTAGGATCTTGTTCAGCTTCTCTAAGGTGATGCTCTTCTTCTTGTTCATCCTCACTATCTTCAAGGGTTTTTCTCAAAATCTCTGTCGGAAGTAAATGGATTCTTTTCTCCTTTGGCCATGTTGTCTTCAAAAAGAGGGTTTTGACTCACACTATAAAGAGGACCACTATTTTCACCTTTTGCTTGAGTTCTTGAGGTATGATCTTCTTGTTGAATATCTTCCTTCAGTTTATTATATTGTGATCATGTGAAAATAGGCATATGATTTCAAGATGTTCTAGAAAAATTATATCCTAATTTGATGAGTGCAACCAATGATGATGTTTTAATCTGATAAGATTGAAAATATTATGATATGACCAAAACTATGTTCCTAATTCATGGTTGTGGCTTCCAATGATAAAGGATGTCAGAATCCTACTGGGAGAAGTTGAACCAATAATTCAAAATTTTGTGATGAAAGGTACACTTGTAGGATTTGATCCTTGTTTTTGAAGAATGATTGGTATATCAAATAGCCTATTTCAACTTACTGAAGTATTTGACTAGGATGTGTCAAATATTTGATAGAAGGTTGTGGTATATAGTTGAAATCAAGAGGCTGATTATGATTATGTCATTGTGAGAGGGCTCCTCTTTGAAAATAGGATCGTGAATCTAGAGGGTCTACAACGTATTCCTTAGTAAATCCCCTAAAAAAATCTTGGTATCTATGGAGAAATTTTTTATAATGGGGAAAGACATTTCGACACTTGTATAAAAAATTCCTTCATTGTAAGGTTTTCTTGTAACCTAGAGGTTTCTTGGGTTTCTTGATTCTATTGGAAATTGACTTCTTGACAAACTTGGTAGATTTCCACTCCCTAAGCATGAGAGAAAATGTTGATATGTTACTGGACCAAGAATGCTATAAACTCAAATCTATCAAAAATAATGATTTGGAAAAAGTGACAGATGCACTATTTTGTCCCCTATATGTGCTTTAGAAATAGGGATATGTGCCAAAGAAATGGTCAAATGTGCTTCAATATGTCCCAGATGTGCTACTTTGTATCCTATATGTGTTGTAGGAAAAATGTTGTGACAGTGACCAAAAAGTTTATTTTTAGAATATCCAATGTATTCACCAAAAGACTCAATGTGCTAAAACAGACCCTAAAAGCATTGAATTAACCAGTGAATGTGCTAGAAAAGACCTTATATGTGCTAGAATATACCCTATATGTGCTAAAATAGTTTTTCCAAGGTAACTTTTTGAATAGTTTGTGAGCAGTTTCAACTAAAATTTGACATGTTCATTTCAGATGATCTTTTATCTGAATTAGTGTGATTGAAAACACAACAAACACCCTAAAAATAGTTGCTTTTAAGTCCTATACTAAAAATCAAGTGTATGTTTCAAAAATATTTTTCAAAAAGTGTTTTCACAAGTTTTACACATGACAGACAATTCAAGTAGACTCACTCTTAGTGCTCAGGTAGGTCATCATAATAATCAATAGGCCACATCTTAGAACTGCGTCAACTCACACAGTCGTGTCACCCCCAAAGGGGTACTCATATTTTTTTCTTTTCCAGGTGTGTACTCAGAGTGACAAAAGTGGATACCAGATCCCCTAAGCAAATGATCATTGGCAGTTATATAATTAAATTAATCAAGTAGACATATAAATGTGAAACAATTAAATAAAATTGATTTATTTAATTGTGACAGAAGAATAAAATGAATGAACAATATAATTAAATTGATTAAATTTAATATGTAGAATAATTTAGAGAAACTAATTAAATAATTAATGTTTAATTAAATGCCAAGATTAATCAGACATGACCAATTTTATGCATATACAGTTTACATTTGTTGTTATAGATGTTAGTTAGTGAAAAATCAGACAATTATTGATTTGTAGCTTAAATTCTATTTGGATGGTTTATACAGGGCTTCAACACACTTCAGCATGGGCATGCAAATATTTCCCTCATGGAGAGTGATCATCAGATGGTGATAAGTGATTATTTTGTTAAATATATCATTTCTTTTAATGTAATTTCTATATATTAATGTCTTTACTTCTTATTGTAACAGATAAGACTTCACTAAGAACTAAACACTAGGAGGAGCACTAGGAGCACTCATTGACTATAGCATAAATGAGTGACAAAAATATCACCATCTGATCAATAAGAAAAGGGAAAGTGTTTATTTCAAGAGCATGTAGATAGATGACCTTTGGTTCCAAGGCCCTTTGTTGTATGCCTATATGGAATTTTTGTACATATTTTGTATTGGATATATTTGACATTGTATGCTTATCTGACATTCTCATAAGCCTATATGGTGATTTTGTACGTATATTTTATACTTATATCGACATATATTGATGTATACCTACATGGATATTTGGTTAATACAAATATTTTTTATCGATGGTGTCCATATTTGCATATAAATCCATGGTTCAATAGATATGAGTTACGTGTATTCAAGTGCATACTTTACAACTTATGTGTATTCTAATGTATACTTTGTGACTTATGTGTATTCATGTGTATAACTTGTATTCATACATATACTTTGTATTAATTTTTGTATACTATGTATTCATGTCTATACTTCAAGGCTTACGTGTTTTTGAGTACCTGTACTTCCCTTATTCACATGTACATTCTTGGCTTATTCACATGTATACTTATTAATTGGTTAGCCCTAGCATTGATCATTGTTTTCCTTCATGGTTTTTCTTGAATATTAATTGATTTATGATAAACAACTTTATTAGTTGATGCTAAACAACTTCAATATTGCTAGGAATACTAGTAGAGTTACAAATTCCAAAATTGCACAAATTGAAAAGAAAAGATTAACTGTAAATAAATACACTGATTATTAACTTGATAATTGATTAAGAATGAGTATAAAATATATCAAGAGATGAGCCTTCTAGAATGGAAACTGCCAACTAGAAAATAGGCAAAGCATTCCCAATACTTTAAAAATAATAATCCACCCAAAATTGCAATGGGAGAGAAGTGAGGCATAGTAGGGAGGCCTTCAATTACTAATCACAAATTCAACTAGTTTCAACAAGCCTTCAATCTCCAAAACACTAACTAGGGTGATTCCCTTCACAACTTTACTATTTGCCTTATAGGTCTAGAGACCTAGTTTCTTGGACCTATCTCACAACTCCACTCTCAAACCCATTAACCAATTATATTTTCAAACATCCTTTAAGTCATACCAAAAGATATCTCAAAAGCTCATATAACTCTTTTGTAAAAAATCCCTCAAACTGATGCTTCTATGTTGTCCCCTTAAGCCAAATAGGCCTAATTTAAAAATAAACTCTCCTTTAAACAATCTTCCAACCCAAAATAATTGTATAAAATAATTTACTAGTCTATAAAACCACAAAATCTACAACTTTTATCTAGTGAACCGCTCATTAAGTCCTCTTTATACAAAACCCTTATTTTTAGCAAGTTACAAAGGGGTTTACTGAAAATACCACTTCCCAACTTCTTTACACTTGACCAATGCATCAAACATACTTAAAATTTTTTATGAATGCTTAATCTATCACCAATTTTTTCTTTCCCAAGAGTTTTCCTCACCTACCCACCTTCAACCATCAATTTTCACTCAAAACATTGAAATTTGACAACTAGGGAATCATGCTCAAACCCCCAAATGACCTCTCCTGCTCCCAAAACCATTCAATCAACTAAATCCTACCATATTTGGCCCATTCCACTCAGCTACAATAGACACCACCAGTATATATAGGTCGTGCAACTACTATGCAACAACAATATTCAATAGAAAAGATACAAAATTTCAATGAAAATAGGAGCTTTATTATTCAATCTTTCAGAAAACCTCTAACAACCTTCATCCATCAATTTTCCAACATATTTTAAACCTTAACCAACCTATTACAACTGTTCTAACTATCCTTTGAATTCCCATGACCATTGGGCTTCCTCAATTTTACATTTTTTTGCACTTTTACAATTTTTCATTATTGCATGTTTGACAATTTTGCAAAAATGTGACAATATAAACTCAATGAATCCTAATTATCTATTAGATCATCTATTAGGACCTTACTGAATTGAAAAAAAACTCAAACACACCTAAAACTATCAAAAGATCTTATTTGACAACATTAACACAAAATGTATTTGGTGCCCCTACACCAAGAAGGCTTATTTAAGATCCTTGAGCAATGTATTTCCTAATGCTCCCTTGTTCTTACATATCTCAATTCAGTTTAATCTAAAGAGTTCCATGAAATGCTTTATCTAAAAGAAAAAAAATTATTTTCAATTGGTATTCCATGAAATGATTCATAAAAATATTCCAATATATTTTATCTCTTGATTGGAACAACTCAATTAAGCAAAGGATACATAATCTTCACAAAACTTGCAAAACATAATATTCATAGTAGATAAAGTAGTGTTTTAGTGTGAAAAAGGACCATTCCTAGCATAAATGTACCTATCGGGACACGTTGGAGCAATTTATTTGGTCACATGAATTGCGAAATGAAAGTTGCGCCACTTTGCAACTTTACACTACTTGCATTTGACACTTTTTCCATCAAGTGAAAATTGGACATCACGGGAAAATGACTCTGAGATAACAAAAACTGAGAGATGTTATTGTAGAGGGGTCCAACACAATCCCATAGGCTTAGATGGAGGTTTCATAAGTGTCACAATTTTTTAGCAATAGCCATCAAAGATTGCTTCCCTTTTATAGTTTGGACTCTTAAGGGATCAAGCCGGTTGAACGTAGCTCAAAGTGATTTTTCTTATTTGGGTGAGAAAGATAACCATGCCTAGTGTAAATATACCTATTGGGATGCATTGGAGTAGTTTGTTTGGTCACACAAATTGCAAAATGAAAGTTGCACTTTGCAAATTTACACTACTTGCATTTGACACTTTTTGCATCAAGTTAAAACTAGACACCACGGGAAAATGACTGTAAGATAATGAAAATTGAGAGAGGTTATTATATATGAGCACAACAGAATCTCATAGGATTAGACAAGAAGTTTCTAAGCATCACAATATCTGAGTAATAGCATGCTAAAGTTTGCAGCCATTTTGCACTTTGGACTCTTAAGGGATCGATCTGGTTGAACGTAGCTTAGAGTGATTCCATGTGTCTAGGTGTGAAAGATGACCACACCTAGTGTAAAAATACCTATTCAAATGCATTGGAACAATCTATTTGGTCACATGCATTGCAGAATGAAAGTTGCACCGCTTTGCAACTTTCAACTACTTACATTTGACAACTTTTTCCCTAAGTGAAAATTTTTCAGCACGAGAAAATGCCTCTGAAATAGAAAAAACTGAGAGAGGTTATTGTAGAGGGCCCAATTTAATCCCATGGGATTAGACAAAAATTTTCTAAGCATCATAGTGTACAAGTAACAACATGTTAGAGTTTGTAGCCATTTTGCACTTTGGATTCTTAAGGGATCGATAGAGTTGAACATACCTTAGAGCGATTCCACATGTTTAGGTGTGAAAGAGGACCATGTATAGCATAAATATACCTATTTAGATGTGTTGGAATAGTCTGTTTGGTCACACAAGTTGTAGAATGAAATTTGCACCACTTTGCAACTTTCAACTACTTGCATTTGACAACTTTCTCCCCAAGTGAAAATTCGCCACCATGGGAAAATTTCTCTGAGAGTGAAAACTGGGAGAGGTTATTGTAGAGGGTCTCAACATGATCCCATAGGCTTAGATGAGAAGTTTCTAAGCATCATAGTATCTGAGTAACAACATGCTAAAATTTTCAGCCATTTTTCACTTTGGACTCTTAAGGGATCGATTTGATTGAACGTAGCTCAGAGAGATTCCACGTATTAGGGTGTGAAAGAGGAACATTCCTAGCATAAAAATACTTATTTCGAGGCATTGGAAGTCTATTTGGTCACACAAGTTATAAAATGAAAGTTGTACCACTTTGCATCTTTCAACTACTTGCATTTGACAACTTTTTCCCCAAGTGAAAATTCACCACCACGGGAAAATGCCTCTGAGATAGAAAAAATCGATTGAGGTTATTGTAGAGAGGCCCAACATGATCCCATAGGCTCAAATGAGAAGTTTCTAAGCATCACGATATCCGAGTAAGAGCATGTTGAAATTTGCAGCCATTTTTCACTTTGGACTCTTAAGGGATCGATCAGGTTGAATGTGGCTCAAAGCGATTCTAAATCTTTGGGTGTGAAAGAGGACCATTCCTAGTGTAAAGATACCTATTCAGACATGTTGGAACAATCTGTTTGGTCACATGAGTTGCAGAACGAAAGTTGCACCACTTTACAACTTTGCACTGTTGACATTTGACACTTTTCCATCAAGTGAAAATTGGACACCACGAGAAAACTACTCTGAGATAACAAAAAATGAGAGAGGTTATTGTAGAGGGTCCCAACATGATTTTATACGCTTAGACAAAGATTTTTTAAGCACCACGGTTTCTGAGTAATAGCCCGTCAAAGATTGCTGCCCTTTTACACTTTGGACCCTTAAGGGATCAAGCTAATTGAACGCATATATGAGTGATTCCTCATGTTTGGGTGTGAAAGAGGACCATTTTTAGCATAAATGTACCATGCCTAGTGTAAATCCATAACTTTGATCAAATAATCACTTCCTATGACACCAAAACATGAAACCCTCATTTTATGCCATTCCAAAGGGGTTTATTGAAAACACTATTACAAGCTTCTACACAGCCAACCAAGGCCTCAAAAACCTTCATTTATGTCTACACATGTTTGAATGTTCATCAAAATCTACTTCCCCCGATATTTTCTACAACTTCCCTTCTCTAACCATTAAATTTCACTCAAAATACACAGTTTGACAATTAGGGCATCATGACCAGGCACTCAACTCACCTTCCCTTCCATTCCAAATCTTAAAACACTTCAATATATGCTTGATCATTCCAAATCAATCATCTCCCAGTCTTATCTAAGACAATATCACCAAAACCCAACATCTAAACTCCATTTTAAGCCAAAATTCACCTAATTTTCTCTAGGATAGAAACCAAAAACATTCCTAAAAATTTTCCCTACTCCTAAATTTTATTCTTACATCTAATCCTACCATTTTTGACTCATTACATTGAGCCAAAAAGAGAAAAATAGGTGGAATGATTCATTTATTCATTTTTAGTCTTCAAACCCTTATCATTGGTTGTACAAACCCACAGTCAATAATTTGGCAATAAAATTCTTAAAACTCAATGAATTTCATTCACTCTAAAGCCAAAAAATATCTAACACCTATCTCTACCAATTGGAAAATATTTTAGGACATAATACTTTTGTATGGCCAAGTATATAATCTGCAACAGAAAAATTCAATGAAACACACAAAATTACAAGAGAAATCATGGGATTTTTATTGTTTTTCCTTAACAAAAACCTTTAGCAATCTCTTCCTTCGAGTTCCCAACATATTTATGTAAGGAAACTATGCAAAAACCTATGAAAATGGCTCTAACTACCCTTTGAATTCCCATGACTGTTGGGATTCTTCAAGTTTACATTTTTTTTCTTTTTTTTCACATTGACAACTTTTCAATTTTTGCAATTTTACATCATTTTGACCAATATGCAACATGAACTCCAAAATGACCCCAAAACTAATAATATTAATTATTACATTATAAATTGGTCTAATATGACCTTGTTCAACTGAAAAAACTCAAAATACAAAACTAACTGAAGACTTCCATGAACCAAATTTTCTCAATAACCATGGTGCCCTTGCACCAAATTTCAATATTTGAGTAAATCTCATTACAATGCCTTAGGTACTCCATTCTCATAGATCTTTTACAATGTAACTCATAAATTCGAGATTCTCTTATAATTTCTACATCACAAGTGCTCATGATGAGGTTAACTGAAAATGAGTAACTTGAGATTCCCTCACTAAGCTTCACACACTCTTTTATAATGGCTTCAAATCAGAATTGAGATTTGTCAAGATCATCAAAATAAGGATGTGACATTTCTTTTTTGGCTAAGATTCTATTTGATGGCTCATAAATCAACATTTTTTGCAAGGAGAGACCAATCAAGTTTTAGTAGTTTACTTACAAATACACAAAGTAAAAGAAGAAAAAAGAGCATCCAAAATGGAAATGAAATGAAAATAGATGGAAGGCAGTTATAGACAACAAATCCACAACATTTGGTTCCAACTCAGGAACAACAAAGCATAAATCTTGATTCTTCCATTGAGGATAGGAATGCCAGTCTCTCAACTTAGTCACTCTAGTCATATATCTTCACTAAAGAGTTCCAAGATACCTATTGCACACAAAACCTCTCATGAATAGAATAACTTGAAATTTGATATGCTCTTATAATGTCTACATCATAGGTGCTTATGATAAGGTTAACTTCAAATGAATAACTTGAAATTCCCTCGCTAAGCTTCACACACACTTTTATAATGGCTTAAAATATAATTGAGTATTTGTCAAGATCATCAAAATAAGGATGTTGCATGGCTGGCTCATAAATATTCATTTTCTGCAAGGAGACACCAATCAATTTTTAGTATGTTACTTACAAATAGGAAAAGTAAAAGAAGATGATAGCATTGGCATAAAACAAATTAATGTGCATACATGTATAAATTAATAAGAAGCGATGCATACTTACAAATTAATCCAATGAACCATCTGGGTTTGCTCTACTCTTTATTGTGTCAAGTATTGCCTCATGGTTAGACTTGCGAACCTTCCACAAGGTCTTGTTTAAAGGTCTACCCCCATATTTGATCAAACAAATATTGGATGCCATGACAAGGTTTGGTAATGAAGAATACTTACAATGCGTTTCAAAGTCCCAAAATAGCCAATGTTTGTACACTCATGTGCCTTGGGTTACCTTCTAGGCCCGCGTTCTAGTAACAACAACCTATAGAGACATTCAATGTTTTCTCCATCTATAATTGAGGCCTCCAATTTATTTTTGGCTTAACACAATGACACAAGTAATAGGTTGTTCCCTCTTTGTTGTCTTCATCTGCAATAACTACATAAACATAACCTACATTGATATGTACAACATATCTCTTGAAATTACTCAACATTACGAATACACTACAAAGTACAGAATGCACTACAAAGTAAGATAACAATAGGAATTTCAAAAACTAGGCAAGTAGATATATTACCTAGTTAAACTAGATCTAATACATGGTCAAAGTCAACTGATGATTCCATCTGTGCTAGTTTCAATGTCATCAAAGGGTGATACATGTGAAGTGGGATAAGATAATGTGTCAAGCATTTGTCAACCCATTCCTAACTGCACCCAATCATTCCAAGCTTCATTGTACATGAAAAACAAAGCATGCCATCTTCCGAGTATTGATACTCCATGAACTTGCTTTTGAGCTAAGGAAAGAGTGTATCTCAGTCAATCATGTTATTGTACAATAATCCTCATATGGTGCAATGTTAGTATCATCCATCAACCAAAAAAATCTATGAATTGAAGATGTATCTTCATTACCTAGACCCATCGAAGCATTACACCACTCGACGATTGATCTTGCATCTGTCAACTTTGCACTATCTTTATAATTTAACTCTTCTCATGCTAATGCTCTTTTCATGCATGCTCCTACACCATCATGCTCCCCCTTTCCATGCCTAGCCTCACAAAAGTTCTACATATGTTGAACACCTGTAGTGAGATGCATCTTGCACAACCAGTAGAACATGCACGCGTTCTTGAACTGTGCTTCATAGTTATCTGACCATATTATATGCTGATTGTATGCTATGCCCCTCTTAGCCAAATCACTGTAGAACATCTGGAAGCAAACTTGCACGAACTCTGGAGAATGTGTGCGATCATCACTAATATAAAAGTGATACTCCCACAATACCTTCATTTGGTCCTCTATACTATCAGCTACATGAATGAATGCTATGTGCACAAATAGTAAGAGGCTTTGTGTGGAGTTGTAATACTATAAGTAGTACCTCACTATGGTTGTAGAGTGTAGTTCTCTGCAAATTCAGCCACTAATACTATGCTTCCAATTGGAAGGTATCACTTACATAGCTTTAATTACATTTCTAGCCATTAGGCTCCTATGGGGTGCGCATACTCATACACTATATTGTCATGAGGCATGGACATAAAGCGATACATTGGAATATTATGAATAACCAAATCCGCACCTTTTTCTTGAGACCCATATTTTGTAGCATTATTCCATTGTTTTATACTTCCCAAACTTTACTAGTTTTTATTCCACCTCATCTATGATTTCCATATGTTGACATACTGGCATACACTGCAAGCCACCACTATGCTCACATGAACCATCCAAGAATATTTTCCTATAGAATATTTGGCCATCCTCTATTTCAAATAAAAAAATTTATAATAATTGTCTTGAAGATTTTTGGTGGGGCTTCTATGCAACAATCCTACAAATGATCATTAGTATGCAAATCTAAACATATAGAACAATAAATATCATAATGGTTAGAGAATTCAATATGTAGTCTAAAACAACATGTATTGCATGTGTGATTTATCTTGACATAAAAAGGCTTAAGAATTTCAAAAATATTTGACAAATACTAATATGAGGATAATCCTGTTGAAATTTAAGAAAAAATTGGGTTTGAGTTGTATCCAAAATATGCTTTAGATGTGGCTCACAGTTCTAACTACTGATTCTCCTTCTTACCACATCCCTTTGATCCGAAGATGGCCTTGTATTATTCTTCAATACTCTTCAATTAGTGTTCTCAATGCTTCAATTTTTTTTTTTTATCTTTTTGAGGTAGTCTCCCTGAGAATTCCCATAATTCATTTGAATCGGTGCTCTCAATTCTTTGCCACCATTGAATGGCTCTTGATAATTTTTTTCTACTAATTCTCATTTGTTCACTCAACTTTCTAATGAGACAAGCTCTATTTTTTTGACTAACCAAAGTTGATGTAATGACATATTGGGTGACATTACTATCCTTTGAGCATGAGGTCTTACCCACACTCTCATAAGCATCCATTAGATTTTTCACAATAGTGTTTTCACTTGATGCATTTGATGTTCTCAACCCAAGAGTCTCCATGATGTTTCTATACTTTATACCATGCATCATTTCAAAAAATAGTTGACATCTTGTGGTCTCATTTAGTCTTTCAAAGAAGAATTTCCAAATCTTATCAGCATATCTTCTACAAGTGTGTGCTGAAATCTTACCTTCCATGCATTGAAAAATATCCTCATCAATATTAATCAAATACTTTGGCTTTCTATGCAAAATTCTAGGTGGTGTTATCCTAGGTACATACATCTCAACATTAGGAATTTCATCAATATTTAATTGAGGTGGGCTAGATTGTGTACCTTTGATCAAAGGTGGAGTAGAAGACATACCTTGAGGTTCACGTGGGGATGATGGCATACCTTCTTTGTCAAATTTGAGTGATGATGTACTCTCAACTTGAGATGCGTTGGATGGTGTCCAACCATATTCACTTCTAGTAGATGGTGTCCCTCCATATTCACTTGTGGTAGATGGTATCCCTCAATATTTTCTTCTTATTAATGGTGTCCCTTCATATTCACTTGTCGTAGACAGAGCGCCTCCAACTATGGTATCTAAATTTGTCCTACCATGATTTTTCATTCATGCCCTTTGTGCTATCAATGCCTATTCTCTTTTTTATGGCTAAGGTTCCTCTTCAATTGGCTTGTTTTCATCAATTGTATCCAGTTTCTTCTTTTCATGATATGCCACCACTCGTTCTCTCTCCTGTGCTTTGAAGGTTTCATACTCTATCTGTTAGTTTATTCCTTCTTCATTTCTTCGGTATGGCAGATAATTTTACCTATAGAATGGTAATGAGACAAATATTAGTTCCTAAAAAATGTATCCATTCAAATAAATGAAATATATGTCATTCAATGCTTCATAAAAAAAAACTTGCAATCATCCTATAGAAGAGTATTTCTAGCATAGACAAAGGTGGTGGAGGGGCACCATAGGAGTACAATTTTTAATTTATGTCAATCTTGGTTATACAATTGGTTTTAGATAGGCTCTAGGTGTTTTCATCTAAATAAGGTCTTGTTAGACTATTTTCATATTGTATTAGGAATAGTGGGGTTGAAAGTTGCAAAATGTAAAATCTTGTAAAAATGTTGTTAAGGAAAAGTTGCAAAATTGCAATAATTGGAATACCAATAGTCATAGTGGGAATACCATTAGTCATGGGAGATGAACAGTCAGTTGAGTTGGTTATTTCTGATGTAAGAAGTTTATTAAGGCCTAAAAAATCTCGATGTATTGTGGTTGTTCGTGTTTTGAACAAGAAAATCAATCAAAATAATTGATTTTTCTAAAATCTTAATGTTTTATTGCTGCTATTTTGCTTTGTATGAATCTGTACAGCTTGGGTTTACTCTAAAACTCATTGAAATCATCATTCAGGTGAACTAGCTTTAGTTTGGAGGTGGTCTAATTGAATTCCATCAATAAACAAATATTTTATAGTCAATTTACTAACTACGGGTCTAAAATTTTAAGTTTAAGGGTTTTGAAATTGTAAAAATGTATAAGTGCCACATTCCACCTATTTTTTCTTCTATGATTCAGTGTAATGGGCACCAATAGAGTAGGTTTAGATGTAGGTGCAATTTTTTAGCATTGAGGAAGTGAAGATACAAAGTTCTTGTTGTTGCTCCAAGTGATTTTTTGTGATTTCCATGCAAGAATGGATGCCTACAAGTTATGATATGAAGAAATAATAGTGGTAAAGGTTGGGAGATAATTTTTTATCTTGTAAAAACCTAATTCAATGTGTTTGAAGCTATGGAAAGGTGTATGAAGGTATGGAATGTAT
>VDFB02000017.1:23246181-23282556 GCA_007258455.2 Sequoia sempervirens
CATTCCCAATACTTTAAAAATAATAATCCACCCAAAATTGCAATGGGAGAGAAGTGAGGCATAGTAGGGAGGCCTTCAATTACTAATCACAAATTCAACTAGTTTCAACAAGCCTTCAATCTCCAAAACACTAACTAGGGTGATTCCCTTCACAACTTTACTATTTGCCTTATAGGTCTAGAGACCTAGTTTCTTGGACCTATCTCACAACTCCACTCTCAAACCCATTAACCAATTATATTTTCAAACATCCTTTAAGTCATACCAAAAGATATCTCAAAAGCTCATATAACTCTTTTGTAAAAAATCCCTCAAACTGATGCTTCTATGTTGTCCCCTTAAGCCAAATAGGCCTAATTTAAAAATAAACTCTCCTTTAAACAATCTTCCAACCCAAAATAATTGTATAAAATAATTTACTAGTCTATAAAACCACAAAATCTACAACTTTTATCTAGTGAACCGCTCATTAAGTCCTCTTTATACAAAACCCTTATTTTTAGCAAGTTACAAAGGGGTTTACTGAAAATACCACTTC
Source organism: Sequoia sempervirens (assembly GCA_007258455.2). Lineage (NCBI taxonomy): Eukaryota > Viridiplantae > Streptophyta > Pinopsida > Cupressales > Cupressaceae > Sequoia > Sequoia sempervirens. The sequence goes on from VDFB02000017.1 coordinate 23,246,720, forward strand.
CCAACTTCTTTACACTTGACCAATGCATCAAACATACTTAAAATTTTTTATGAATGCTTAATCTATCACCAATTTTTTCTTTCCCAAGAGTTTTCCTCACCTACCCACCTTCAACCATCAATTTTCACTCAAAACATTGAAATTTGACAACTAGGGAATCATGCTCAAACCCCCAAATGACCTCTCCTGCTCCCAAAACCATTCAATCAACTAAATCCTACCATATTTGGCCCATTCCACTCAGCTACAATAGACACCACCAGTATATATAGGTCGTGCAACTACTATGCAACAACAATATTCAATAGAAAAGATACAAAATTTCAATGAAAATAGGAGCTTTATTATTCAATCTTTCAGAAAACCTCTAACAACCTTCATCCATCAATTTTCCAACATATTTTAAACCTTAACCAACCTATTACAACTGTTCTAACTATCCTTTGAATTCCCATGACCATTGGGCTTCCTCAATTTTACATTTTTTTGCACTTTTACAATTTTTCATTATTGCATGTTTGACAATTTTGCAAAAATGTGACAATATAAACTCAATGAATCCTAATTATCTATTAGATCATCTATTAGGACCTTACTGAATTGAAAAAAAACTCAAACACACCTAAAACTATCAAAAGATCTTATTTGACAACATTAACACAAAATGTATTTGGTGCCCCTACACCAAGAAGGCTTATTTAAGATCCTTGAGCAATGTATTTCCTAATGCTCCCTTGTTCTTACATATCTCAATTCAGTTTAATCTAAAGAGTTCCATGAAATGCTTTATCTAAAAGAAAAAAAATTATTTTCAATTGGTATTCCATGAAATGATTCATAAAAATATTCCAATATATTTTATCTCTTGATTGGAACAACTCAATTAAGCAAAGGATACATAATCTTCACAAAACTTGCAAAACATAATATTCATAGTAGATAAAGTAGTGTTTTAGTGTGAAAAAGGACCATTCCTAGCATAAATGTACCTATCGGGACACGTTGGAGCAATTTATTTGGTCACATGAATTGCGAAATGAAAGTTGCGCCACTTTGCAACTTTACACTACTTGCATTTGACACTTTTTCCATCAAGTGAAAATTGGACATCACGGGAAAATGACTCTGAGATAACAAAAACTGAGAGATGTTATTGTAGAGGGGTCCAACACAATCCCATAGGCTTAGATGGAGGTTTCATAAGTGTCACAATTTTTTAGCAATAGCCATCAAAGATTGCTTCCCTTTTATAGTTTGGACTCTTAAGGGATCAAGCCGGTTGAACGTAGCTCAAAGTGATTTTTCTTATTTGGGTGAGAAAGATAACCATGCCTAGTGTAAATATACCTATTGGGATGCATTGGAGTAGTTTGTTTGGTCACACAAATTGCAAAATGAAAGTTGCACTTTGCAAATTTACACTACTTGCATTTGACACTTTTTGCATCAAGTTAAAACTAGACACCACGGGAAAATGACTGTAAGATAATGAAAATTGAGAGAGGTTATTATATATGAGCACAACAGAATCTCATAGGATTAGACAAGAAGTTTCTAAGCATCACAATATCTGAGTAATAGCATGCTAAAGTTTGCAGCCATTTTGCACTTTGGACTCTTAAGGGATCGATCTGGTTGAACGTAGCTTAGAGTGATTCCATGTGTCTAGGTGTGAAAGATGACCACACCTAGTGTAAAAATACCTATTCAAATGCATTGGAACAATCTATTTGGTCACATGCATTGCAGAATGAAAGTTGCACCGCTTTGCAACTTTCAACTACTTACATTTGACAACTTTTTCCCTAAGTGAAAATTTTTCAGCACGAGAAAATGCCTCTGAAATAGAAAAAACTGAGAGAGGTTATTGTAGAGGGCCCAATTTAATCCCATGGGATTAGACAAAAATTTTCTAAGCATCATAGTGTACAAGTAACAACATGTTAGAGTTTGTAGCCATTTTGCACTTTGGATTCTTAAGGGATCGATAGAGTTGAACATACCTTAGAGCGATTCCACATGTTTAGGTGTGAAAGAGGACCATGTATAGCATAAATATACCTATTTAGATGTGTTGGAATAGTCTGTTTGGTCACACAAGTTGTAGAATGAAATTTGCACCACTTTGCAACTTTCAACTACTTGCATTTGACAACTTTCTCCCCAAGTGAAAATTCGCCACCATGGGAAAATTTCTCTGAGAGTGAAAACTGGGAGAGGTTATTGTAGAGGGTCTCAACATGATCCCATAGGCTTAGATGAGAAGTTTCTAAGCATCATAGTATCTGAGTAACAACATGCTAAAATTTTCAGCCATTTTTCACTTTGGACTCTTAAGGGATCGATTTGATTGAACGTAGCTCAGAGAGATTCCACGTATTAGGGTGTGAAAGAGGAACATTCCTAGCATAAAAATACTTATTTCGAGGCATTGGAAGTCTATTTGGTCACACAAGTTATAAAATGAAAGTTGTACCACTTTGCATCTTTCAACTACTTGCATTTGACAACTTTTTCCCCAAGTGAAAATTCACCACCACGGGAAAATGCCTCTGAGATAGAAAAAATCGATTGAGGTTATTGTAGAGAGGCCCAACATGATCCCATAGGCTCAAATGAGAAGTTTCTAAGCATCACGATATCCGAGTAAGAGCATGTTGAAATTTGCAGCCATTTTTCACTTTGGACTCTTAAGGGATCGATCAGGTTGAATGTGGCTCAAAGCGATTCTAAATCTTTGGGTGTGAAAGAGGACCATTCCTAGTGTAAAGATACCTATTCAGACATGTTGGAACAATCTGTTTGGTCACATGAGTTGCAGAACGAAAGTTGCACCACTTTACAACTTTGCACTGTTGACATTTGACACTTTTCCATCAAGTGAAAATTGGACACCACGAGAAAACTACTCTGAGATAACAAAAAATGAGAGAGGTTATTGTAGAGGGTCCCAACATGATTTTATACGCTTAGACAAAGATTTTTTAAGCACCACGGTTTCTGAGTAATAGCCCGTCAAAGATTGCTGCCCTTTTACACTTTGGACCCTTAAGGGATCAAGCTAATTGAACGCATATATGAGTGATTCCTCATGTTTGGGTGTGAAAGAGGACCATTTTTAGCATAAATGTACCATGCCTAGTGTAAATCCATAACTTTGATCAAATAATCACTTCCTATGACACCAAAACATGAAACCCTCATTTTATGCCATTCCAAAGGGGTTTATTGAAAACACTATTACAAGCTTCTACACAGCCAACCAAGGCCTCAAAAACCTTCATTTATGTCTACACATGTTTGAATGTTCATCAAAATCTACTTCCCCCGATATTTTCTACAACTTCCCTTCTCTAACCATTAAATTTCACTCAAAATACACAGTTTGACAATTAGGGCATCATGACCAGGCACTCAACTCACCTTCCCTTCCATTCCAAATCTTAAAACACTTCAATATATGCTTGATCATTCCAAATCAATCATCTCCCAGTCTTATCTAAGACAATATCACCAAAACCCAACATCTAAACTCCATTTTAAGCCAAAATTCACCTAATTTTCTCTAGGATAGAAACCAAAAACATTCCTAAAAATTTTCCCTACTCCTAAATTTTATTCTTACATCTAATCCTACCATTTTTGACTCATTACATTGAGCCAAAAAGAGAAAAATAGGTGGAATGATTCATTTATTCATTTTTAGTCTTCAAACCCTTATCATTGGTTGTACAAACCCACAGTCAATAATTTGGCAATAAAATTCTTAAAACTCAATGAATTTCATTCACTCTAAAGCCAAAAAATATCTAACACCTATCTCTACCAATTGGAAAATATTTTAGGACATAATACTTTTGTATGGCCAAGTATATAATCTGCAACAGAAAAATTCAATGAAACACACAAAATTACAAGAGAAATCATGGGATTTTTATTGTTTTTCCTTAACAAAAACCTTTAGCAATCTCTTCCTTCGAGTTCCCAACATATTTATGTAAGGAAACTATGCAGCCATAGAATGACAATTTCCATATAACCCAAATCTGAAACATGCAAGTAAAATACTCAACATCAACATGCAAGAGAATAGACAACATACCCATCAAAGATGACACAAGATATACCCTGAGAAAACCCTCAAGAGGGAAAAAACCAGCCTCCAAAAGCATCCACACTCCATATATTATTCAGCAATGAAAAACCATTACAATACATCTGCAAAGACTCCATGAACACTTCTGAAGCACAAGCTATCCATGCATTCCATGTGACCAAGCATGAATCCACACATCCCATGCCATGCTTCAAACCCTCACACATGCACAAGCTCAACCTTGCTAACCAACAAACTGTCCAACCCTAAACAACTACCCTTGTGGTTGCTTTTATAGAAACAAGCTCCCACAAAACCACCAAGTGGTATTACATAAACCATGTGCCCAAAACCATACAACATGTGACCCCACATTTAATATTGGGTACTTTATTATTTTTTATTATTCCCCAATATTAAATAATTACATTTTACAATTATGTCCCAATGATACATACAACAAAGTGGCCCCAACATTATAACTCCTTGTGATGCACATTCACCTAGAAAACCCCTAGGTGCACCACACACATAATAAATAAATAAAACATTACAAACATTATGCAAGGTGTACAACACCTAATTCTAACAATCTCCCACTTGTTGTATACATTGCATAAGGGGTAACAAATAAACTCCATAGGCAACATGTACCATCCTAGAATCCAAGTGCTCCATGTGCTCCATCAAGATACCTGTAACAAGAACCAAGGTGACCACCATCTCATCCATGAATGCTCCCATCCTCCACCATGCCAACTGCACTAAGATATGAACACATCCAAAGAGATGTCACACTAACTGTCACAAAGAAGCATAAACCTGCCTCAACCTGATATCTCAAAACACAAACACTGAATCCAATATGCACCAGTAGCTGTCAAGAATAAATCACCATAGCTGAAATGACACCCACAGCAAGTGCCAACACATCCAACTATCCATACCTCCAAGGTATACATAACATAGTAAACTCATGCCAACAACATATCCACCCATAAACCACAATAAAAACTCCATGTGCAAACCTGTCAAAGCATGACATACACATCCAAGAGCTCCCACTGCATGGGCAATGTCAAGATGAATGCAAACCTGGAATGAGCGCATTCAACGCGTCACTTCGTTAACATCCCAAAAAGAAGCACCATCACAAAGGCATACCAAGTCTACTACCAACATCTCATAGAAGTAAACATGTAGTACCAAGGAACATCCACAATGATAAGCAAAACCTGCAAACCAAACACCTGTAGCATGTCCTCCTACACACACACCTCTAAATGCCAACTGTGTCAAGTATGATCTCCTCCATAATACCCCAAAACAAAATCCATAACCACATCCATCCATCCAATCACCAAGATCAAACATAACATATGTAACTAACATGGATGTAAGCATCTCAAAACAAGAAGATCAAACTCAAAGTAACCATTCCCAAACCAAGGAAATCAACCCAATAAACCATCTCCTAAACCCAACATGTACAAGGAGATAAACATGCCAACACTCCTCAAATGAACCCTCCAGAAACCAAATATCCATGGCTCAAGATCCATATCCATGAGAAGAAAAAAGCATAAACATAATGCACCTGAAAGAATAATGGGCAATACCTTTCAAGTGAACCGCCGAGTAGACCAAGAGTGGGGAATGAGAATGCTCCTCCAAAATATCCAATTCATCATGACTCAACCAAGAACACTCTCCTCATTGGTCCATGTTGAACTCACGTCCAACCAAGGTGTAGGCTCCCTCGGACTTCCTGCTAAAACCTCATCAAGAGTAACCATCTCAAAACATGTCTCTAACCACAAGAGAACACCAAGCCTCACCTATGTCTCCAAGTATCCATGAGCACCTGTAACTGACCAATCCATGCTAAACACCAAGCAAATGATCAATGTAATCAATACAAAGAGAACCAACCAAGATCAAAATCATAGCTCCAACTGCAGAATCAGGAACATAAACATAACACCATGATCTCACATCCTCTCAAAAGAAGATCACATGCTCAAATCATCATAACATGTACCATGCCACTACTCTAAACTAGTAATCAAGAGTATACCATGACATAATAACAAAACCATCCTACAACCAAGGATCACCTATCAAAATAATACCTCAACATCTCCAACACCTAATGTCAAAGAACTCTCACTGTAGCACACAGAATCCAAGAGCTCCTCCATGACACTAAAGATCACCTGTTGAAGACAACCATCCATAATAACCAATGGATCCACATCATTGCCAAATGCTCCCACTGAACCGTGATACCGAGCAATCCCATGGCACCATGATGCACAAAACCAACACTGTCATAAGCTCACACAAAACCTGTGAATCCAAGCTCTCAATGACAACATGATAACCATCCTCTAAAGAAAGAAGATACACCGCCAAACCATCATATCCATCACTGCCAAACCATCACTGTCACAAGCTCCCACTGAACCGTGTAACCAAGCTATCCATGACATCGTGATACCAATCTCCTAAACCAAGAAGATACACCGCCACAACCATAATCAGGAACCAATCCAATACCACCAATCAATGCACCTGCATAAACCATCATAACATGCCAAAGTCTCTAATGCATAAGAAACATCCATGACATCATGATCACCACCAAATATACCAACAAATCAACCCAACCATGTCCACATATCTGCATAATCATAGTCAACTGCATATATCTCATATCATGACTATACCTGGTAATACCATCTCACCTCCTCAACATGACAACCAAAACAACAAACCAAGTGACTAAACCAAGCCACCAAAACTGATCATGCATCAACACTGAAATATCAGTGGGCAAAGACAACCCATATCCAAGTCATAGGTGCAACAAGTAAGTATAGACCACCTACAACATTGCACAACTTGTAGATACAACAATGCAACATACATGCTGTTAACCATGTCAAAAATATAATAATCTGAGATGTACAACTGAGCATACAATGAATCCAATATCAAATATCCCAAATCCAACAATCCATAAGCTCATAGTATCACCAAAGTCAATGAAACTCATAAACAGCTCAGATGAGAAAAATAGCAAATAAACCATACCAAAATAACTCCAAACCTAATCCACTATGTAGTGCTCTGAACAAGCTTTCCGTTGACTATTCGAAGTCCAAAATCCGACTCCGTATGCACCCGATATGCCCTCTCAAAGCTCAAAATAAACCTCTGACTTCAACCAAGAAAAACACTATCAAAACTGCATAATCATAGAACAAATCCTATACCACTGTGTAGTGCTCGGAACCAGCTTTCCAACGACTGTAAGAAGTCGAAAATCCGACACCCTGGGCAAAAGTTATATGCGTTTGAAAAAAACTGCTATAAAATGTCCTGTGGTGGTGCCCCGGGCGGCGCTCCAGTGGCGGATGGGCGGCGGAATCCAAAATTTATCAAATCCGATTTAATTTTTCAATATAAAAATTTCTCCCACCCCTCCTGGCGGACCCGACCAGAAAATCAAACCTGGTTAAATTTATTTTTCATGTCCGGCGGACTTTATTTTGAACTGGCGGATTTAAAAACTTTTTCAAATTTTATTAAATTGTTTTAACCCCACATGGGGGTGGCGGGCACCTCCCGCCGGCCGGCCGGGGCCAATGCTGCCAGCGGCAGGACTGCCGGCCGTAGCCGACAGTGTCGGCAGCGGCAGTACCTGCCGCTGCAGGCTGCCGCCGCAGGTACGGCGGACAGTGGGGGCAGGTCTGCAGACCCCCTCACTCAGAATTTTAATATTTTTTTTTTTTGGTTTAAATTTTTGATTTTCAATTTTTCTAATGATTTTTTTTGTGTTTTTCATTTTGCAGGAAAAATAATTTCGACGGGGAATTTTTTTTTTTTTTCGGATTTTTTTTTAATATTTCTGCGATCACTGTACCGTCGATCCGTACGGTCGAATAGGGGGCATTTTTTTTTTTTCTGTAACCAAAATAGGGCATGTTATATGTCGATTTTTCTCTCTCGGCCAACTTGAATCCAACCGTGAGGTCCTTTTTGTCCTAGGAGGTCATCTGTGAAATTTCACCCCAAAAACCCTCATTTAAATGCATGACCAAGAAACCCTAATTTTGCCAAAATTTTCTCACCCCAAATCTGCAAACAACCCATCATAACAGCAAACCTAAAACCCTCAGATCTATAATAAAACACCTGCAAAACCCTATATCTTGCCATTGTCTTTCATTCTCTCATGCAACCTAGGGTTATCCAATCCAATAACCAAAGCTCTGATACCACTTGTAAGGAAACTATGCAGCCATAGAATGACAATTTCCACATAACCCAAATCTGAAACATGCAAGTAAAATACTCAACATCAACGTGCAAGAGAATAGACAACATACCCATCAAATATGACACAAGATATACCCTGAGAAAACCCTCAAGAGGGAAAAACCCAGCCTCCAAAAGCATCCACACTCCATGTATTATTCAGCAATGAAAACCCATTACAATACATCTGCAGAGACTCCATGAACACTTCTGAAGCACAAGCTATCCATGCATTCCATGTGACCAAGCATGAATCCACACATCCCATGCCATGCTTCAAACCCTCACACATGCACAAGCTCAACCTTGACCAACTTTTGATCCAACCCTAAACAACTACCCTTGTGGTTGCTTTTATAGAAACAAGCTCCCACAAAACCACCAAGTGGTATTACATAAACCATGTGCCCAAAAATACAACATGTGACCCCACATTTAATATTGGGTACTTTATTATTTTATTATTATTCCCCAATATTAAATAATTACATTTTACAATTATGTCCCAATGATACATACAACAAAGTGGCCCCAACATTATAACTCCTTGTGATGCACGTCCACCTAGAAAACCCCTAGGTGCACCACATACAATAATAAATAAATAAAACATTACAAACATTATGCAAGGTGTACAACACCTAATTCTAACAATTTAAACCTTAAAAAACCTATGAAAATGGCTCTAACTACCCTTTGAATTCCCATGACTGTTGGGATTCTTCAAGTTTACATTTTTTTTCTTTTTTTTCACATTGACAACTTTTCAATTTTTGCAATTTTACATCATTTTGACCAATATGCAACATGAACTCCAAAATGACCCCAAAACTAATAATATTAATTATTACATTATAAATTGGTCTAATATGACCTTGTTCAACTGAAAAAACTCAAAATACAAAACTAACTGAAGACTTCCATGAACCAAATTTTCTCAATAACCATGGTGCCCTTGCACCAAATTTCAATATTTGAGTAAATCTCATTACAATGCCTTAGGTACTCCATTCTCATAGATCTTTTACAATGTAACTCATAAATTCGAGATTCTCTTATAATTTCTACATCACAAGTGCTCATGATGAGGTTAACTGAAAATGAGTAACTTGAGATTCCCTCACTAAGCTTCACACACTCTTTTATAATGGCTTCAAATCAGAATTGAGATTTGTCAAGATCATCAAAATAAGGATGTGACATTTCTTTTTTGGCTAAGATTCTATTTGATGGCTCATAAATCAACATTTTTTGCAAGGAGAGACCAATCAAGTTTTAGTAGTTTACTTACAAATACACAAAGTAAAAGAAGAAAAAAGAGCATCCAAAATGGAAATGAAATGAAAATAGATGGAAGGCAGTTATAGACAACAAATCCACAACATTTGGTTCCAACTCAGGAACAACAAAGCATAAATCTTGATTCTTCCATTGAGGATAGGAATGCCAGTCTCTCAACTTAGTCACTCCTAGTCATACATCTTCACTAAGAGTTCCAAGATACCTATTGCACATAAAACCTCTCATGAATACAATAACTTGAAATTCAATATGCTCTTATAATGTCTACATCATAGGTGCTCATGATAAGGTTTATTTCAAATGAATAACTTGAAATTCCCTCCCAAGCTTCACACACACTTTCATAATGGCTTAAAATCATAATTGATATTTGTCAAGATCATCAAAATAAGGATGTTCCATTATTTGTTTGGCTGAGATTCTCTTGGATGGCTCATAAATCTACATTTTCTACAAGGGGACACCAATCAATTTTTAGCAGGTTACTTACAAATAGAAAAATTAAAAGAAGATGATATCATTGGCATCAAACATATTAATGTGCATAAATGTATAAATTAATAAGAAGCAATGTGCATACTTACAAACTAATCCAACGAACCATGCAGGTTTTCTCTACTCTTTATTGTGTCAAGTATTTCCTCATGGTTAGACCCACGAACCTTCCACAAGGTCTTGTTCAAAGGTCTACCCCCATATTTGGTCAAACAAACATTGGATGCCATGACAAGGTTTAAGTAAAGAAGAATCTTACAATGTGTGTCAAAGTCCCAAAATAGCCAATGTTTAGCACTCTTATGTGGGTACCTTCTAGGCCACGTTCTAGTAACAACAACTGAACCTATAGGGTATTCAATGTTTTCTCCATCTATAATTGAGGCCTCCAATTTATTTTTGGCCTCAACACAATGACACAAGTAATAGGTTGTTCCCTCTTTGTTGTCTTCATCTGCAATAACTACATAAACATAACCTACATTGATATGTACAACATATCTCTTGAAATTACTCAACATTACGAATACACTACAAAGTAAGATAACAATATGGAATTTCAAAAACTAAGCAAGTAGATATTGTAAGCGGTAGAAGGGGAAAAGTGAATTAAACAACGCATCTATGCTTCTAAATAAGATATTGCATCTAAGATTAAGGAATTTAAACTAAATTAAACTACAAAATCTACAGAAATTTATCCTATTACTCTCTAACTCTAAAGACTTCTCTAATTTACTTAGCTCTCAGATTCGTAAGCTAATTAAACTATTAAGTGACACTTAGAGAATGAGAATTAAGCTATTGTGAGTCTATAATGCAACTAAGATGATTCTACAATGAGAATTAAACTACTATAAACAGCCATGATTAAAACTATGAAATGTTGAAGAAAGCTTGATGGATTGATCCTAAAACTTGATTGTTGGAATGCTTGAATGTCTGGAAACCTGCAGAGTAAAATTGCATAAGTTAGGATCCTTTTTGTGTAGCCCAAGAGCTATATTTATAGCTTTCACGGCAGCACAATTGCACAGGAAACCGGGATGAGGGGCTATGATTTCTTCTGGAGAATCTAAAGGTTTGGGATGAGAAGATGGAGCTGATCATGGAGGATTGTTTCTCCCCATGAAAACACTAGGCAAGATGTGAGGGAAGATTGGAGGAAGGAGATTGAGAGGACTTCTTGCAAGTTTGTCCTTGAAGCTCTTCCTGTAAATGGAAGTTGCATTAATTAGATTTTAAAAATCTAATTTTATTGGTGAATGAATAGTGTAAATGATTTATGCATAAATTTAAATAATTTAAATTTATTTAAATTTAGCAAAAAAAGAGGAATAAATAATTTAATAAATCAAACTATAGAGTTTGTTTTATTAAATTAAAAGGAGAATGATAATTAAATAAAAGACTTTTAGCAATCTTTATTTAATTAAGAAGAAATGTGATTTTAAATAACACAAATTGTGTATTTAATTTTAAGATAGAAGAAATAATGATAATAATTAAATAAAACAAAGTTTTTAATTTTGTTTATTTAATTAAGAGAGAATTAATGTGATAAGATGATAATAATTAAATAAAAAAAAGTTTTTAATTTTGTTTATTTAATTAGGAGAGAAAAATAGAAGAATTAATAAATGAACTTAATATAAATAAATATTTCTATTTATTTACTAAGTAGAAGAATTTAAGATTAGTTAATCAAATAAGGCGTATTCGATTAATTGGATTCTCCAGACCATTTTTAGGTGTCTACATTTTGACCCTCTTTGAAGTGATGTGTTTACGCAGTGCTTCAAAGAATGATTTTACTTCAGCTGCCAGTATTGACGAAAGGTTTTTAAGCATGCCCCAGACTTGCCCCAGATGATAAATTTCGAAAAGATAGTGATATATGCCCCCTCGGGAGATAAATTGATGAATTTTGGATTTTTTTATGATTTTTCAAGAAACTTGAATATTTCTGATGGTTTGATGATGAATTAATGAAGAAACAATTTATCTCCCGACAAGATTGTAAATGCCTTAGTGATTGATAAGAATTAATTCCTCAGAAGGAAAAAATAATTAAATCCCATAAAATTCCCCCAAAAATAGCCTATAAATGCTCCAAAGGTCATTTTCAAAAGTCATTTATGCATTGACTTTGACAACCTTGAGATAGAGACCCTCCAGAGTATTCAGACCTAGGATGCCAATCTCGTACCACACCCACCGACTCGAGCGTGTGCGCCGTCACCAGCGTCCGGCCAATTATGGTCCTCCGGTATGTACCTCAAACCTTTCTCGTAATTTGTGCCATTAATTTTGATGCATTTTGGCACTTTTTAGAGTTTTAGCATGCGGGGAATGCGGTGTAGCATGCCTATAATTTTTTGTAGCACGTCATAGTTTTAGCGCGTCTAGTTTATAGTGTAGCGCGTCCAGTAAGTTTTGCAGCACGCTAGCATTTTTAGCGCGCCTGGTAAGTTTTGCAGCGCGTCTATGAATTTTTGTAGCGCGCCAGCAGTTTTAGCGCGCGTGGTAAGTTTTGCAGCGCGTCTATGAATTTTTGTAGCGCGCCAGAAACATTAGCGCGCAGGGATAGATCTGTAGCACGTACGGGGATTTGTGTAGCGCGCCAGACTTTTTAGCGCATTTGGTTGATTTTGTAGCGCTTTGGGTAAAGATTGATGTAACATTGTGCGTTTTGATTTTCGTCGATTTGCTTTTGATTCCATCTATTTTAGTTTTGATCTTGACTAAAATATATGGGAAACAATCTCATGATGAGTGAGATCTATTGATTGATATAATTACCCTCATGATAGGTGAGGAATAATTATGTATTTTGAATGATTGAACTCAATTGATAGATGAGAGTTCCGTGATGATTTGATAGGTTGATAGGTAAAAGCACAATGTTTGAAAATTTGATGATCTTTGATATTCTGATTAAAATGTTTTTGTTTTGCTTGAGTACAAGAGCAGTTGGATGTGATCCAGGTGCGGGAGCAGTTCCCCTGGCCATTTGATATGATTTCGTGACTGTCTCTTGACGAGAGACAACATATTGCTGCCTGTGGTTTGGCTACATTGTTGGACATGCCCCATATTAGACTCAATAGGGGTCTATTGACAGCTTTGGCGGAGAGGTGGCATAGTGACCACAACACATTTCATTTACCTACTGGTGAGATGACAGTGACGCCAGAGGATGTATGGCGTATTCTTCGCACACCGTTTGTTGGAGAGATTGTGGTTCACAACTCGGAGGAGGTTGGTGGTGTAGAGGCCATGCGGAGAGTCTTCCAAGATCCTCACATTGCAGGAGAGTGGATCCCATGGATAGATATATATGAGTCATATGCTCCTCTTCCTTCTGTTTTGGCGGGTTTCATTGATGGATTCCTTTGTCCTGATAAGAGGTCAAAGGGTCTATCGCTTGGATGGGGTCGTGTGTTAGAGGGCCTGGTGGTCCATAGGACGAGATATGCATGGGGCATGTGCATGCTTGCCCAGTTATATCATGATTTGCATTGGATAGTATATCTCGGCGGTAGTAGTTTATCTGCAGGGGCTACCCTTCTCCAGGTATGGGCCTGGGAGCATATTGTTGTTACGCGTCCCGTACCAGTGTTGGCCAGACCAGCGACGAGGCCATATGTATTTCGATATAGAGGCAGGCCTACCTAGCATATGATGGGTAAGCTTGAGTATTGGAGATGGATCGTTGATGATATAGAGGCAGTGACCTGGCATCCGTACCTAGACTGTGATGCCTGGGACGACGATGATATTGAGTTGGGGTTCTTGTCTGATTCTATGTATTTGATCAGGAAGAGCCCCAGGGTTTTGGAGTGGTTCCTATTTCGTCGTGTGTACAGACAGTATGGTATTGTGTAGTGCATGCCATTGGGTGTAGCACATTATGGATGGCAATTGATTGGTGTTCCTGATTAGGGTCCCAGCTTGCCTTACGGGGCACTTGTTGAGGGTTACCATGCTCTACAGCCATCAGCATGGGATGTTCGGCGGGATATTGTCGAGGCGCCTATTACTCCTGAGTATGGAGAGTTTCTGGCTCTACATCCTCCTCCACGGATCACTATTCCAGATGAGCCAGCACCTATACCAGCGGCAGCACCAGCAGTAGCACCAGCAGCACCAGCAGTAGCACCAGCAGGGGGTGTTCAGGTTGGTCAGAGACGGGGTAGAGAGGAGGATGTTGATGTGGATGTGGAGAGCAGCTCAGAGACCGATAGTGATGAGAGCTCTGATAGCAGTGATGATAGCAGTGACGATGATGGCAGAGATGGGAGGGGTCCGAGCGTAGCAGTTTCATCAGAGCCATCCTCCAGTGCGCCTCGTAAGAGGCAGGCTGTTATGTCTTCATCGGCGGATCCCTCAGAGGTGGCAGGCTTACAGGTGCAGGTGCAGACATTGCAGGGTCAGCTATCACAGGTGCAGGGGTTATTAGCTCAGACTCAGGCTTAGACGCAGGCACAGCTAGCCACTGCTCAGACCTAGATTACATTACTGATTTGTGAGAGAGATGGGGCATTATAGGTAGCAGCGACCGCACAGGCTCAGGTGACAGGATTACGAGCACAGTTGTCCACCACCCAGGCACAGATCATGGCCTTGACTACAGAGTGGTATACCATTAGACGGATAGCTCAGACAACACAGGTGACTGCAGAGAGGTTACAGAGAGTGGCATATGGGACCTCTATAGCGGATTATATGCGTGAGGCCATGCGAGCCGGTGCTGAGATCGAGTTCTACCGGGGCCGCTACCATGAGCTATGCCCCCCAGAGCAGAGAGTCAGCTATGCACAGTCACGCTCAGAGAGGACTCGGTCAAGGACAGTGAGCAGAGGTGTGACACAGCCTCTGTCGAGAGATCCGAGAGATCCTAGGACGTCTGGTGGTGGTGCTGATACTGGTGCGAGACCTGCTCCTTCTGGTGGGAGTACTACCTGAGACTATATGTGTACCTATTGAGAGATTGATACAACCATTTTTGACATGATGTTATTTTCATTATTTTCAGACTTCATTGTATACTTGACACTTGATGAGATATATATGTGCAGCGGTTTGATTGATTTATGATATGATTTTACATGATTTATGTGATGGATGCATTGATTTTATGATGGATGTATTGATTTTATGATGTATTGATGTGATGGATGTAGGGATTTTATGATGTATTGATGTGATGGATGTGAAATGATATTGATGATGTATTTCTTTTCTTAATGAGATGTAATGTATGATAGATAAAATGTGATGGATGATGTATGGAAAATGTAATAAATACAAATGTGATATGTGAATATGTGAAATGAATTGTAAAATGTGATATGTGATAAATGGATGACGAATAAATGAAATGTAAAATGTAATAATATATGTATATGAAATGTGATAAATGAAGATGTGATATGTGATAAGTGGATGATGAATAATGAGATGTGAATGCAATGATATGCGATGAAATGTGATTTAATTGTAATGATAAATGAGTAGATGATTTTTTAATGAATGATGAGATGTAAATGTAAATGAAATGTAATGATGTAAGTGTAAATGATGTATGGAATAATGAAATGTGATGATGTATGATAAATGAGATGGAATGCAAATGAAATGGAATGATGAAATGTAAATGTAAATGAATGTATGTAAATGAAATGTAATGATGTATGATAAATGAGATGGAATGCAAATGAAATGGAATGATGAAATGTAAATGTAAATGAATGTATGGATAAATGAATGGTGTAACATAACATGTATATGATGTCATGAAATGTGATTTTATTGTGAATTTATGATGAGATGAAGATATGATCCTATGTGTATGTGTCAAGTATACTCAGTCTTTAGTAAAGAAAGATAACATCATTTGTGATTGAATCATTGGAACTTGTGTCACTAGTACTCTGCAGATGTATTATTATGAATGCAATCTATGTTAACCATGTAAATGCCTATTTTATCAATGCAAATCTAAGTGTCACTTCAATAATCATTTTATTCTGCTTTGTATCATCACTGAGCTTTAAAAAATGTTGAAAGCGAATACAAGCATCAATGATATGAGATAGACCAATGATGACCTGAGTATTTCTTTCATGATTTTTGATATTGCAAGTGAACACAAGCATCATGGTATAAGATAGACCAATGATGACCTGAGCATTTCTTGCGTAAACAAACAGGAATTAATCATTTTCTTAAGTGAATTTGAATGTCATCCATGATACTTGGTAGAGCATTTCCCGTGACAATTCACAAAACAATAATGATTAATTCACAAACAGTAAACAAAGAAAAGGTATCATTCTTCTTCCTTACTTCTCTAGTTCAATGCATCATTGATTTGCTCCAAAGAAATGATAATCAAATGATAAAAAGCACAACAATTCAAATTCTACTTAATGTATTTTCAAATCATTATTCAGATTAGATCATCAGTGTTGAGATGTGTGTGCTGATGTGTGTATGATTTTTCCAAACATTTGACCAAATGATGTGACCTAAAGACCTATCCTAGGGGTCTCGGGGACTGATCAAAGATTAGTCTTGCCTATGTTATATACGCAGAGACCACGTAGTTTGACTGACATAGACTCCACTTTTGACTGATGTAGACTCTATTTTGATTTTCTGATGTTTTTGGATTTTGGATTTTTTGATGTTTTTGGATTTTGGATTTTCTGATGTTTTTGGATTTTGATGGATTTTCTGATGTTTTTGGATTTTGATGGGTTTTCCGATGTTTTTGGATTTTGATGGATTTTTTGATGTTTTTGGATTTTGATGGATTGTCACTTGAGGTTGTTGTGTTTGACTGCCCTTCCATGCAAGCTGAAAGTCTACTTGTACCAGATAACATTAGGATGTTGCCCCCAAGCTAGGGTAAAACCTGGTATCCTTGATATGATATGGATAGTGATAATCTCAAATGATAGATGGAAATGATATGAAAGGAAACAATCGTAACAACACTATACCCAATAGATAGAGGAGTTTGGTGAAAATCACAAGTAACGCCTGTTTTCCAGGTTTTCATCACTTGTTTTTATTGTGTCCTCTTTCTTTTTCTTTTTGTATTTTCATTATTTTTCTATTTTATTTTATTTTTTAATAATTTTTTTCTCTTTTTCTGTCATCATGACACCTATTTGCCAGGTTTTCATCAAGACAACTTTATTGACCGTGCACTGGATATCCTCAAGTGTAGAATCGCCTGAGATGAATGTTGTTCATGGGCTCCTCCAACATGTCTCCTTCTGGTGTAGACAGTCGGTATGCTCCTGATCCATAGACTGATATGATGACATAAGGTCCTATCTAGTTGGGTTCAAACTTTCCCTTCTTTTCTCTATCCGCTTGATTTCTAGGGTTTTCCCGTAGGACCAAGTCTCCGATCTGGAAGACTCTAAGCTTAACCCTATGATTATAGTTCCTAGACATCCTTTATTGATAGGCTGTCAAATGATTGATAGCTTCTTGTCGACGTTCATCGAGTAGCTCTAATTCCTGAAGTCTAGAGACCCTATAATCTTCATCTGAAATGAGTCCCTTTAGTGAGACTCGAAGGGATGGAATTTCTACCTCAATAGGTAGTATTGCTTCTGATCCATAGATAAGAGCATATGGTGTAGCTCCTGTTGGTGTTCTGATACTAGTCCTATAAGCCCAAAGAGTAGGATTTAGTTGAACGTGCCAATCATGTCCTACTTCATTTATAGTCTTCTTGAGAATCTTTAGGATTGTTTTGTTCGAAGCTTCTGCCTGCCCATTACCTTGAGGGTAATACAGGGTTGAAAAACAATGTTGAATGTGGAACTTTTCACACAGCTCTTGGATGTCTTGGTTTTTGAAAGGCCTGCTATTATCTGTGATGATTGACTGGGGTATCCCATATCTACAAATGAGATAATTAAGAATGAAAGATGATATTTGCTTTCCAGTGATTGTGGTTAAAGGAACTGCCTCCACCCATTTTGTAAAATATTCGGTTGCTGTGATAATGAACTTGTGTCCATTAGATGAAGATGGGTGAATTTTCCCTACCAGGTCTAATCCCCACTGACAGAAAGGCCATGTAGTTGCAAATGGATGCAACTCCTGTGCTGGTGCATGTATAAGATTGCCATGGATCTGGCACTTTGAACATCTTTTGACAAACTGATAAGATTCTTGTTCCATGTGTGGCCAGTAATACCCCAAACGAAGGAGTTTCTTGGCTAAAGATAACCCACTTGAATGTGTTCCACAAATTCCTTCATGGACCTCGTGTAAAGTGGAAGTGGATTCGTCATGTTCTAAACAACGTAAAAGAGTACCATCTAGGCCTCGACGGTAAAGGGTGTCGGCAATAATGGTATGTTTGGCGGATTGGCGTATAAAGTTACGCTTTTGGTTGCGAGAAAGATCTGGTGGTAAGATATTATCTTTCAGATAAGCATAAATGTATCCATAAATGGAGGATTGGGCACTATCCAAAAGGCTTATAGTTTGAGATTTAGGATTTGCATATGTAGGATTTGATACTTGTTCTACAATAAATCGATAATGATCTTGCGTTTCAGGCATTTGTAGAAGAGATGCTATTGTGGCCATGGCATCTGCTGCTTTGTTCTCTAATCTTGGTATCTGCTCAAATTTGATTTCTATGAAGTATTTTCGTAGGTCATCCACCAGCCTCTTGTATAAAATCAGTGTGTCATCCTTAGTTTGGTAATCATTGTTGACTTGGTAGATGATTAACTGGGAGTCTCCATACACCTGCAGTTCTATGATTTTCCATTCAATAGCCACTTTAATTCCAAGGATCAAAGCTTCATATTCTGCCACATTGTTAGTGCAACGGAAGGTAAGCCTGTATGATCGTGGGATTGTGTGCCCAAGAGGTGTGACAAATAGAATTCCTACCCCTGATCCATGTTGTGTGTAGGATCCATCGAAGTAGAGTTACCATGGTTGTGTTGTTACATTAAGGATATATGCATTGGGAAATTCCATGGTCATAGGATGACTGCCAGATAATGGAGCTTCTGCTAATTGGTCGGCGATGGCTTGTCCTTTGATAGCTCACCTTTCAACATACTGAATATCAAACTCACTGAGGAGCATGACCCACTTTGCCAACCTTCCTGTTAAAGCTGCTTTGCTCAGTAAATACTTGAGAGGATCAATTTTTGCAACGAGCTTGATAGTGTGAGTGAGCATATAATGTCGCAATTTTTGTGTTGCAAATATTACTGCTAAGCATGATTTTTCAATGAAGGTGTAGTTTACCTCATGTCCATTGAGTGTCTTGCTGATATAGTACATTGCCTGTTCTTTTCCTTCTTTATCCTCTTGTGCTAGCAAGGCTCCTAAAGAAATATCTGTTGTTGCGATATATAGCAACAATGGCTTGTCTTCGCTGGGTGGTACCAAGATTGGTGGTGTCATTAGATAATGCTTGATTTGATTAAAAGTACTCTCACACTGTTCATCACATTTAAAAGGCACATTTTTATGCAAAAGATGGTTGAATGGATGACACCGATCAGCCAGTTGAGAGATGAATCTTCTGATGGACTGTAGCCGACCTTGTAGAGATCTTAATGTACTGATATTCTTAGGAGGTGGAATTTCCATAATGGCTTGGACTTTTGCTGGATCTACTTCAATTCCCTTTGTAGAAACTATGTATCCTAGGAGTTTTGCTGATGTTACTCCAAAGGCACATTTCTTAGGATTCAATCCGACTTTGAATTTTTCCAACCTGTCGAATATTTTGGCCAATATCTCTAAATGTTCTTCCCTAGTGTAAGATTTTGTTAAGATATCATCAACATAGTCCTCCATGAAGGTGTGCATCATATCATGGAAGATTGTTGTCATAGATCACTGGTATGTAGCTCTTGCATTCTTTAACCCAAAAGGCATGAAACTCCAGCAAAAGGTGCCCCATGGACATGTAAATGTTGTCTTCTCCTGGTCTTCAGGAGCTATCTTGATTTGATTGTATCTTGAAAATCCATCCATGAGTGATAGCATTTGATGACCGGATGTGAGATCTACAATCATATCTATGTTTGGCAAAGGAAAATCATCCTTTGGACATGCCTTATTTAAATCTCAAAAATCAGTACATATTCTAATGGTGTTATCTAGCTTTGAAACAGGTACAATGTTGGATATCCATTCTGCATAATCAATAGATCTGATGAATCCAGCATCTAGTAATTTCTTCAAATCATTTTTCACTAATAATGAAACATGTGGATGCATTTTTCTCAGCTTCTATTTTATTGGTTTAGTGCCAGTTGGTAAGGATAAGTGATGCATAATGAGATATGTGTCCAAGCCTGGCATGTCAGAGTATGACCAAGCAAAATTGATGCATCATTCTTCAAAGAATTTGATAAAATCTGGCTTTTCTGTATCTGTCATGGATGTGGCCAGGTGTAGTATTCTTGCTTTCTTTGCTGTGCCAATATTAATAGACTGTGTGGGTTCTATCAATACTGATGATCTTTCATGGTAATGTTGCGGGAGGATGTCAAACCTTCCATCCTTTGGTGCCTCAATGAGGTTTTCACCATCGGATGCGTTCTTTATTTTTACTATTTTAGGATCAAATACTGCCATAGAATGGTTTTCACCATTAGATCCATTTTTTTCTTTCATATTTTTGCAACTGGAAGACTTGGCATCCTCCTACCTAAAAGCGTCATTAAAAGAAGTGTTGGTAGAACAAGTATCAGATTCCCCACAGCAAAGGTAGTTAATAATGGAGGAGTCATTGTCAAAAATAGGGAGATTGATAGGATGTTGGGGTTCCCATTCGATAAGTTCGGGATGTAGTAAAGGCAACGAATCATTAGATGGGTTGAGGTCAGCGATTGTGAAAGCTCGGACGGAAATGTCGTCTAGGTTGTCTGTGGTTATGTCGAGGCCTACAAAGGTATTTTCTTCCACATCATTTATCTCAATCGATGTCCGTTCATCTTCACTTGAGTCATTGAAATTTTGTGTTTCAAAGACAATAGGATTAAAACTTGAGCTTTGACCCTCCTCGTGATTGGGGGTATACTTTTTGATAATGTCAACCTGAATATCTTCATAGGAAACCTCTGATAAGTTGTCCCACTCATACTCATTTGAATCTGTTTTAGAATTATCTCTTATTTGAAGAATACGCTCCACACTTTTATTGGTGATTTTTGTTCTTGCCTTTTCTGTGTATCCTAGTCTAGTTTTATCCTTATGTTGGAGCGTAAGAGGCTGGATTGGTTATGTTATGCCTTGTTTCCTTAACCCAAGAGGTCCGTGTCCTGAATATCCCATCTTCTCAAGAATATTTTTTCCTTTCCCATATTGATTTGTCTCTATGATGTTACTTGTGGAAGCGGGGGCTTCCTCATCCTTATAAAGCCAATTTAGTATGGCCCTATCTTCTGATTCTTCATCTAAGCTCCCAGCTTTTACAAATCTACCATCTAATGTTGTTGTAGATTGTTCTGAAGTGTGGGTGTTTGTAGATGGTTGTCCATATGTTTGTAAGGAGGGTAACATTTGTGATAGATGAAATGAGTGTCCAACACCATATTCACTTATTCCTTTGTCACTTATCTGCACTTCCTTGGTGAATTGATGTGAGAGTGGAGCCAATTGTTCTTCAACATTTGAAGAGTTAGATTGTGCCACCCTTATCTCTTGTGATTTTTGTTGTTTTGGAAGCCACTTTGAAAAGAAGCTCTGTTGTTTTTCACTATTTGATGTGCCAACTTCTCTATTGTTAGGTATGAATGTATCCTGAGATGTCTTCAATGTATGACAAGCTTGGGTGTCATTGTAGTCGGCTGTGATTGTTACCTCCTGTCCATTGACGAGAAATTTTAGGCATTGATGATAGGTAGAAGGTACTGCTTGCATATCATGGATCCAAGGGCGTCCCAATAGTATGTTGTATGTCAGTTCCCTATCTAAGACTTGGCAAACCACTTTTTGGACAATAGGCCCAACTTGAATGGGTAATATGATCAATCCTTTAGAGGACCTTTCTTCTTCATCATATGCTTTGATTGTGATTTTTCTTCTTGTATTAATGGCTTCATCTCAGTATCCTAATGCACGAATCAGCTTTAAGGTACAAATATTTAAACCAGCCCCTCCATCTATCATGACACGTTTTACACAATGTTTATGGATAAGGACTTCAATGTGAAGGGCGGAATTATGCGGGTGGGTGAGTGATACATCATGTTCAGAAAATGAAAGACAATGAGGTGCAGATAGATGTCCCACCATAGCTTGGAATTGACACACATCCATATTGTTAGGTACTGTAGTTGATATGAGAGCTTGTTCAAGAACCTCTTTGTGTGATGGGGAAATCTTCAAAAGTTCCAAGATTGATATTTGTGCCGGTATTTTCTGCAATTGATCGATGAGATTATATTGATTGGAGGGGGGATCCACTGATGGGGATGATATTGATGCTCCTTTCAATATAACTTTGGATTGTGCCCTTGTTGTGGCATTAACCGATTGGTACTCTTGTTTCCCTTTGAGTGTGACTACATTGATTTGGTTTTCGGATTTGTCCATATGTTGTACCAAATTGGTAGATGTAATGTCGTTGTTCTGATTGATTTGATTGCATAACTCTTCATCCTCTTTGGCAGCAGAAAAACAAAGGATTGTTGCGTCATAAACATAACCAATGTTCTTACCTTTGGTGTTTGCGGAAGAAGATTCTCCCTTCTGATAATTGGGTAGAGGATTTTTGAATGTTGTATGATCTTTGTTTGTTTGAGGGCCCTCTACAAATACTTTCTTTTGATCTATGAGGTCTTGTACCACATGTTTTAACTGCCAACAATTTTCAGTCATGTGACCTTTATTTTGATGATAGTGACAGTAATGTAAGTCATTCCACCATGATGGTTTGACTTGAGGGTCCCAATTTCTAGCCTCTTGTACTTGAATGAGTTTTTCGTTTAAAATTTCTTTGAGGACTGATTCCAATGATTGTCCTAACGGTGTGAATTTTCTTCTATTGGAGGATCATTGGAATGATTGTGTTTTTGTTTCTCCACTGTTATGATTTTTTTCTTGATCACTACTTTGTTTGTCATTAAAACCATTGTTTTGTTTGTTTGTAGTAGTTGGTGTCAAGGTGAATACTGGTTTAGGTGTATGTGTATCGATCATGGTATCAGTATTCTTGTTCTTTTGCCAAAATATTGGCTTTTCATTGTTGTTGTTAGAGGAATGGTTATTGTTTGAACCTTCAGCAAAATGTTTGATTGTTCCTCTTTTGATTAGAGCCTCTTCAATTTTGAGCCCCTTTTCGATAACTTGTTCAAATGTGGATGGACATTGTAAGTCCAATCTGTAATTCATGTCTTCTACTAAGTTATCAATGAACATATCTATCTTCTCCTCTTAAGGAATAGATCTAGGGTATTTAGAAAATAGCCTTCTCCATCGTTGGAGAAAGGAAAGAAATTTTTCGCCCTTTGCTTGTTTGGTGTTGTAAAGTTCTTTTAAGGTTACCCCATGTTGGATGTTGAATGAGAAGTGTGTTATGAACCTATTGATTAGTTCTTCAAAGGATTGAATTCCAGGTTCTAATTTAGAAAACCACTCCATGCAAGTGTTCCCTAAGCTCCTTGGAAATAATAGTAGTAGGTAAGAGTCCTCGTGTGCGAACTCTATGCTCATGGCTCGAAATTCTCGTATGTGATCAAATGGATCAGTTCTTCCATTATACTTGTTGTATGTTGGGTACTCACAATACCTTGGAAATGGTATCATGTTAATGCTTGAGTCAAATGGATAAGGGAAAATGTCTTGTAATAGATATCTCTTTGTTGGCCCTTGTTGGATATTTTGAAATTGTAATTGCAATTGTTGGATTTGTCTTGTCAAAGCATCTATTTGATTTGGATTTTCTATACTAGTTGAGTTAGGTGTGGCTGTTTCCTTGAGTTGATTGACATCAAAGTCTTTAGGAAGTTTAGCACCTTTGTCAGCTAATAGGAGAAGATACTTTTCCATGTCTTGCTCTAGCATCTTTTCCATAAATTTATGGAAATGAGGGTCTTGTTGAACTTTCTCAATTTCCTCTGCAGTTATTTCTTTCTCATGTGAGTTAATAAGAGGATCAGTGTTTCTATATCGTCCACAAGGATTTTCTTCAGCCATGGCTACTATTCTTTCGTTTTCTTGTTCTTGTTGTTTTTGATATGCTGCTCGTGTGAAAATAGGCATACAAACGTTTAAAGTTTTACTCTAGACTTTGATCTTGGATTTGATTGGATAAGTGCCAAGGTCGTTGTTTTAAAATCTGTTTTCATCCTATCTAGTTTCGTGATGAAAGGATGATAGAATCCTTGATGGGGAAACATTGACAGAAAAACTCAAATTTTGGTGAAAATGACACTATGCAAGATGCTGCAAGATCTAGGTGTAGGGGTAAAGCTTTTTTCTTTTGCGTGACTTAAGTGTTCTGGACTATGAAAAAAAAAATGTTTTGAACTGATAGAAACCTTGTATTCGATATGGGCAAGCTCACAAAATGTCCTATTAACTCTCTGTTTTTCGGGTTTTATGGCGCGCTAAAATAGATACCGGGCGCACTGAAACAGAGACTGAGCGCGCTGAAACAGAGACCGGGCATGCTAACACAAATACCGGGCATGCTGAAATAGAGACCAGGAGCGCTGAAACAGATATCGGGCGCGCTAAAATAGAGACCGGGCGCGCTGAAACAGATAGCAGGCGCGCTAAAATAGAGACCGGGCACGCTGAAACAGATAGCGGGCGCGCTAAAATAGAGACCAGGCACGCTGAAATAGATAGCGGGCGCGCTAAAATAGAGACCGGGCGTGCTGAAACAGATAGCGGGTGCCCTAAAACAGAGACCAGGTGCGCTGAAACAGATACCAGGCGCGCTAAAACTATGACCTTAAGATTTTTAAGACAGAAAAACTATTTTATTCTGTGAAACTCACTGGGTCTTGTATCATATTGGATGGCTGGTTGTGGAATGTATTCTGGACGAATTCTCTGACTATGATTATGGTGTTGCCTAAGAGCTCTTCTTTGGAAATATGCTTGTGAATCTAAGGGAGCTACAGCGTAATCGTCTATATAACCTCTAGAGAAATCGTGATACCTATGAATAAAAGTTCTATGTTGGAGTAGAACTTTCCTGCTTTGATACAAAAATCTTTGTTTTCTTAGGAGTTGTTTGTATGCAAGTGTTATTTTTGGTTTTTCGGATTCGTTTGGCAAGAGATCTCTTGACAAACTTGGTGGATACCCAATCTCGAATCATGAGAAATTCACAAGTGTTTTAAGGATTTTGTGATGATCTTATCTGAGTTTAATGATAGAAAACACAGCAATCAAGAATAGAATGGTTGTATTTAAAATCCTAGAATCTAAACAAGTAGTGTATGTTCTTAAGAATCAATGATTCTTCTTGATTTTCACTGGTTTGATAACAAGATAAGACAATTCAAACAGACTCACTCCTAGAGACAAAAGGTCATTGTTATATACTCGAACGGCCCACAGCTTGGAATTGTGTCGACTCACACAGCCATGTCACCCCCTAGAGGGCGCCCGTGTTTTTTTCTTTTCCAGGTGTGTACTCAGAGTGACGGAAGTGGATACTGGATCCCCTGAGCAAATAGTCCTTGGCAATTATATGGTGAGTGCTTGAGGGTAGATTCTTCCCCGCCCCTGCACCGCCGAGTATTACAATGTTTGGAAACTGACAGGCATGCTTCTATTTCTAGGTTCTTAGATAGGGTTTCCGTTCGGAGTGGCAAATGGATAAACTCCCTCGAGAGACCTCCCAATCTTTAAAACAAAGATTTTGGGGATGGTTATCCTGCGGACTTCCGTTGAAAGAGGGTTTCCCCAAATTCACATAAATTTTAAAGTGGGTTGGAATACCATGGCTTTTGGCTGTCCCCACTCAGGTCATTCCCGTAGGGTGAGTACTTTTTCCCACTATGGCAGACCTATCTAAAGGTTTTAAGAAAGCATAAAATTGCATAAAGTAAATGGTGAGTCTGGTATTCTGATGCACCCAGTTAAGGGGAGAGCATAAACCTATCACCCAATCATAGTAAAATGTTGTTCTTTTTAAACCCAAAAGACAAATGATTTACTTCTAATGGAGATATTGCTCCATGACAAGCAAGATGTTCAATTTTAAAACCTCAAAAAGAAGTGTGATGTTTCTACCCTAGGATTGGTGAATTTTACTCCATTTCTATCCTATGATTGGTAAATTTTAACCATTTCTATCCTAGGATTGGTAAATTTTATTGTTTCTATCCTATGATTGGTAAATTTTAACCAAATAGAAAATATAGAAATAAAAACTGGCCGCGGACGCGTCGGATCCAGATGAAAGAAATGTTTTTAAAGAAGAAAAAGTGGCGCGCTGGAACAGAAACCAGACGCACTGTAACAGTAACCGGGCGTGCTGGAACAGAGACCCGGCGCACTGGAACAGTAACTGGGCGCGCTGGAACAGGAACCCGGCATGCTAAAACAGAATCCCGGCACGCTGCAAAAACTCTCAATCCCGCGAAAACTTTCACGCCGATACCTGCACGACAAGATTTTCAAAAAGTTAGCAAAATACGGGGTATTGCCCCATGGTGGGCGCCATTTTGTAAGTGGTGGAAGGGGAAAAGTGAATTAAACAACGCATCTACACTTCTAAATAAGATATTGCATCTAAGATTAAGGAATTTAAACTAAATTAAACTACAAAATCTACAGAAATTTATCCTATTACTCTCTAACTCTAAAGACTTCTCTAATTTACCTAGCTCTCAGATTCGTAAGCTAATTAAACTATTAAGTGACACTTAGCAAATGAGAATTAAGCTATTGTGAGTCTATAATGCAACTAAGATGATTCTACAATGAGAATTAAACTACTGTAAACAGCCATGATTAAAACTATGAAATGCTAAAGAAAGCTTGATGGATTGATCCTAAAACTTGATTGCTGGAATGCTTGAATGTCTGGAAACCTACAGAGTAAAATTGCATAAGTTAGGATCCTTTTTGTGTAGACCAAGAGCTGTATTTATAGCTTTCACGATAGCACAATTACACAGGAAACCAGGATGAGGGGCTGTGATTTCTTCTGGAGAATCTAAAGGCTTGCGATGAGAAGATGGAGCTGATCATGGAGGATTGTTTCTCCCCATGAAAACACTAGGCAAGATGTGAGGGAAGATTGGAGGAAGGAGATTGAGAGGACTTCTTGCAAGTTTGTCCCTAAAGCTCTTCCCGTGAATGGAAGTTGCATTAATTAGATTTTTAAAATCTAATTTTATTGGTGAGTGAATAGTGTAAATGATTTATGCATAAATTTAAATAATTTAAATTTATTTAAATTTATCAAAAAGAGAGGAATAAATAATTTAATAAATCAAACTATAGAGTTTGTTTTATTAAATTAAAAGGAGAATGATAATTAAATAAAAGACTTTTAGCAATCTTTATTTAATTAAGAAGAAATGTGATTTTAAATAGCACAAATTGTGTATTTAATTTTAAGATAGAAGAAATAATGATAATAATTAAATAAAACAAAGTTTTTAATTTTATTTATTTAATTAGGAGAGAAAAATAGAAGAATTAATAAATGAACTTAATATAAATAAATATTTCTATTTATTTACTAAGTAGAAGAATTTAAGATTAGTTAATCAAATAAGGTGTATTCGATTAATTGGATTCTCCAGACCATTTTTAGGTGTCTACAGATATATTACCTAGTTGAACTAGATCTGATATGTGGTCAAAGTTGATCAATGATTCCATTTGTGTTAGTGTCAATTCCATCAGAGGGCGATACATGTGAAGTGGGCTAAGGTAACTTGTCAACCGTTTTCCAACCCATTCCCCTAACTCACAATCATTCCAAGATTTCATTGTACATGAAGAACAAAAGCATGCCATCTTTCGTGTATCAATACTCTATGAACCTACATTTGAGCTAAGAAAAGAGTGTAGCTCACTTGATCCTATTAGTGTACAACAATCCTTATATGGTGCAATGTTAGTATCATCCATCAACCAAAAAAATCTATGAATTGAAGATGTACCTTCATTACCTAGACCCCTCGAGCATTACACCACTCAACGATTGATTTTGCATCTATCAACTTTGCACTATCTTTATACTTTAACTCTTCTCATGCTAATGCTCTTTTCAAGCATGCTCCCCCTTTCCATGTCTGGCCTCACAAAAGTTCTACATATGCTAAACACCTGTAATGACATACATCTTGCACAGCCAGTACAACATGCATGAGTTCTTGAACTGTGCTACATAGTTATTTGACCATATTATATGCTGACCGTATGCTCTTCCCCTCTCAGCCAAATCACTGTAGAACATATAAAAGAAACCTTACATGAACTCTAGAGAATGTCTGTGATCATCACTAATATAAAAGAGATACTCCCTCAATACCTTCCTTTGGTCCTCTGTAATATTAGTTGCATGAATGAATGTTATGTGCACAAATATTGAAACCTATGTGGAGTTGTAATACTATGACTACACCTCACGCTATGGTTGTAGAGTGTAGTTCTCTACAAATTCAACCACTAATACTATGCTTCCAACTGGAAAGGTGTCCTTACATAGCTTTAATTACATTTCTAGCCATGGGTCTCTATGGGTATGTCTTGCATACTCATACACTATATTGTCACGAGACATGGACATAAACTGATACACTGGAATATTATGAATAACCGAATCACACCTTTTTTCTTGAGACCCATATTTTGTAACGTATTCCAGGGTAAAAGCACAAACATGTGTCACACTTTATAAAGGAATCGGCCAACAGCAAAAAAAATTCTGAACTTCGACCACATAAAAGTGGTCTTTATGTTTTGAATTTCAAAATGGTGTAAACTAATGAAATGTAGAAATTTTGATGAAGTTTATTGTTGTAATTTTTAAAATTTTAAAAAAATATATTTTCATTATGTTTTTATCAATTTAAGGACAAATTTTGGAATGCTGAAAATTTCAGAAAATAGTGACTTCACGGGCCGTCAAGAAACAAATTGAAAAAAACTTCATTTCTCCCTAATTTTTTTTTCTCCAAATAGGTAACTTCAATATATTTTGCATGGAAAAAGAAAAATCAAATTTTGATGTATATTTTTCTTGTAATAACATTTTAAAGTCAAACATGTCAAAATTTGACAGTTTTCACGGGCCATCAACTATTTTCAAAATTTTAAATCATTTTCAAAAAAAGAATTATACCCTTTTGAAGAAGACTCTCTCCTCTTGTGCCCCATATAAGATTTAAATTTTTTTAATAAATTTTACTATCTTGTTTTTAATTTGTAATCAACTTTTTTTTCATTCTGAAAACCTACTTGCATTATTTTAAAAATAAAATATATTAAAACTAATAAAAAATATTAAAAAAATTATATATTTGGATTCTCCACTCCGAGCTCTACAAAAGGGTATTTTTTGTTTTTGCAAAAAGATCATTCTAACTAAATAAATACTTAGCTAAAGTTGAAAGTTTCAGAAAATTCTGAAAAAAGCTGAGTTGGCTGCTAACTAGGATGCCACATAGACAGTTTTGGTAGAAACAGTTTCTATAGAAAGGGTTTCGGCCGAAACCCTTTCTATAGAAACTGTTTCTACCGAAACCCTTTCTA
This sequence comes from Sequoia sempervirens, assembly GCA_007258455.2. Classification (NCBI taxonomy): domain Eukaryota; kingdom Viridiplantae; phylum Streptophyta; class Pinopsida; order Cupressales; family Cupressaceae; genus Sequoia; species Sequoia sempervirens. Next base: position 23,276,682 of record VDFB02000017.1, read on the forward strand.
TAGAAACCCCGCACATTAAAAAATCCAATTTCGAAGGCAGTTTTAAAGCGGGAAGAGGAAAATTTTGAATTTTTTGGATTCGGGTGAAACTTATTAGACCAAAACCTATGTGCCACGTAATATGCCACATGGTTTCGGTCAAAATCTAGTCAGGTGAAACCTTTTCGGCCGAAAATATTTCGCTCAAAACTATTTATTTTGCCGAAAGTGTGACACACCTTTGTGGTTTTACCCTCCATTGTTTTATACTTCCCAAACTTTACTAGTTTTTATTCCACCTCATCTATGATTTCCATATGTTGACATACTGGCATACACTGCAAGCCACCACTATGCTCACATGAACCATCCAAGAATATTTTCCTATAGAATATTTGGCCATCCTCTATTTCAAATAAAAAAATTTATAATAATTGTCTTGAAGATTTTTGGTGGGGCTTCTATGCAACAATCCTACAAATGATCATTAGTATGCAAATCTAAACATATAGAACAATAAATATCATAATGGTTAGAGAATTCAATATGTAGTCTAAAACAACATGTATTGCATGTGTGATTTATCTTGACATAAAAAGGCTTAAGAATTTCAAAAATATTTGACAAATACTAATATGAGGATAATCCTGTTGAAATTTAAGAAAAAATTGGGTTTGAGTTGTATCCAAAATATGCTTTAGATGTGGCTCACAGTTCTAACTACTGATTCTCCTTCTTACCACATCCCTTTGATCCGAAGATGGCCTTGTATTATTCTTCAATACTCTTCAATTAGTGTTCTCAATGCTTCAATTTTTTTTTTTTATCTTTTTGAGGTAGTCTCCCTGAGAATTCCCATAATTCATTTGAATCGGTGCTCTCAATTCTTTGCCACCATTGAATGGCTCTTGATAATTTTTTTCTACTAATTCTCATTTGTTCACTCAACTTTCTAATGAGACAAGCTCTATTTTTTTGACTAACCAAAGTTGATGTAATGACATATTGGGTGACATTACTATCCTTTGAGCATGAGGTCTTACCCACACTCTCATAAGCATCCATTAGATTTTTCACAATAGTGTTTTCACTTGATGCATTTGATGTTCTCAACCCAAGAGTCTCCATGATGTTTCTATACTTTATACCATGCATCATTTCAAAAAATAGTTGACATCTTGTGGTCTCATTTAGTCTTTCAAAGAAGAATTTCCAAATCTTATCAGCATATCTTCTACAAGTGTGTGCTGAAATCTTACCTTCCATGCATTGAAAAATATCCTCATCAATATTAATCAAATACTTTGGCTTTCTATGCAAAATTCTAGGTGGTGTTATCCTAGGTACATACATCTCAACATTAGGAATTTCATCAATATTTAATTGAGGTGGGCTAGATTGTGTACCTTTGATCAAAGGTGGAGTAGAAGACATACCTTGAGGTTCACGTGGGGATGATGGCATACCTTCTTTGTCAAATTTGAGTGATGATGTACTCTCAACTTGAGATGCGTTGGATGGTGTCCAACCATATTCACTTCTAGTAGATGGTGTCCCTCCATATTCACTTGTGGTAGATGGTATCCCTCAATATTTTCTTCTTATTAATGGTGTCCCTTCATATTCACTTGTCGTAGACAGAGCGCCTCCAACTATGGTATCTAAATTTGTCCTACCATGATTTTTCATTCATGCCCTTTGTGCTATCAATGCCTATTCTCTTTTTTATGGCTAAGGTTCCTCTTCAATTGGCTTGTTTTCATCAATTGTATCCAGTTTCTTCTTTTCATGATATGCCACCACTCGTTCTCTCTCCTGTGCTTTGAAGGTTTCATACTCTATCTGTTAGTTTATTCCTTCTTCATTTCTTCGGTATGGCAGATAATTTTACCTATAGAATGGTAATGAGACAAATATTAGTTCCTAAAAAATGTATCCATTCAAATAAATGAAATATATGTCATTCAATGCTTCATAAAAAAAAACTTGCAATCATCCTATAGAAGAGTATTTCTAGCATAGACAAAGGTGGTGGAGGGGCACCATAGGAGTACAATTTTTAATTTATGTCAATCTTGGTTATACAATTGGTTTTAGATAGGCTCTAGGTGTTTTCATCTAAATAAGGTCTTGTTAGACTATTTTCATATTGTATTAGGAATAGTGGGGTTGAAAGTTGCAAAATGTAAAATCTTGTAAAAATGTTGTTAAGGAAAAGTTGCAAAATTGCAATAATTGGAATACCAATAGTCATAGTGGGAATACCATTAGTCATGGGAGATGAACAGTCAGTTGAGTTGGTTATTTCTGATGTAAGAAGTTTATTAAGGCCTAAAAAATCTCGATGTATTGTGGTTGTTCGTGTTTTGAACAAGAAAATCAATCAAAATAATTGATTTTTCTAAAATCTTAATGTTTTATTGCTGCTATTTTGCTTTGTATGAATCTGTACAGCTTGGGTTTACTCTAAAACTCATTGAAATCATCATTCAGGTGAACTAGCTTTAGTTTGGAGGTGGTCTAATTGAATTCCATCAATAAACAAATATTTTATAGTCAATTTACTAACTACGGGTCTAAAATTTTAAGTTTAAGGGTTTTGAAATTGTAAAAATGTATAAGTGCCACATTCCACCTATTTTTTCTTCTATGATTCAGTGTAATGGGCACCAATAGAGTAGGTTTAGATGTAGGTGCAATTTTTTAGCATTGAGGAAGTGAAGATACAAAGTTCTTGTTGTTGCTCCAAGTGATTTTTTGTGATTTCCATGCAAGAATGGATGCCTACAAGTTATGATATGAAGAAATAATAGTGGTAAAGGTTGGGAGATAATTTTTTATCTTGTAAAAACCTAATTCAATGTGTTTGAAGCTATGGAAAGGTGTATGAAGGTATGGAATGTATACTTACAATAAACCCTCAATCTCTGAGCACAGTTTAAGCATTTAAGCAAGGTTTTAATGAATTGTTGCATTAGTGAGCAATTTCTTTGATGTAGATTGATGATTTAGAAGTTTTATAACCTATTTAAGATCTTCCCATGGTTTTTTGATGTTTTGGAATGATTTTGATGGTACTTGTTTTGTTAAAAAGGCCTGATTGAGCCTTGTAGCAGTAGGACAGTCCGTTTTAGGTGAGTATTTTTCAAAGTAAGCATACTTGATTTATCTATATGTTTAAGTAGGCCTTAATTTATTCTCACAATTTCTTTCTATTTTAGGAGATCTAAATTGGTTTGGAAATTATACCTAATTTTGTGCTTAAGGACTACTACTAGCCTGTGCGCCAGTTGAGAGTGAATGTTTAGGGAAGAGATAGATTAGAGTTTTAGGAATCTTTCCTTGGTTTGAGTCAGTTATTTTAATGATTTTTAAGGTGTTTTGAGGATTCAATTAGAGGTTTTATACCCTAGTCTCATTTTTGGGTGTTATGATGAGTCAAAGGTGGATAAATATGAGAGAATGAAAGAATTGTTTTTTGATGGAATGCCTTAAAGAAATGTGGTAATGTGGCAAGCCATGATTGAAAGTTAGGCTCAAAATGGAAGAATGGACAAGGAATGTGAATTCAAACTCCTTAGAAATCTAGTGGAGCATTGGCAAGCTAGCTCACTCACTATCCTGCCAATGCGGTAGGGTTGAGAAGGTAGGGGCAGCGTATGCCTTCTAGAAATGGGGTCTCATGGTGAATATCACTATGACACCCCATTTATATGAGGTATTCACCATGATACCCCATTTATATGAGGCATAAAATTCCCCTACCTTCTTAATCCTACCATATTGGTAGGCTAGTGGAGCGTTGGCAAGCTAGCTCACTCACTAGCTTGCCAATGCAGTAGGGTTGAGAAGGTAAGGGCAATGTATGCCTCATAGAAATAGGATCTCATGATGATATACTTGAGAAGGTAGGGGAAGCATATGCATCATAGAAATGGGGTCTCATGGTGATGTATATAACCATGATACCCCATTTCTATGAGGCATATTCTACCCCTACCTTCTCAACCCTACCGCATTGGCAAGCTAGTGGAGCATTGGAAAGCTAGCTCACTCACTAGCTTGCCAATGTGGTAGGGTTGAGACGGTAGGGGCAGCATATACCTAAAATAAATGGGCTCTCATGATGATATACATCACCATGAGACCCCATTTCTATTAGGCATACACTACCCCTACCTTCTCAACCCTACTACATTGGGGTCTAACTCACTAGCCTACTAATGTGGTATGGTTGAGATGGTAGGGATAGTGTATGCCTCATAGAAATGTGGTCTCATGGTGATATACTCACCACCATGAGACCCCATTTCTATTAGACATATGTTTCCCCTACCTTCTCAACCCTACTGCATTGGAAAGCTAGTGGAGAATTGGAAAGCTAGCTCACTGACTAGCTTGCCAATGTGTATATCACCGTGAGACCCCATTTATGTAAGGCATACACTGCCCCTACCTTCTCAACCCTACCACATTGGAAAGCTAGCTAGTGAGCTCACTATCTTTCCAAACTCACTAGCTTGTCAATGCTACTGCATTTTGAATACATCTATATAAAAAAATTAGTCAAAACAATTCAAATGCTTTGTCCATGCTTCCATTTTGAGCCATGATTGCAAGATAGGCTACACCTCTCCCCATGTTGCTAACTTAGCCTTGAATAAAGAGTCTTGAAACAGTGGAGAGAAGGGTTAGAATCCCTTGTAGGTAGACTAATCAAGGAAATATTTAAAATATATCACAACATAAGTGATGATGTAAATTTAGAAATAGAGATGAAAACCAAAATAGTTTCTAAGATCTATCAATGTGGGAGGAGTATATTCCAATTTTTTAGAGACATGTATGAAAAATTTGGTAGAATAGACAAGGAAATCAACTGATTGGTATAATTGTTTGACAAAATATCTCAATGAAAGATTTGGAGAGTGGTATGCACATCCATAATAAAGGATTGAGAAGTGATGTTTTATTTTACTTCCTTAAAAATTATGTCATATATATGTGTATACAAAATGTGGAAGCATACACAAGGTAAGTCAATTGTTAAAAAACAAAATTCCTCAAAGAGATGTGGTTTAAAAATTTAATTGGAAAGTGTATAGAATTGTGTAATTTAAAATGTCCATTGACAACCTAAGGTTATAATGAAAAACAAACAATCATCAACATGGACTATGCAAAATAACAAAAATGAAAGCAAGCCATAATATAATGAAAGAAAATGTGTAAATACTTCACATACCTAAAAAAAAGAGTTTCAAATAGAGGAGTTCTACCCAATTATGTAGCCTTTGCTTCTTCTTTCTTCAAACTCAACAATTTGAATTTTTCAAAAGCTTGTTCCCCTCTAAACTTAAATTGAATATCACTTTTGAATGGAATTTATACTTGAATTGATATTATATGCCTTTCAACATGAAAAATCTGCTATTTCATCCAAAGGTGGTGGAAAGATCATGAGAAAGGTGGTAGAATGTGAAAAACATGCATGCATACTTCACAACATCATAAAAAAGCTACCTTGTGTCAGAGCACGTCCAAAACCAAGAGAATATGCAGAATGTGGGCCTTGAGATCACGGGTATATTGATTTTTTTACCATTTTTAGAGCAATCCAAAATTTGCTTGTGTTATAACACGAGCACATTATTTCTTGCTAAAAACAACCATATCTCTACTTCTTAGAAATGTGCTCGTGTTATGAGAAAGTTGTATTTTTATAGATTTATTTTCTCTCTTTGTCTATATCCTCTATACCATAATTCTATATCTCTCCACTCTACCCTTATACCCTAATTCTATCTCTCTCCCCTCTACCCTCTATCCTCAACCCTTAAACCCTAATTTTATTTCTCTCCCCTCTAACCTCTACCCTTAAAACTTATACCCTCTA
>VDFB02000017.1:23282656-23438779 GCA_007258455.2 Sequoia sempervirens
CCTCTCTCTCTCAAGTCTCTCCCTCTAGAAACCTACCTAGGTAACTCTCTCTCTCTCCCCTCATTTTATCTATCCCTCTCACCTTACCTAGATAAGTCCCTCTCACTCCATTCCCTTTTTCTCACCCTCTATCAGGTCACTCTCTCCAACACCCTATCCCTCTCTTAGGTCTCTCACTCACACTCCCTCTCTCTCCCACTCCTTCTCACTACCTATCTCTCAAGTCTCTCCATCTCACCCCCCATCACACTCTCAATTCTCTCCCTTTGGCACCCTACCTACATAAATCTCTCTTTCTCTCTGTCTCTCCCCCCTCTGTCTCTCCCTCTCTCCCTCTCTCTCAATTCTCTCTCCCACCCACCTCTCTCTCTCTCCCTCCCACTATCCCTCCAACCCTACCTAGCTAAGTCCTCACTCCAACCCCTTATCTCCCACTCCATCTCTTTTAAACTCTCACTTCCACCCCTTCTCCTCTCCAGACTCTCTCTCTCCCTCTCCCTCTCCTTCTCCCCCTCTCAGCCTACCTAGACAACTCTAGATCTCTCTCTCTCTTAAAATTATCCCTCTCTCTAAATAAATACATAAATACATACATACTTACATACATAAAAGCATAATACATATGTACATACAATCCTGCATACATGTACATGTGTAGATACAATCTTACATACATATAGGCATACATACAATATGCATGAATTGATACATACATGCATACATACATACATACATACATACATACATACATACATGACATACAGGCATTAATGTACATACAGACATACAAATATATAAACATACATTCAATAGAGTAGGATTTAAAATAAATCAAGACATAAAATGAGCACGTTGTACCACACTCGTGTTATGTCTTGCTAGACATGTTCCCCACAAATGCAAAAAAGCATTTCAAAATTGAGATATAACACACGCACATTATATCTTGCTTTGGGAATCTCCAAGCCTTGGGATTGGCATTTTCCTTGGAATACCAACCCAAAGGGTTGGAGGGCATTCCCAATGAAAAAAGACATGGTTTCATAAATTCTACAATATTTCACATAATCGAGGCCATGCTCACCATTAGGATTGCACATGGTTCAATATTAAACAAATCAAACATCTGGGTAATGTTAGGTTCTATCTTCACTATCCAACAATGTACTTTTTTTCACTTTCTAACAATGTTAAGACTTTCATCCATAATTTCTTTTGTTGTTGTGTCTCTTTTTTGGAAAAAAAGAAATGTTTGGTGTTTTTTTCATTATAAATTAACCATTCATCAATTTTTCAAATAAATTACAGTTTTAAAAGCTAGACTCTATTCTACAAATTAAAAGAAAAATCAATTAGTTTCTAAAATTTGTAGGGGTAGCATGGCCAAAATTATATTTTTCAAGAAGTGTCCACTTCAAAAATTAGTAAAAAATCAAATATTCATTAAAAAATTATAAGAAAAATAGTACATCAACTACATACTATTAGCTAACTTTTGACCGTAGTGACTTTAAAAATGCTAAAAAAAATTCACCATGCTAGGGCTGTACAAGAGTTGCTATGTTATGTTTTTCTGACAAAAAAAACACCAATTTGTGTACATCCCTCTTTTGAACCCCTTAATCTCAACCATTTTTTAAATAAATTAGTAGTTTAGAAAGTAGGATCAGAGGACTTCGATCCTTGTTTTTGTTCCATCTCAAAATTTTGAGTGTAACTATCCTCAATTTCACATCCAAGGTTAGTATTTCCATGATTTTAGATAAAAAGTGGCCACTTAAGCCCCCTTTTTGGGAACCATATTTGTGCACTTACCCATGAAAAAATGAAAACAATAAAATGATGGAAAATTAAAAATCCAACAAGGTATGATGAAAAGGAAATTTGTAAACAAAAGAAAAGCCGTGACGATTGATATGGATGTAAGAGCTATAGAAAATTTGAAAGAGAGCATGTGATTAAGTATGAGCTATAATAGTAAAGGGGTGAAGTGGACATATAAACTCACGATCCTAAAGCTACCCTCTTAGAAATAATGATTGCAAGAGGAAATGCAATATGTTAAGTTGGGGGGAATGATGAGAGCCATTTATGTCCCATTTTATGCCACATTTTAGCCTATTTCATATACCTTCATATCCACTTCAACATTCCATTTCCATTCTAGTCATACCATTTTATGTTGCATATGATTAAATATATATTGTTGGAAGAATGAATAAGAACATCTTATTATACATATTTTGTGTTGTCATTGATTTCACCATGTTATATGAGTTGAAACTACAAGTTCAAGTCATAGCTTGATTTTGTATTCTACACAGGTATCTAAACAAATATGTAGTTACTATCCTCTAGTATTTTGGTCTACAATCCTCCACTATTGATTATCTTTGCTTGCAGTTTTGGGAAATGGTTTATGGATGATGAGATGTTGTATGTTTAGGATATCACATGTTCAGGTGCTCATATGGTGAGTTTCCATTACTTTGTTGTTGCTTTTTGCTATTAGGTCAATCTCTAGCCAACCTAATGGATAGTTGGTGTTATGGTGAATTAATTTTTGTGTTGCAGATGTATTTTTGGCCTATCTTAGGTCCATTCCAACATGTTGTAACGTGTTATATGTTTGGATTTTTTTTGGAAATATTTTGTACAAGCTTGAAGCCGATAGTTGATTTTTGGTGAATAAGGGTTGCATCTAATTAGGCTGACCTAATTGATGCTTAAAGATATATCAGATATATATATATATATATATATGTATACATATATGTATACATATATGTATATATATATATATACACACATGTATATATATATACATGTATGTATATACATATATATACATGTACATATATATATACATGTGTATATCTATATACATGTGTGTGTATATATATATATTGGATTGTTTTGAGTTTGTGGATGGATGGAGTATTGAAGTGTGTGGAGAAGACAAGTATGATGAAGTTTGTTAAGCTAGTTTACTGAGCATCAAAGGAATTGGATTGACACTTGTTAGGTGTACTTTATTAGTTCATTTTCTAGATATAAGCCAATTTTGTCATTGTATCTTTGTAAGCAATGAGCCTCCCATTTTTGATAGTGAGTCCTGGCAGTGAGAAACTCTCTTGTAATATCTTATAACTAGTTATACTATATTGTGAGCTAACCCTTACTATGGTTTTTCCTATTTTGGATTTTCCATGTAAAAATCCTAGTAGTCATGTGTTGTGTGCTTTCATGTTTTGTTAATTCTCTTGCTCATCTTTACTATTATATGCATTGGAGTAATTAGATGGTATTTGTTCAATAAGTTAAAGAAGATACTAATTCACCCCCCTCTCAGTATCTTGGGTATTTAAAAATTGGTATTAGAGCCTAGTTCCTCCAAATAAGCCTAACAACTTGAGGAAGATCTTGAAGATTGAACAAATGGATGAAAAAGAAGAAATTTGGGCTACTATTCAAGATCTTGACAAGGCTGAAAGTGAAAAAATAGATTTGAAAGAAAATCTTGATAAGGAAAATGAATGTGTCTGAAAATTGAAAGAGAAATTGAATAAATTCAAAGAAAGGCATAGAGAAGTAAGAGAACAGTTAAAAAAATAAAATGAAGAGATCACCAGATTGAAGGTTCTAGTGGAGGAAAATAAAAGAATTGAATATTTTCTAAATACATTGGTGCAAAGCAATATTGATGAATTCACAAGACTTGAACAAGAAGTGGTGAATCTAAAAGCATATTTGGAGAAAGCAAAACTTTGTAAAGATAATTTAAAGACAAACTCCACCAAGCTTTATGAGCTGATTGTAGGGAAGAGACCTTCTAAAGACAAAGAAGGTTTGGGAAATGAAGCTGGTGAAATCTCTAAGGTTGTGTAGACCTAAAACATAGTGGATAATCAAAAGACTCAAGATAAAGGGAAGTAGAAAAGAAATCCAAGAAACTTTGCTAGAAGACTACCTATCAGACAACCAAATGATCAAAGCTACCCATCCTTCAATGGTTTTTTATTTTCATGTAATAAATCTGGTCACAAGGCAACAAAGTGTAGGAGTAGGATAAATTAGTTTTCTAGTCCCTTCTCTGGATAATGTTTTTCATTCAAAAAATTTGGACATAGAGCTAGTGAATGTAGAACTGAGATGATGAATTAGTTTAATGGAGGAAGAATGAATCATTCTTTTAATGGCTACTAATATACATGTAAAAATTTTGGACACAAAGAAAATCAGTGTAGATCAAGGGGTAATGGAGGAAAAACTAATCAGAAAAATGTTGTATGCTACAACTGCAACAAACTAGGACACATTTCAAGAGTTTGTAAAAGTAAAAAGGGAAAGTAGTCTGATCTAGTAAAGAAGAGTGAACCAGTGAAGAAAATTGACAAGAATGAGGTTAAGAAAGAAATGAAAAAGATATGGAGGATGAAAGAAGAGCTTGAAACATCAGATGTGTCTGTGCCCCCATTTGGTGTAGAAAATTCCTCTGAGAATTAGACCTAGCATGGTCTTAGGGGGAGATTTAACATAAAATTGTTCAAAACCCCTAGACATTTGGCATGTTAGTCTTTCGAACGAAGGTATATTGTAAGGAATTGATAGAAAGAGGTTATGCAAAAGGGACTAGAAGAAAAGATACAAGAATGTTCATTTGCAGAGAAAATTAAGGTTTTTTAGTGTAGTGAAGAAGGGTTTTTATTAGCTTTTTGAAATCTGTCACATTGAATGTGAATTAGGGAAGATCATTGGTTTATAAAGTGATTATGTAAAGAATTTTAATCACTTGTGTGTTTGAATAAATTTGAGTGCATTTTGATGCATTCTTGAGGTGATTTGAAGTGCGGGTTGTGTAAACCCTAGTTCTAGTTTTCACGAAGAAAAAAGGTATTTTTCTTATCTGTGCTATTATGGGTTTGTGTGAATCATCTTTTCAAAATATTTTGAGCTCAATTTGTGGAGAAATGGTAACCCCTGTAGTTGTTAGTGTGTTGGAAATACCTAGATTGTCATATAGGAAATATTCTATGAAGGTTTTCGAAGATGACCCTTTGGGTGCCTTCTCATCTATTCCTCATGGGGTTATGCTGACTAAAGATACAAGAATGTACATTTGAGTAAAAAATGAGGAATATAATCATAGAAAATTAATAGACATATGGCATAATGAGCTCACTTAGGGATGATTTCATGGTAAAACCCAAGCATTTGAACATTGTTGCGAAGAAATTAGATATATGGAATTACTTTCCAAATTTCTATTCCACAGTTGATGATAAGTATGTAAAACTAGCTCTTAGTAGAATGCATGATAAATTCTTGTGGACTGATAGACCCTATCTTATTACCAAGGAAGTAATTAAGGCTGTTACTAGAATATGTGATACCAGATCGGTACCTTTGTTGAAAGATGTGAATAATGAAGTGGTGATGGAACTCACCAGTGCTACATGTGAAAGGAGAGTTCTAACTATAAAATTTATCACTATTCTTGTTGTGAAGTATGCAGCTATAATGACCAGACATAAAATCCACTTCACTAATAGAGAGAACTTAGTATCTACTAAAACAATTTATACCAGTTTTGATATGGAAATTATTGGTGCAGACTATGATTTGTGTGAACTTATCTAGTAGTAGTTATTTGAGAATCTAAAGATGACACGAGAGAAGAAGTATGCTTTTAAATTTGGCTCCTTGATTGTGTTTTTTTTGTTCTATTTCCTTAGGATACATCCCAAAAGAGATGATGTGGTGATTTGTGACACATACAAACTGATGGAACATCAAATATTTGACTACATGCATAATTTGGGTGATTTGAAGGCTCAAGATAATGCTCTGACAACATTATTTGTTGTGTTCAAGAACAACATGAATGAAAGAGTGAGGATCTCTAAGAGAGTTATTGAAAAGTATAAGAATGATATCATTTTTCATGTCTCTTCTGATGAATGCATGATTAAAGTTGTTGAACCCCAGACCATATGGATTCAACCGTTTGGCTATGAGATTATAGAGGATGAAGTTGAAGGATATGTGTAGGTTTTTTTGAAAACTCTGAAAGATGCCAATGAACCTAGAGTTGGGACTTATGTAGAACAATAAATGGAAGTTCACTTGGAGCATAGGAAGTGTATAATAAGAAAGAATGTAGAGAAAAAAGTTTAGAGAGGCAGGCTTCACTGATGAGAAAATTGCACAAGGTAGAGCTATGAGAGAGCAGGTAGTTGGAGAATCATCAAGGCCATGGAGATATGGCATGACTGCTCCTTCAAAACCATACGCAACTCCTACAGTGAAGGTAGAACCTAGTGCTTCTGACAAAGGTAAAGGTCCAGCTCCTTCTAGACCCAATACTAGATCTGGGAAAAGGAAAGAGACTCCTCCAATGGTACCTAGAAAAAGAGGAAAGAAATAAAAAGCTACAAGGGAGAAAAACCTTAGCATCACTGAAGATCAAGAGGAAGAGGAGGAAGACGCTACAACAAAGTTGGTAAGAAGGAGAAGAGGAAGCTTGTCCTCTAACAAAGGTGCTTCTTAGCAAGCTAGTGTTGGTTCAAAAAGACTTCATATTGTATCATCCTCTGAGGAAGATGAATAACAAGAATTTGGTGTTCATGTGCACACCAAACTAGAATTGAAGAAAGAAAAGGTGTAAGAAGAAGCCTCTCTAGAACAGGAAGAAAAAGATAACTCTCTGGTAAGACCTGGTTCCCCTTTTAGATTAGAGTCATTAGTTAATACCTTGATACATTTTGAAGATATGTTGAATCCCACAATAAAGTATTATGATCAAGTAGGAAGAGAAGACATAAAAACATTAATTTTAGCTACTATTCAGTGTGTCATTACTCTAGAGTTTAGTTGGGATTATGTCAAGAATAATGTGCCTAATAAAATGTGGGTATCCCTAATGAAAAGAAGAATAGAGGTTGTTGATTTGGAAGAAAAGATAAGAAATGATGCTTTTGAGAAACATGGGTCCTCTTTGACCCTGAATTATTTGGAAACTTTAAAGATGACATTTACATCAAATTTTTTAACTAAATCTTCATCTTTTGAGACCTATAGTAGCTAAACCGTTAAGAGTTTGAAGATGATGTGAACTAGTGATTTGTGGAAATTTTTGTGTAGATTCTAATTTTTTTTTTTTCAAAATTTTCAAAATAAATCATAAATCTTTCAACATCTCCTTTAATAACTATTTTAAAACAAAAAACAACATTTTTAGGAAGTAATGTTTATGTCGTACAACATAATTTTTTTTATAATGGCTTAAATTCTAATTTTTTAAATATAGATTCTCGACATCGATATCTAGGGAATGGATTTTTTTCATTATTTTTTGTTGTAATTTTTTTTCAAATTAATTTTTAAAGTCACTATAACTATAATTTGGACATATGTGTGTATCGTACAACCTAAGTTGTTGTGCATATATCTAAATCCAATTTTTTTTGAGGGGGGTGGAACAAGGACATCAATACCTAGGGAAAGGGTATTTTTTGAATTTTTTTTTACAATGGTTTACCATTTTTCCACCTCTGCACAACAAAGAGCTTGATGTTCAAAGAAAAACCTATGTTTATTAAAAATTAAAATTAAATAAATGATAAAATGAAAATATATCAAAACTATACTTGTTGGAAAGCTTGTTTCAAGGGCTACAATCTTGCAAAATATAATTTTTAAATGATATTATTTAATCCCTCAAAAGGTAAAGGAAAAGTGATTTATTTTCAACATTTTGATAGGTATGAAGGAGACTCCATTGTGGGTATTATTTAATACTAGAGGGGTTATATCCAAGAGGGGTTTGATCTAAGGGGGTCTTATCTATCCCTCTTCAATTAAAATCCTTTATATGGAGCCTCTCAAGACTTAAATCATTATTTAAAAAAAAAATAGCAATTTTAGGAAAAAAAATCAACACATCCCAAAAGTGAGACACACTATTGTGGCAACACCCAACTACAAAAGCCATGAGAAGTATGGCTAAGAAATATGGTATGCTTAGTGTACTCCCATCGGGTTTTGCACCTAACATAGGAGAAGAAGTTTCTATAGAAGATGTAAAGGAAGACATTCCTTCTGGTATAGGTGACATAGGAATTCATTTGGAAACAAATGATGTGAATATCCCTCTGAGTATAGGTATTGAAAATGATCCTCCAAAGATGGAGAAACATAATGAGGGAAATGATGAACTAGAGAAGAATGATGTTAACCCTTTGAAGCATGATGAAGGTGTAAAAGATAATACTAAAGAAAAATGAGACAAAAATGAAGGTGAAGTAAATGAAGAAGAAGGAAGTAGAGACAAAGATGAAAAAGAAAAAGAAGAAAAAGAAGAATATGAGAAAGAAGAAGAGAATGTAGAAGAAGAAGAAGATAAGGAAGAGGAAAAAGAAGATGTAGAGGAAGAAGAGAAAAATGTGCAATCTATTGGGAAGAATGAAGAAAATCAAAAGCAGGTTGTAGAATCTCTTAGGTATCCTAGAGGATTCTCCTCCAGCGATGATGTTTTGAAAGGATTGCTATCCAAGTAGATCAGATTCCAGCTGATGATTCCTCCAAAAACTCTACAAATCCCCATGATTCAAGGCATTGTGGACTTAGAAAAAAATTATCTTGTTCATAAGTTGGTGTTATAGGATGCATTGCATGCATCTGGTGGAAGAGAAATTCTGGAGATGCACCATAAAGGGATAGAGCTAATTGATGATGCTCTTAAAGCATTGCAGGAGGCCACACCCAGTACTTCAATGCATACATCTCTCACTCTGGTAGAGAACTTGAAACTATTATTAGAATCCTTTAGGGAGTGTGCCTATAGTCTTGGTGAGAAGACAAAGCAATAGGTTGAGGATAAGTTGGCAGAGAAAAGGATGTTGGTACTACATAAAAATTGTGCTATGGTACACACAAATGTTGAGAAGAATCTGGAAGCTATGCATACTTGTGAGTCTGAAGTAAATGTTTTCCTTGCTTATTGCTTAAAGTGGCCAGATGCCACTTAGAATATTAAGGATCTTATGGACTCTATTGAGTCTTAATTGACTATTGTCTCTAGTATCTATAGTGCATCCAAAGATAGAGATGACACAACTTGGAATGCCATCTCTACTCATAGAGACAAATTATTTATTCTTCACAAGTAGAAGGGGGATATCATCAAAAGAATTTTCCAGCTAGGTGACCTTGTGAGAATGGAATACACTTTGGTTTCTAATGCCTTGGAAAATTTAGAGAAATTAGAAAAGATAAATCTAACTCCTGGTACTTCGGATGATGTAGAGGAAACTCTGGTGGAATTGGAATCCTTGAACATAATGTTGTTGTCTGCAAAGAAGAGTTGGGAGAGTGGAAAATTAGATTGGAAAGGTATTCTTAAGGAGCTTCAAGGTTTTCCATCCTCTAGGTAATATTTTTCATCTTTCATATTTCTTTTTGGACTGCCCTTTTTCCTTGATGTCAAAGGGGTAGAGAGTGTTGTAATGAAGAAAGGGGGAGAGTGTAGTACATAGGAAGTTTTGTAAAGTTTGGTACATGTTTACATCAATGAAAAATGGGGAGATTTTTGGAAGAATGAAGAAGAACATACTATTATAGAGCTTTTTTTTTCATTGATGTCATCATGTTATATGAGTTACAACTACAAGTTCAAGTCATAGCTTGATTCGGTATTCTGGACTAGTATGCAGTTACTATCCTTGGGTATTTTGGTCCCCAATCATCTATTGTTTATTATCTTTTCTTGCAATTTTTGGAAATATTTTATGGATGTTGAAGGTTGTATGTTCTAAATCTCACATGTTTAGGTGCTCATACAGTGAGTTGGCATTACTTTGTTGTTGCATTTTGCTATTAGGTCTATCTCTGGCCAACCTAATGGATAGTTGGTGTTATGGTGAATTAATTTTTGTGTTGTGGATGTATTTGTGACCTATCTTAGGTACATTCTAACATGTTGTAATGTGTTTCACATTTGGATTGTATTTGGAAATATTTTGTACAAGCTTGAAGCCGACAGTTGATTTTTGGTGAATAAGGGTTGCATCTAATTAGACCAACCTAATTGATGCTTGCAAATATATCAAATATATATTGGATTTTTTTTGAGTTTGTGGATGTATGAAGTATGTTAATTTAGTTTACTGAGCATCAAAGGAACTAAATCAACACTTGTTAGGTGTACTTTATCAGCTCATTTTCTAGCTATAAGCCATTTTTTGTCATTGTATCTCTATAGATAGTGAGCCACCCATTTTGGACAGTGAGTCCTGGAAGTGAGCCACCCTTTTGTAATATATTATAATCGGTTATACTATATTGTTAACTAACCCTCACCATGGTTTTTCCCATTTTGGGTTTTCCACAAAAAAATCTTGGTGTTCATGTGTTGTGTGCTTTCATGTTCTGTTAATGCTCTTGCTTATCTTTACTATTATATGCATTGAAGTAATTGGATGGTATTTGTTCAGTAAGTTAAAGAAGGTATTGAGTCACCCCCCCTCTCAGTATCTTGGGTATTCAACATATATAAGTGGTATTTAATATATTCTAGATAAAATATGGAAATTAATGATTAGTTTTCTTTAATAATAAGCATTGTGATTTCTGGCCTTGGGAAATAAAGGTTTGCAACATGCAGATTTAAGTGTGCAGACCTTCTTGTCACTTTCTGGTCAGGAAATTTTGTACACTACTCTTTTACCAGTAATTTATTTCTATCATGACATCAGCCTCCAAGGTAGCATCAATTACCTCTTCAAAATAAGCACAAGAAATTGAAACAATGTTAAATTTGTGGCTAGCAAAAAATAGAGAAAAATAAACTCAACCAAGGATCCACATGTGCTATTCTTGTGGTATATGGAAGGAAACCCATGATGGAGATGTGCTGCTAAATTGTTAGAGAAAAATATGAAAATATTTATGTCTACCTTTCACTAGACTTTATGATAGTATCTTTGCATATCATCATTATTTTCCACACAAAGATATAACAATTGTGCTTTCCAACTGTGTGGAGTAAAAAAAAATCTCATATTCTATTCTCATTTTCTTTTATAATAACATTGTTTTAATCTATGTATTAGTGACTCATATCTTTGTATCTTCTAAGTTTGTTGGTTGCAGGCCAAAAAAACTTAATCTTTTCTATATTTCATTTTCTCAAACAACGCATATATAGGTAAACATATTGTAAGGGAGTAGATAGACGTTAGACTTTGATAGTAGAATTTTGTAGCAGATTTTTTGTATCAAACTTTATGATAAATAAAATAACGATTTTGTTGAGTAAGGAAATGTAGGAAATATTTTTTTCTATCTATCGTGTGAGCCAAGAGCAAGGGCCCACTTTTTGGGGAAGCTTGGTGATGTTTTATTTTCTGTACTTTGTTTTCTTTTGATTTGGTTTGGTTAAGATAGACATTATTTCCTTTTGACTATGTGATTTCAGTTTCAACATAGTTTGGATAAAAGAATATATGATATGGGTTATTTTTCCTTTCTTTTGTAAGCTACTATTGTTATTGTTGCAAATTATTGTTATTTTCGTAGATCATTGTTGTTATTTCCATAGATTGTCATAGCTCCTATCACTTCTGTCATAGAATAGAGTAGAATAGAAATATAAGTTTGAACCATATTTTTATTTTAGGTGCTCCTTTGTGTGTTCTAGCTACATTTCATCCCCATTTAACTCATTTCTTTCCTCCCTTTAGGTATACTATTGCAAAACCTCTCACAAGCTTATGATCCCTGGATAGACACTTAGACCAAGATGAAATCTTTCTTATTCTTTACCCCAGTTTTGGCCTATCATGAAGGTGCATGCTATTGATAGGTTCAGACAAGGGCTCTCCTTCAAGAGTAGAAAGATGATAAGCACTTGATCCATATAATGTCATGAAAATATAGAGGCCCAACCAATTAGGTTCAATTTTTTTTGTCTTCTCTCATTCAATTTGATTCTTCAAATTTTCTTTGAGGACCAAGTCACCAATGTCAAAACTTTTGGGTCAAAATTTCTTATTATAGCCATGTTAAAGGTGGTTCTAGTATGCTTTTAGATGTGTTAAGGCATTCTATCTCTTTTCATCTAGTAACTCTAGCTCATGTAGATGGGATACATGATATTCTTCTTGATCAATCAAGCCTTGCATGGAGACTCATAGAGATGGCAACTCAACCTCTATAGGAAGTATTGATTCAGAACCATAGACAATGGAATATGGAGTGGATCGAGTAGGAGTATAGATATTGGTAAGGTAAGCCCATAAAGTAGGATTGAGTTGTAGGTGTCAGTCATGACCAACATCATTGACAATCTTCTTTAAGATTTTTAGGATGGTCTTATTAGATGCCTCAGCTTGGCCATTGCCTTGAGGGTAATATGGAGTAGAAAAATGATGTTGGATATGGAATTTAACACAAAGCTAATGAACATCCTAGTTTTTAAAAGGGTGACCATTATCGGTGATGATGGACTAAGGGATAACATAGCAACTAATGATGTAATTTAGGATGAACTTGAATATTTTCTTTCTAGTGATGTAAGTCAATGGGATGGATTTAGTCCATTTTGTGAAATACTCAATAGTGATAAGGATAAATTTATTTCCATTATAAGAGGTGGGATGGATTTTTCCTACAAGGTCGAGTCCCCATTGAGAAAATGGCCAAGGCGAAGTAAGTGGCTACAGTTTGTAAGCTAGTGCATGTATAATATCTCCTTGAATTTGACACTAGTGAGCTTTCTTCACAAAGTGATAAGCATCACATTCCATCTGTTGGTTATTTTTTAAGAACCAAACTAATCTCTAGAAGTACTTATGGAATTTTCCATTTCCAATTATTAGTAATTCTAAAGGGATTGGCCAACAAATGAAGAGATGTTGCTAAAATTCTATTCCTATTCTTTGGGCTTTGTGAAACCTGGGAGGTGATCCCATAATTTATACCTAAATACTTTTCACAATTACAATCAAATACATTGTTAATAACAAATATCTCTCATGATACCACTTAATAGTAACATTAAATAAGTTGGCAACTTATTATGTCAATGTTATATATATTAGATATGAGAGGAAAGACACCAAAAGAAACAAATAACAATAGTGTTCCTTCAAGATTTTATGGTTAAAAGATTGAATACTTAATGAATCAACATTGTAAGTGTAACACTAATACCCTGCATGAACCAGTTTCTTTATCCCAAGCACGGAGTTAATACCTTTTGAGATAACTTGATAACAATTTAGATAACAACACAAATAACCCCAAGAAATCTTGCATTACAACATTCCTCTATGATGTTCAAGATTATCGATTCTTACAAAATATCCTAGAACATAGTAATTTTAAGTTTTCAAACTCATATAAGCATTTACATCAATTTTCATTGAATTAATAAGCAAACATGAAACTAAACATCCATTAGATAATGATAGAGACAAGTGAAATAAATCCTTGAATAATTTCAATCATAACCCATAACATACATGCAAGGAGAGAAATTAACCATGAAACCGATATTAATCTGTATTATAAATGCTATATCATTATTAGTCTTACATGCATAAGTATGATCTCCAAAAGAAACTTAAAAAAAAGACTCTAAAACTTGCTTTTGGTCCTAAATTCCTTCTTCTAGAGATGAAGGAGCAAAACATGCCTCAAACTAGATAGCACACATGTCATGATCCCATAGGACCACATTGTAACAATATTCCCTTCTTAGTTATGATTGAGTCTTTAGGTGGAGAAAATAAACATGAGGTAGAATTATCCTCAATTCCTCATGGAAAATAGATCCCACCTTAAAAGAAATCATTAGTTTGTTACAACAGTTAGAAGATATTCTCCATGTGTTCAAAATGCCAATTGTAAGAAAATGAAAACACCAAAACTTACGAAGCAAGGAAAAAAAAGTAGAAAAATGTCAAAATATGTTAATCCACATTAGCATCACATGCTAATCAATTTGAGTTTTGAGGAGATAATAATATTTTGACTATGTTATATCAAAAGCCTAATCTATATTGTATTCAGGATATGTATTATTCTTCTCTTTTCCATTATTTCCCTTATTCACTCTGTGTATCTCTCCAACCAAATTTTGTATTCTTCTTTAGTGGTCCATTTAACATTCAATAAATCCCACACCTTAGTAGTATATTGGGAGTACCTTGCATCAATTAAAATCCTAGCTTCCTTAAGCAATTCACCTTTTGAATTTATTATTTGAGGCATACCACAATCCTCCATCTCCTTGAGTATCTTCAACTTATTTTGGAGCTGTACACCCAACTTTCCATGGAAAGTAGTTACCTCATTTATTGATTCAATAGTTTTCAAGATATAAGTAATATTTTTGGGTGCCTCAGGATCCTCATTCAATTTTGGAATTATTTCTTTAAAAGCACTTACCCTAGCAATCTAATCATTCCATTCACTACTAAAGGCCTCTTGTTCTTGCAAATACTTTGTATTTTCCTCATGAATGTTTAGATCATACATCATTAGCCCTGTGGAAAAACTTGGTCACCCTCCCCTTAAGCACATCCTCAAAAATCGTATTAGCCATCCTAACTATCTCCAATTTGGCCTGCCTGACATTCTCCTTTTCAGCAGCTAATTTTTCCTTCAAATCATCAATTCTAAGGGTCAATGTCTCCCTATCTTGTGTAGAAGTATCATATGATGAAGAGGGAGAGGGTTGAGTCATTTTTCTTTGAGTAGCTTGAATAGTGGATCTCATTTGACTCAATTCATTCAAAGCCTTATTATATTCCTTTACCATAGATTCATATTTCTTCTAAGAAATATGTACAGTGTCCACACTAAGCATTGTAGCATGTGTAGTTAGCTTAGATGCCTTGATTGGAGTTGTGTCAGTAGCTCTTTTGACCACTAGTGAAACAATGGATTCTTCAATAGGCTTGGCAACCTCATGTTTGCTAGTATTAGGTGCCATAGACCAAATTGCAAGGGTATGCAACTTTGGACTATATCTAGATCCAAATACTTTATTTTCAAAATTATTTTCATATATAAAAACTAGAGGATCTCTCCTAATTGCATCATATGCTATGGTAATTATGATAGTACATCCTGGTAATAACACGATTCCACTATCTTTAACAATTCTTCGAGCTTCAGTGGGAGTAATAGTAGAAATTTTATCCTTAATCTTCTCTTCCTCTACTTTGTCAGCTTCCTCCTAATGAGAAGGTTCAACATTGACTCAGGCTAATTCTAGTCTCTCTTTTATTTCCTTACTCCACTATTAAATCATAAACTCTTGAAATTCATTAGTTTTCACAAATTTATCATCAGCCAAAAACTCATCACACTCCCTAATTCTAGGATCATCATCATTTTATCTTTCATTCTACCATTGGACAATCCTATCAGGAGGAACATCTGAACTATGAGTTTATTCAATATGAGGAAGGGGAAATTTCTGCTCAACTTCCTCAGTTCCCAACACATGTTCTGCCACTTGTTCTTCCCTGACTTCCTGAACATCTTCATGTCGTTATAGGATATCCATAGCTTGTTGCTATCATTGTTGCTCTATGAGGTCTTGGGATTTGTCTACTTCCTCTTTTACCTTTATCTTAAACTCACCAGACTGATAGTCCCTTATCATGGTAAATTCCCTCTCCAAAGGGTTTGCAATTTCCTTGTATGGATTGATGTAGAAGGCATTCATTTTCATAATCTTTTTCTCAATATTTTTCATAGCTATCCAATCCCTTTTCCTAACCATGATAGCCTCATCACTTGTAAGATTACTTAGTACATCAT
The DNA here is from genome assembly GCA_007258455.2 of Sequoia sempervirens. Classification (NCBI taxonomy): domain Eukaryota; kingdom Viridiplantae; phylum Streptophyta; class Pinopsida; order Cupressales; family Cupressaceae; genus Sequoia; species Sequoia sempervirens. The sequence continues at coordinate 23,298,491 of VDFB02000017.1, forward strand.
CTCTATAAATGAATTCATGATGTATGATGCCTAAGTTTTTTTCTTCTTCTTTTTCCTAGTACAAATCCTTCTGGATCAAAAACTCTAATCTCATTGATAGGAATTCTAAGATTATTCACAATAATTCCAAATTTTTCATACCCCTCAAGGGAAATGACTTTAAAATAAGAAAAAGATCATTGGGGATTTACTACAAAACCATTTTTGTCCTTTCTAAACATTTCAAAATTCATAACATCAATCTACCACATGAGCTCCATGAAATCCAAACTATCTGAGACACACAAAGGTAAAGAATGGGGTGCCACCTTATCTCCATAAACCTTGATCAAGGTATATTCAGAATGTAAAAACTAGTCAGCTAAATTATGTGTTGTTGTAGAGCCTGGTACATCATTTGGGCACATAACACTTCAAATCTTTGGAGAAAGTCTGAATTTAGGTGCCACACCCAATGACTCTAAGATAAATTTTCTTATAACATTGGAAAACAAGATGTAATTGGAATTGGAACAATCCTAATCCCAAATATATGTCCATATTTGCACATGGATAACCTTATTTTCACTGTCCCTAATCTTCAAATTTAATTTCCTTTTCCACTCATAATCTACCTCCCATAAGAGCATATGCATCAATAAGAAATAATGTGGGAAAGACAAATTGAGCACTTCCTTTTTCAAATTGAGAAAATCCTCATGCATTCGTTGAGCAACAAAATTAGCATAATCAAAACCAGTGTTTCAATTATATTCTTGTATATTTTCCACTATCACCAACAAGTAAAGGGCTACTCTAACCTCAAAATCTTGAGCTAGCACTTGGTTTAAACAATAGTAAGTGTTTTTGAAATAATATTTAAATTCTTCACACTCAAAAGGCTCAACATCTTGACCAGTGAATTTTTTCCTGCTCGTATGTCACACAAGTATTGCTTCTCTATATGCAAATTTTCTCCCTTCATATTTAGCATACAAGTCAGCATGGTTGAACTTTGCAGTGTAATTGGGATTCAACCCAAATGCATCCAACATTTTATCCTTTGTCACCTCCAGAATTATATCACCCTTCTCACTCTTGATTTTCCTGTCAGTATGGTCACAGTGCCTTGCTAGCTCAATCATTAAATCAACTTCCAAAAACACATTTGGAACTACTAACTTTCCAAGGCTCAACCCCCATAAATAGCATGCAGGCTTACTAGAATTTTTCCTATTGAAAGAATACCAAAACAATTTCCATCCACTCTGGGGCTGGGTTTTCTCACCAATCTCACCAACATTATCAATCAGCCTAGTGGTAACAACCTTTCTTATGGGCCTTTTACCAATTCATGACCCTCCCTCTTCGATACCTCCATAAGTTTCTTGCATAATTTTTTTTGTTTCCTTCTTTGCACTTATGGACCTCGTGGAAGCCACAGGGGTACCAGGCAAAAGGTTAGTCACAATCACTAGCTTAGGCTTAATTTTAGCTGAAGCATGCTGAGTTTTAAGTATTTTAACCCTCTTTTGCATTAGTTTCCTTTTTGGTGTAACACTGGATTCACTAGGCTCTGGGTCACTCATGCTTGTAACACAACTGGAAACTAGGGTTTAATTTTTCTTACGGCCAAATATAACCCTTCACAACTAGGATAGGATAAAATACTACTATTGAACATGACACCTTTCTTTACAATTTAGATAGTGCTCAATTATCAAATTGAAATCACCAAAAAATACTAAATTGCACACTCCTTTTTTACTATAAACTTTCCAAGGCATTCATCTTACTACCTCAATTAAAAGGAAGTATCATTTTGCTTACCCAGATGAAAGCAATGTCACTCTGGTCACTGATAATTTTTGGGGCTTTCCTTGCAAATTCTTTGGCCTTTGGTATTATTTCTACCTACCAATGAATTAGTATGCATGATAAACTAGATATCTACTTTTTGTTACGGTTGAGAAGGGAGGACATCACCATTAATATTTGATAGTAATCTCAAGTGACCAAACTGATAATTAGCCATTCAGTTTTAAACCTTGATCGTTGATCCTTCATCTTTAAAACTGTATCAATAGTTAATAATCCACCTTGCTACCTTCCTTTTTGCTTTATATGGAATCCTTAGGATTTCACCATGTTCCCTCTTCATGTGGTGGTTGTCACCAATCGCTGATTTACTTTATTCTTGTCCAACCTTATCAGCGATGCAAGTGTTTTATGTGATAAAATTCCATCCCTTAGACTTGTGTCAGTTTCTCGATCATATTCATCTCCATAGCTCCTTGCTAGTTCAATTTTGCACCTTAACTTCCATCAATGAAAAGAGATGTAAGTACCATAGTTTGACACGTACACCTACATAACAATCTATGAAAAAAGATATTGCAAATAGGATGTAATCAAGGTGGTGAGAGAAAACTCCTTAAAAGGGACCATATCGCTCATCGCTAAATCAACTCTTAGCGCCTAAAACAAATCTACGAGATGCAATGCAATTGGGAACTCATCTTCTCGCTCATCGCTATTTTAAAACAATCTCTTCATAACATATTGGTGATGAGCGATGAAACTAGGACCATAAATTCATAGGTCATCGCTTATCGCTATTACAACTCTTAGAATTCAAAAATCATTAGCGATAAGCGATCCTTTAAGAATCTCGCTCATCGCTATTTGCAATCAGGAGTTCAAGGAGCAATTCGCGATGAATGATATCAATGAGATATCATCTCATCACTTGTCACTGATTTAAAACATATATTTCAAAAGTGATCAGTGGTTAGTGATAAGGACATAAAGCTAGTTGAACTTAAGTGAAAACTTTTAGGAATGTGCTCATAAGTTGTTTTAATGGAGGGGACTTCATAGGATGATACGATAGAAAAATACTTAAGAACCCAAAAATAATTATAAAAAATCTTTCTAGACGCATGATGAGGGAACCATTTGCCTAATAAATTTTTTAAAATGGTGACCAATAGTAGGCAATAGGAAGTCAACAACAAAATAGAACACTCAAGTGAATTCAAGGAAAAAAATCCTAAAACCTTCCTAAATGTGATAAGGGTTTATGATGGGACATGAGAATTAAGGTTCCATCAATGGCTTCAACTAGGGACGTATGCATCTTGTAGGCATGGCAAGATCTCAAGAATCTCAAGTTGAAGTAGACCAAAATGTGCATTAAAACCAAAGGATCCAAACTGGGGAGTTACCTAGACAAGGTAGCAAAACCCAAAACAAAACAAAAGGAAAAAATAGCGATATACATAATATACAAAAAAGAAACATACATGGAAGATAACATACTCAGGAGAAGTATGGCTTTAAGAACTATCCATGTACTGGCAGTTCAAAAAGTTCACCTATCAGGCTCTGAAGAAAATATGATTTTTCTTCGTTAGTGTTGGCTATCAAATAAGGGCCAATCCATAATGCTTCAAATTTTCCATGTTTTTCCCTTATCTTGAATTATTACATTCCAAGCCAACACCATGCTATTAACTTCAAACTTCTTGGGAGAAGTGTTTAACCTGCAATTGCATCTTCAAGTTTTTATCTTGAACTTCCCTCCTAGACTCATCCAACTATACCAAATTATTTATCCTGTGTTACATAGCATCACAAATTTCTTCATCATATTCTTGCACAAACTTGTACATTTTGAGTAGGTTATTCTATGGAAATCTTGCCACCAAACCATATACTAAGCCAAATGGTGAATAACCAATAGCATTTTTCATAGTCACTCTATTTGCCTACAGTGCCAATTTTAATTTTGAATCCTAGGCCTTTTTGTTCTTCTCCATAATTCTCTTGATTATCTTCATCAAGCTCTTATTACTAGACTCAACTTGACCATTTCCTTGAGGATGGTAAGGTGAAGAATAAGAAACTTTTATGCCATGTCTTTCACAAAAGTCCTTGAATTCATCAAACCTAAAACACATAGCATTATCTGAGACAATTTTCTGAGGGACTCCAAATCTGATAGGAATATTATTCAATAGAAAATCAACTACCACCTTGCTTGTTGCCATTTTTGTAGGTATTTCTTCCACCCAATTTGTAAAATAATCGGTGGCAACAAGAATCCATGAGTGACCTCCACTATATTTTTCTGGTATCTCCCCGATGAAATCAATTCCCCATTGTTGGAAAGGGGCTTCAACTGTCATAGGTCTAAGTGGTAGATTTCTTGAGAACTTCAGTTTTCTTGAGAATCATTGACATGCATCACAAGCTTTAAAAAAATTGTGAGCATCTTTAAAAACAACAAGCCACTAGAATCTAGCTCTTAAAATCTTGTGTACATTAGTCTTTTCCATGTAATGACCAGCACACACCCTATTGTGCATTTCTTGCAGAATTCCCAATGCTTTTTTTCCATCTACACACTTCATAAGCACTCCGTCCAAGCTTCTCCACCATAGCGCATTGTCAATAATCACATACTTGATGGCATGAAGTTTTAATGTTCTTTTTTCATTTTCAACCATAATAGTAGGACATTGTAAAGTTTGTAGATACTAGATAATTATTTTGTACCATCCACATGTTTGCATATCACATAGAGGTGCAACGTCAATTAATTCAGTTTGATTAATTTGATTAGCTTCCAAATTGGATTTTTCCATCAACTTGGCTAGGCCCTAGATCCTCTTACTAACTTGGTAATCTAAACCTCAATGTTGAATTCTTGGATCTTGTTGATCCATCTACACCTTCTTCCTATTGTATCCTGCTGAGTAAAAATTTCCTTCATAGCTACACTTATTACAAAAGCAATAATTGTATCCCCTTGTAGGTAAGTCCTAAAATTCTTTACAACCTTTATCAAAGGATAGGCTTGTTTCTCAGTAGTGTCACACTTCAATTCTGTAGCCTATAAAGATTTGCTAAAAAATGCAATTGGTTGTTCAAAACCTTGCTCATTTTTCTGTAGTAAAACAGTAGCAATAGTATGAAAAGAAGCAAAAGAGAAAATATGCATTGGTTTAGAGAAGTTAGGAGACTTCAAAACTTAATATCTTGTTTTATCTTTTTGAAAGCTTGACTAGGCTCTTCACTCCAAAGTACCTTTTCAACCCTCTTCAGCATTTTGGAAATAGGTCTTGTAATTTTTGCGAAGTTGGTTACAAATCTTCTCAAAAATTTGATTTTCCCAAAAAATGACTGGATACCCTTGACATTCTTTGGCTAGGAAATCTTGTCAATAGTTGCTTCTCTTTTAGGGTCTATCCTTACTCCTTCCTTGGACACAATATGCCCCAACAGTTTTCCCTTGGTGACCCCAAAGGAACATTTCTTTGGATTCAAAGATATACCATATTCTATTGACCTAACAAAAACTTTTTCTAAAAGCATGCAATGATCCTCTTCTTTCTTAGAATAAGTGGTTAGGTCATCTTGATATACAACCATAAATAAATCAATAAAATATAAGAAAGCTACATCCATAGTTTTCTGAAAAGTGGCACCAAGGTTTGTAAAGCCAAAGGGAATCCTTACATATACATAGGTAACCCAAGGGGTAGTAAATGCAGTCTTGTACTACTCAGAATCCTTCACTTTTACTTCATTATATCCTAAGAAATCATCCATCATTGACAATAGCTCACAGCCAGTTACCTTTTGTAACATGGCCTCCATGTTCAGTAAGGGATAATTGTCCTTTAATAAGGATACATTCAAATTCCTGAAATTGACACATAGTCTTATGTCACCATTATTTTTCCTTACTAGTACTAAATTGGATACCCATGAAGAATGTTGAATGGGTTTTATAATACTAGCCTCCCTCAACTTTATCAACTCCTCTTGCATCTTTGGAGCTAAAGTAGGATTAATTGGTCTTTTCTTCTACCTGAAGGGTTTTCCATCTTCTTTTAAAGTATTTTCATGCTAAAATAGTTCATCCTTGTAAGCTTTCAAGTCATCATATGACCAAGCAAAGACATGCCTATATTTTCTAAGCAAGGAAATTAGCATTTCTTTCACCTTTGGTTTCATCCTCTTTCCTATATAGACCTTCTCTGGGGCATTTTTTAGTTCCCAAGTTCACTTCTTCTAGGTCTTCTGGGTGAGCAACAGTTATCTTGGCCTTACTGGTATCTTCACCATCAAAGATCCTTTCAAGAGCTACAAGGCCTTTGGGGATTTTGTTTGTTTTTAATTGGATGACCTCTTTTCCAAACATTGTGTCTTGTCCATCAGTATTCTCTACAAATCCATTAATATCAATCTCTTGACCTTCATATTTATCAACACATTTTAGGAATCTAAGGATATCCTTGTCATCATTAAAAATTTTCCAATTGTATACATTGTCAGAGATAGAGGGCCTTGTTTGTATCTCAACCTTTGAAATTCCTATGAAATTTATATCATCATGTCTCAATGCAATATTAGCCAGTAGATCAAGCACTCAGTTATGTCCTCTCTCCATCTAATCAATCCCAAAAGCATCAAATTGTTCAATGGAATCCCAAACAACATTCTGGTATTACCTCAATCTATTATTCTTGCATGCATACGTAGCTCTTACCTGGGATATTACAAGCTTAGAGTCACCAATAACCATTAGCTTTCTGATTCCATGTATTTTAGCAAGTCTCAATCCCAATTAAAAGGCTTCATATTGTGCTATGTTATTTGTACAAACAAAAGATAGTATAAAAGAGAACTTATAAGTATTTCTAATAGGTGATACTAATAAAATCCCTACACCAGATCCTTCTTTAGAGCTTGCACCATCAAAGTACATTTTCCATAGTCCTTTTTTATTAGACATCCTTGAAACTTCATTTTCTATAGGTATAGGATATCTTTCAATCTCTCTTGGTGCTTCTTCTACCTTGAACCCACCATTGTTAGTGTCTATGAAAAAAATTGTTTCATCTTCAGGGACATGTTCCAACATATGTGGGACCCTAGAATCTCTCATTACTTGGATATTCCTACCATCGATGGGAAATATGGCATAAGACATGTCACACTGTATACTAGCTCCCATAGATGCACTCCATTTTCATTAAAATAACATTCCATAGTTAGGTGGGATATCAACAACTACCACACTCATTTTAAACTCTTTATTAGGGAAAGTTGCTAATCTATATGGAAGCTCATTTATCACACCTACCATAGGGACCTCTCTGGCATCCATGGCATAACACTTAGCATGAGTGCTATCAACTTTTAACCCTAATGCATCCATGATTTTAACTGGCATGATATTGTTTGACACACCAGAGTCAATAATACAATTATTTATGAAATTCCCCCCAACTATCAAGGTTAGAAAAAATGGATCTATCTTATCTAGACAAGTGTTCACGGAGTTTCCAAAAAAAAAGTGGGGAATCTCAGCAATTACTCCTTCAACTTCCTTACCTTTCTTATCCTTATCACTTACTTTAGAAGGAGTGGGTTCCACTAAATCATAACTACTTATAATTGTAGACACCTAAAAATGGTCTGGAGAATCTAATTAATTAAATACGACTTATTTGATTAATTAATCTTAAATTCATCTACTTAGTAAATAAATAGAAATATTTATTTATATTAAGTTCATTATTAATTCTTCTATTTCTCTCTTAATTAAATAAACAAAATTAAAAACTTTGTTTTATTTAATTATTATTATTATTACTTCTTTTATACTTCTATCATAAATTAAATACACAACTTAAATAATTTGTGTTATTTAATTATCTCATCACATTTCTTCTTAATTAAATAAAGATATTCTAAAATCTTTTATTTAATTATCATTTTCCTTTTTGTTTTAATTTAATAAACAAATCCTATAGTTTGATTTATTAAATTATTTATTCCCCTTTTGCTAAATTTAAATAAATTAAAATTATTTAAATTGATGCATGAATCATATTCCTTTTATTACTCACCAATAAAATTAGATTTTTAAAATCTAATTAATTCTACTGCCATTCATGGGAAGAGCTTCGGGGACAAACCTATAGGAAGTCCTCTCAATCTTCTTCCTCCAATCTTCCCTCTCATATTGCCTGGTGTTTTCATGGGGAGGAACAATCCTCCATGATCAGCTCCATCTTCTCATCTCATGCCATTCAATTCTTCAGATTGAGTCCCAACCTTTTATCCCATATCCCTGTGCAAATGTGTTGCCATGAAAGCTATAAATACAGGTCTTTGGCTACAGAAAATGGATCCTAACTTGTGAAATCTTACTCTGCATGTTTTCCAAGCATTCAACATTCATCCAACATCCATCCAACATCCATCAAACCTTTTAATTCATTTAATTATGGCAGTTTACAGTAGTTTCTTTCTCAGAAGCTTTCTTGTAGAATCATTTTAGTTGCATTATTAAATCATATAGGAATAGAATTAGTTTGAATTCTCATTCTCTAAGTGTCATTTCAATAATCTAATTAGCTTCTAAAATCCGAGAGAAAAGTAGATTAAAGAAATCTTTAGAGTTAGAGAGCAATAGGACAGATTTATGAAGATTCTTAGTTTAAAATAGCTTAAATTTCTTGAATCTTAGATACAATGTCTTATTTAGAAGTGTAGATGCGTTATTAGATTATTTAACTCATTCATACACTTACATTTTGGTGCCCACCATGGGGTCTAACCCTATATTCTGCATAATTTTTGTGAAAAGTGTCTTACAGGTATCGGCGTGATAGTTTTCGCAGAACCGTGGTTTTTGTAGTGCGTCGGTTGGATTCTGTAGCACCTCGGCGGTCTGTTTTAGCATGCCAGTTAGCTATTTTAGTGTGCCCATCATCTGTTTTAGTGTGCTGGTCTTCTGTTTTAGCATGCTGCTCAATTGTTTTAGAGCGCCGCGCCACTGTTTCAGCGCGTCGATCCACTGTTTTAGCACCTCAACTTTTTGTCTTTAAAATCTTTTTTTTATCTGGATCTGACACATCCGCAGCTAGATTTTGTTCTTTTGTCTAATTTTGGTTAAAATTTATCAATCCTAGGACAAAAAATGGGTTAAAATTTATCAATCCTAGGATAGCAAATGGATAAAATTGATCAATCCTAGGATAGAAATTTCACAATTTCTTGTGGGATTAAAATTGAACATCATGCTTTTATGGAGCAATATCTCCATATAGATTAGCTAATTTGTCTTTTGGGTTTTAAAAGTGAACAAAATTCTTTGTTGTGATTGGGTGATAGGTTTATGCTCTTCGCTTAATTGGGTGCATCAAAATACCAGACTCACTTTTTCTGTACGCATTTTCAAGCTTTTATTAAAACCTTTAGATAGGCCTGTCATAGTGGGAAAAAGTACTCACCCTATGGGAATGACCTGAGTGGGGACAACCAAAAGCCATGGTATTCCAACCCACTTAAAAATTTATGTGAATTTGGGGAAACCCTTTTTCAACGGAAGTGTGCAGGATAACCATCCCCAAAATCTTTGTTTTAAAGATTGGGAGGTCTCTCAAGGGAGTTTATCCATTTTCCGCTCTGAATGGAAACCCTATCTAAGAACCTAGAAATAGAAAGCATGCTTGTCAATTCCCCAACATTGTAATACTCGACGGTGCAGGGGCGGGGAAGAATCTACCCTCAAGCACTCACCATATAATTGCCAAGGACTATTTGCTCAGGGGATCTGACATCCACTTTCGTCACTCTGAGTACGCACCTAGAAAAGACAAAAACATGGGCGCCCTCTAGGGGGTGACATGGATGTGTGAGTCGATGCAATTCCAAGCTATGGGCCATTCGAGTATATAATGATGACCTTTTGTCTCTAGGATTGAGTCTATCTAAAGTGTCTTATCTATTATAAACCAGTGAAAATCAAGAAGAATCATGCTTGATTCTTAAGAACATACACTATCTATTTAGATTCTAGGATTTTAAAATCAACCATTCTATTCTTGCTTGCTGTGTTTTCTTTCATTAAATTCAGATAAGATCATCACAATAAACTTCAAAATCAAACACTTGTGATATTCTCATGATTCGAGATTGGGTATCCACCAAATTTGTCAAGAAATCTCTTGTCAAATGAATCAGAAAGCCAAAGAAAACACTTACATACAAACAACTCCTAAGAAAGCAATGATTTTTATATCAAATCAGGAAATTTCTACTCCAACATAGGACTTTTATTCATAGATATCACAATTTCTCTAGAGGTTATATGGACGATTATGCTATAGCTCCCTTAGACTCACAAGCATTTTATCAAAGAAGGGCTCTTAGGCAACACCACAATCACAATCAAAGAATTCGTCTAGAATACATCCCACAACTAGCCATACAATATGATACCAAACCAAGTGAGTTTCATAGAGTAAGATAGTTTCCTATCTTAGCACCTTACAACTCTGTTTTAGCGCTTCGTGTTCCTGTCTTAGCACCTCCCAGCTCTGTTTTAGCACTTCGAGTCTCTATCTTAGTGCATCATAGCTCTATTCTAGCATGTCACGGTTCTATTATAGTGCATCACATCTCTGTCTTAGCACCTTATAGCTCTATTTTAGTGCTTCATGTCTCTGTCCTAGCATGTTATGGATTTGTTTTATCACTTTAGGTCTCTATTCTAGCGCTTTACATCTTTGTCTTAGCGCCTCACGGTTCTGTTATAGTGCTTCACATCTCTGTCTTAGTGCCTCCCGGCTCTATTATAGTGCATCACATCTCTATCTTAGCACCTCACGACTCTATTTTAGTGCTTCATGTCTCTGTCCTAGTGTGTCATAGATCTATTTTAGCACTTTGGGTCTCTGTTCTAGCACGTAGTGTCTCTGTCCTAGTGCATTACAACTCTATTTTAGCACTTCATGTCTCTGTTTTAGCGTTCCAGAAAATCAAAAAAAAAAATAGAGTTAGTAAGATAGTTTGTCAGTTTTCCCACATCAAAAACAAGGTTTTTCATCAATCCAAAACATTTTTTTTCCATAGTCCAAAACACTTGAATCATACAAAAAGAAAACTTTACTATTATGCCTAGGTCTTGAAACATCTTGCAAAGTGTCCTTATCACTAAATCTAAGATTTTTTGTGTCAAAGTTTCCCTATCAAGGATTTTTATCATCCTTCCATCATGAAACTAGACATGACTAAATCAGATTTTAAATCAAAAACATCGACACTTATCAAATCCAAAATCCAAGATCAAAGTCTAGAGTAAAACTTTAAACGTTTGTATGCCTATTTTCACACGATCAGCATATCAAAGACAAAAACAAGAAGAAAATGAAAGAATAGTAGCCATGGTTGAAGAAAACCCTTGGGGATGATACATAAACACTGATCCTCTCACTAATTCACAAGAGAAAGAAATAAATACAGAAGAAATCAAGAAAGTTCAACAAGACCCTCATTTCCATAAATTTATGGAAAAGATGCTAGAGCAAGATATGGAAAAGTATCTTCTGTTATTAGTTGACAAAGGTGCTAAGATTCCTAAAGACTTTGATGTCAATCAACTCAAGGAAATGACCACACCGAACCCAACTAGTATAGAAAATCCAAATCAAATAAATGCTTTGACAAAACAAATCCAACAATTACAATTGCAGTTCCAAAATATACAACAAAGGGCCAACAAAAAGATATTCCTTACAAGACATTTTCCCTTATCCATTCGACCCAAGCATTAACATGATACAATTTCCATGGTATTGTGAATACCCGACGTACAACAAATACAATGGAAGAACCGATCCATTTGATCACGTGCAGGAATCTAGAGCCATGAGCATAGAGTTCGCACATGAGGACTCTTACTTACTACGATTATTTTCAAGAAGCTTAGGAAACACTTGCATGGAGTGGTTTTCTAAAATGGAACCTGGGATCCAATCTTTTGAAGAACTGATCAATAAATTCATGACGCACTTCTCATTCAACATCCAACATGGGGTGACCTTAAAAGAACTCTACAACACCAAACAAGCAAAGGGTGAAAATTTTCTTTCCTTTCTTCAACAACGGAGAAGGCTATTTTTGAAATACCCTAGATCTATTCCTGAAGAGGAGAAGATAAAGATGTTCATTGATAACCTAGTGGATGACATGAATTACAGATTGGACTTACAATGCCCGTCTACATTTGAACAAGTTATCGAAAAGGGGCTCAAAATTTCAAGAGGCTCTAATCAAAAGAGGAACAATCAAACACTTCATTTAAGGTTCAAACAATAACAATTCCTCTAGCAACAACAATGAAAAACCAAGATTTTGGCAAAAGAATAAGAATACTGATACCATGATCGATACAAACATGTCCAAACCAGTATTCACCTTGACGCCAACCACTACAAACAAGCAAAACAATGATTCTAATGTCAAACAAAGTAGTGATCAAGGAAATAATTAAAATAGTGGATAAACAAAAACCCAATCATTCCAACGACCATCCAATAAACAAAAATTCACGCCATTAGGGCAATCATTGGAATCAGTCCTCAAAGAACTTTTGGATGAAAAACTTATTCAAGTACAAGAGGCTAGAAATTGGGACCCTCAAGTCAAACCATCATGGTGGAATGACTCACATTACTGTCACTACCATCAAAATAAAGGCCAAATGACTAAAAATTGTTGGTAGTTAAAACATGTGGTACAAGACCTTATATATCAAAAGAAAGTATTTGTAGAGGGGCACCAAACAAACAAGGATCATACAACATTCAAAAATCCTCTACCCAATTATCAAAAGGGAGAATCCTCTTCCGCAAACAACAAAGGAAAGAATGTTGGTTATGTTTATGACACAATGATCCTTTGTCTTTCTGCTGCCAAGGAGGATGAGGAGTTATGCAATCAAATCAATCGAAACAATGACATTACGCCTACAAATTTGGTACAACATATGGACAAATCTGAAAACCAAATTAATGTAATCACAATCAAAGGGAAACAAGAGCACCAACTAGTTAATGCCATGACAAGGGCACAATCCAAAGTTATATTGAAAGGAGCATCATTACCAACCCAATATGTAGATCTTGTCCCCAATCAATATAATCTCATCAATCAATTACAGAAAATACCAGTGAAAATATCCATCTTGGAACTTTTAAAGATCTCCCCATCACACAAAGAGGTTCTTGAGAAAGCTCTTGTATCAACCATAGTACCTAACAATTTGGATGTATGTTAGTTCCAAGCTATGGTGGGACATCTATCTGCACCTCATTTCCTTTCATTTTCCGAACATGATGATGTGTCACTCACCCATCCACATAATTCCACCCTTCACATTGAAGTCCTCATCCATAAACATCATGTAAAGCATGTCCTAATAGATGGAGGGGCTAGTTTAAATATTTGTACCTTAAAGCTGATTTGTGCACTAGGATACTCAGATGAAGCCATTGATACGAGAAGAAAAATCACAATCAAAGCATATGATGAGGAAGAAAGATCCTCTAAAGGATTGATCATATTACCCATTCAAGTGGGACCTATTGTCCAAAATGTGGTTTTTCAAGTATTAGATAAGGAACTGACATACAACATACTATTGGGACATCCTTGGATTCATGATATGCAAGCAGTACCTTCCACCTATCATCAATGCCTGAAGTTTCCCGTCAATGGATAGGAGGTAACAATCACAACAGACTATAATGACACCCAAGCTTGTCATACATTGAAAACATCTCAGGATACATTGATACCTCACAATAGAGAAGTTAGCACATCAAATTCATCTAATGGTGAGAAACAACAAAGCTTCATATCAAAGTGGCTTCCAAAACAATAAAAATCACAAGAGATCAGGGTGGCACAATCTAACCCTTCAAATGTTGAAGAACAATTGGCTTCACTCTAACACCAATTCACCAACAAAGTAAAGATAAGTGACAAAGGAATAAGTGAATATGGTGTCGGACACTCTTTCCATTTATCACAGATGTTACCCTCCTTACAAATGTATGGACAGCCATCTACAACCACCCAAAAATCAGCACAATCTACAACGACATTAGATGGAAAATTTGTAAAAGCTGGGAACTTAGATGAAGAATCAGAAGATAAGGCCATACTAAATTGTCTTTATAGGGATGAGGAAGCTTCCACTTCCACGAGTAATATCATAAAGACAAATCAATATGGAAAGGGAAAAACTATTCTAGAGAAGATGGGATATTCAGGACAAGGACCTCTTGGGTTAAAGAAACAAGGCATAACAGAACCAATCTAGCCACTCACACTCCAACATAAGGATAAAACTAGACTAGGATATATAGCAAAACAAGGATCTCTTGACCGAGGGAAACAAAGTGTAACAGAACCAATCCAAGTTCTCACAATTCAACAAAATGGTAGAGCTGGACTAGGATACACAGAAGAAGCAAGAGAAGAACTCACCAATAAAACTGTGGAGTGTATTCTTCAAAGGAGAGAAAACTCTGAAACAAATTCAAATGAATAAGAGTGGGACAACTTATCAGATGTTTCCTATGAAGATATTTAGATTGATGTTATCAAAAAGTATACCCCCAAACATGAAGAGGGTCAAAGCTCGAGTTTTAATCCTATTGTCTTTGAAACACAAAATTTTGATGACTCAAGTGAAGATGAATGGACATCGATTGAGATAAATGAGGTGGAAGAAAATACCTTCGTAGGCCTTGAAATAACTTCTAACAACCTAGATGACATTTCTATCTGAGCTTTCACAATCACTGACCTCAACCCATCTAATGATTCATTACCTTTGCTACATCCCGAGCTTATCGAGTGGGAACCCCAACACCCCATCAATCTCCCTGTTTTTGACAATGACTCCACTATTATTAACTACCTTTGTTGTGAAGAATCCAATACTTGTTCCAATGCTTCTTTTAACGATGCTTTTAGGCAAGAGGGTGCCAAGCCTTTCAGTTGCAAAAGTATGGAAATAAATAATGGATCTAATGGTGAAAACCATTCTATGGCAGTATTTGATCCTAAAATAGTAAAAACAAAAATGCATCCAATGGTGAAAACCTCATTGAGGCACCAAAGGATGGAAGGCTTGACATCCTCCCACAACATTACCATGAAAGATCATCAGTGTTGATAGAACCCACATAGTCTACTGATATTGGCACAATAGAGAAAGTAAGAATACTACACCTGGCAGCATCCATAACAGATACAAAAAAGCCAGATTTTATCAAATTCTTTGAAGAACAATGCATCAATTTTGCTTGGTCATACTCTGACATGCCAGGCCTAGACACAAATCTTACTATGCATCACTTATATTTACCATCTAGCACTAAACTAGTAAAATAGAAACTGAGAAAAATGCATCCACATGTTGCATTATTGGTAAAAAATGATTTAAAGAAACTACTAGATGTTGGATTTATCAGATCTATTGATTATGCTGAATGGATATCCAACATTGTACCTATTTCAAAACTAGATCACACCATCAGAATATGTACTAATTTCTAGGATTTAAATAGAGCATGTCCAAAGGATGATTTTCCTTTGCCAAACATAGACATGATTGTAGATCTAACAGTTGGCCACCAAATTTTATCACTCATGGATGGATTTTCAAGATACAATCAAATAAAAATAGCTCCTAAAGACCAAGAAAAGACAACATTTACATGTCCATGGGGCACCTTTTGCTGGAACGTCATGCCTTTTGGGTTAAAGAATGTAGGAGCTACATACCAGCGAGCTATGACTACAATCTTCCATGACATGATGCACACCTTCATGGAAGACTATGTGGAAAATATCTTAGCCAAATCTCACACCAGGGAAGGACATCTAGAAATACTTGCCAAAATATTTGATAGCTTGGAGAAATTTAAAGTCGAATTAAATCCTAAGAAATGTGCCTTTGGAGTAACATTAGCAAAACTCCTTGGATACATAGTTTTTACAAAAGGAATTGAAGTAGATCCAACAAAAGTTAAAGCCATTGTGGAAATGCCACCTCCTAAGAATATTAGTACATTAAGATCTCTACAAGGCTGACTACAGTCCATCAGAAGATTCATCTCTCAACTAGCAGATCGGTGTCATCCATTCAACCATCTTTTGCATAAAAATGTGTATTTTAAATGGGATGAATAGTGTGAGAATACTTTCAATCAAATCAAGCATTATTTAATGACACCACCAATCTTGGTGCCACCCAGTGAAGACAAGCCATTATTGCTATATATCGCAACAATAAATATTTCTTTAGGAGCCTTGCTAGCACAAGACAATAAAGAAGGAAAGGAACAGTCAATATACTATATCAGCAAGACACTCAATGGACATGAAGTAAACTACACCTTCATTGAAAAATCATGCTTAGCAGTAGTATTTGCAACACAAAAATTCCAACACTATATGCTCACTCACACTGTCAAGCTCATTGCAAAAATTGATCCCCTCAAGTATTTACTGAGCAAAGCTGCTTTAATAGGAAGGTTGGCAAAGTGGGTCATGCTCCTCAGTGAGTTTGACATTCAATATGTTGAAAGGTGAGCTATCAAAGGACAAGTCATTGCCAACCAATTAGTAGAAGCTCCATTGTCAAACTGCCATCCTATGACCATGGAATTTCCTGATGCGGATATCCTCAATGTTACAACACAATCATGAAAACTCTACTTCAATGGATCCTACACACAACATGGATTAGGGGTAGGAATTTTATTTGTCACACCTCTTGGGCACACAATTCCATGATCTTACAGGCTTACCTTCCATTGCACTAACAATGTGGTAGAATATGAAGCTTTAATCCTTTGAATTAAAGTGGCTATTGACTGGAAAATCACAGAACTACAGGTGTATGGAGACTCTCAGTTAATCATCTATTAGGTCAACAATGAATACCAAACTAAGGATGAGACACTGATTTTATACAAGAGACTGGTAGATGATTTAAGGAAATACTTCATAGATATCAAATTTGAGCAAATAACAAGATCAGAGAATAAAGCAGCAGATGCCATGGCCACAACAACATCTCTTCTACAAATGCTTGAAACACAAGATCATTATTGATTTATTGTGGAACAAGTGTCAAATCATGCATACACAAATCCCAAATCCCAAACCATAAGCCTTTTGGATAGTGCCCAATCTTCCATTTATGGAGACATTTACACTTATCTAAAAGATAATATCTTACCACCAGATCTTTCTCACAACCAAAAGTGCAACTTCATACACCAATCCGCCAAACATACCATTATTGCTGACACCCTTTACCGTTGAGGCCTAGATGATACTCTTTTGCGTTGTTTAGAACATAACGAATCCGCTTTTGCTTTACATGAGGTCCTAAAGGAATTTGTGGCACACATTCAAGTGGATTATCTTTAGCCAAGAAACTCCTTCGTTTGGGGTATTACTGGCCACACATGGAGCAAGAATCTTATAAGTTTGTCAAGAGATGTCAAAAATGTCAGATTCATGGCAATCATATACATGCACCAACACAGGAGCTCCATCCATTCACAACTACATGGCCTTTCTGTCAGTGGGGATTGTAATTGGTAGGGAAAATTAACCCATCTTCATCTAATGGACATAAGTTCATTATCACCGCAACATAATATTTTACAAAATGGGTGGAGGAAATTCCATTAACCACAATCACTGGGAAGAAAATATCATCTTTCATACTTAATTATCTCATTTGTAGATATGGGATACCCTAGTCAATCATTACAGATAATGGCAGGCCTTTCAAGAACCAAGATGTCCAAGAGCTGTGTGAAAATTTCCACATCCAAGATCACTTTTCAACCCTGTATTACCCTCAAGGTAATGGACAGGCAGAAGCTTCAAACAAAGCAATCCTAAAGATTCTCAAGAAAACTATAAATGAGGTAGGGCATGATTGGCACATTTATCTTAACCCTACTCTTTGGGCTTATAGGACTAGCATCAGAACACCAACAAGAGCTACACCATATGATCTTGTCTATGGATTAGAAGCAATATTACCTATCAAGGTAGAGATTTCATCCCTTCAAGTTTCACTAAAGGGACTCATTTCAGATGAAGATTATAGGATCTCTAGACTTCAAGAATTAGAGCTACTTGATGAACGTCGACAACAAGCTATCAATCATTTGATGGCCTATCAACAAAGATTTTATAGGAACTATAATCATAGGGTTAAACCTAGAGTCTTCCAGATCAGAGACTTGGTCCTACAGGAAAACCCTAAAAATCAAGCAGACAGAGAAAAGAAGGGAAAGTTTGAACCTAACTGGATAGGGCCTTATGTCATTATATTAGTCTATGGATCAGGATCATACTGGCTGTCTACACCAAAAGGAGATATGTTGGAGGAACCCATGAACAACATTCATCTCAAGTGATTCTACACTTGAGGATACCTAGTGCACGGTCAGTAAGGTTGTCTTGATGAAAACTTGGCAAACAGGCGTCATGATGACAAAAAAGAAAAAAATAAAATAAAAATAAAAACACAAAAAAATGGGGACACAATAAAAACAAGTGATGAAAACCTAGCAAACAGGCACTACTTGTGATTTTCACCAGCTCTTCTATCTATTAGGTATAGTTTTGTTACGATTGTTTCCTTTCATATCATTTACATCTATCATTTGAGATAATCATTATCACTATCCATATCATAGCAAAGATATCAGGTTTTACCCTAGCTTGGGGGCAACATCCTAGTGTTATTCGGTACAATGGAATTTAAACTTAAATGGAAAGTAAATCAAACATGACAACACCAAGTGACGATACTTAAAAAGTAACCAAAAACATCAGAAAATCCATCAAAATCCCAAAAAACATCAGAAAATCAAAATCCAAAAAAATCAGAAAATCCATCAAAATCCAAAAAAACATAAAATCAAAATCTAAAAACATAAAAAAATCCATCAAAATCCAAAAAAGAAAATCAAAATCCAAAAACATCAAAAATCCATCAAAATCCAAAAACATCAAAAATCAAAATCCAAAACATAAGAAAATCCATCAAAATCCAAAAACATCAGAAAATCCATCAAAATCCAAAAAAATCAAAAAATCCATCAAAATCCAAAAACATCAAAAAATCAAAATCCAAAAACATCAGAAAATTGAAATCCAAAAACATCAGAAGATCCATCAAAATCCTAAAACATCAAAAAATCAGAAAATACATGTGAAAACATCCATAAAATCAAAAACACAAAAATAGAGTCTACATTAGTCAGAAAATGGAGTCTGTGTCAGTCGAACTACATGGTCTCTGTGTGTATAACGTAGGCAAGACTAATCTTTGATCAGTCCCTGAGACCCCTAGGATAGGTCTTTAGGCTACAACATTTGGTCAAACATCTAAGAATATCATGCAAACATCAATACACACATTTCAACATCGATGATCTAATCTGAATAATGATTTGAAAATACATTAAGTAAAATTTGAATTGTTGTACTTTTTATTTTATCATTTTCTTATCATTTATTTGGAGCTACTCAATGATGTATTGAACTAGAGAAGCAAGGAAGGAGAATGATACTTTTCTTTGTTTTCTATTTGTGAGTTAGTCATTATTATTTTGTGAATCATCGCGGGAAGTGCTCTACCAAGTATCATGGATGAAATTCTGATTCACTTAAGAAAATGATTAATTCTTGTCTGTTTACGCAAGAAATGCTCAGGTCATCTCAGTTTAATTATACCTTGATGCTTATGTTCGCTTGCAATATCGAATATCATGAAAGAAATACTTAGGTCATCATTGGTCTATCTCATATCATTGATGCTTGTATTCGCTTTCAACATTTTAAAAGCTCAGTGATGATACAAAGAAAAATAAAAAGATTGTTGAAATGACATGTAGGTTTGCATTGATAAAATAGGTTTGCATGGTAAACATAGATTGCATTCATAATAATACATCTACAGAGTATTGATTACACAAGTTACAAAGATTCATTTTTAAAGAATGTTATCTTTTCTTATTAAAGATTGAGTATACTTGACACATACAATTTTCATAATGGAATGCATATAAAATCATTTCTTCATCTCATCATAAATGTCACAATAAACATCTCATTTTGTGATATCATATACATGATATGTTTCATCATTCATTACATTTATCATTCATTTACATCTCATCACATTGTCATTATCATATAGTTGCAAAATCATCATTCATTGCATACATATATCAGATATCCATACATCATTTCATTTACATCTCATTTTATCTATCATATATCACATATCCATACATCATTTTATTCATTCATATATCATACACTTACATCTCATTTTATCTATCACATGACACATATTTATACATTACACTACATCCATACATCATTCATTTACATCTCATTTTATATATCATACATTACATTTCATCCATACATCATTCATTTACATCTCATTTTATATAGCATTACATCCATACATCATTCATTTACATCTCATTTTATATATTATACATTACATTTCATTAAGAAAATAAATACATCATCAATATCATATCACATAATCATCAATGCATCTATCCAATCTAGTATAATAAATCATCATAAAACATAAAAAGTAAAATGCATCCATCACATAAATCATGTAGAACACATCATAGATCAATCGAACCACTTCACATCATATATGTCTCATCAAGTGTCAAGTATACAATGAAGTCTGAAAAGGATGAAAATAACATCATATCAAAATCACTGTATATATCTCTCAAAGGGTACACAAATGATCTCAAGTGGTACTCGCACTAGTATCACCACCACCACTAGATGTCCCAGGATCTCTCGGATCTCTCGAATCTCTCGAGAGAGGCTATGTCACGTCTTTGCTCACTGTCCTTGAATGAGTCCTCTCTGAGTGGGACTAGGCATAACTGACTCTCTGCTCTGGGGGGCAAATCTCATGATAACAGCTCCTATAAAACTCAATCTTTGCACCTGCCCACATAGCCTCTCGCATATAATCTGCCACAGAGGTCCCATCCGCCACTCTCTATAATCTCTCTGTAGTAGCTTGTGCTGTCTCTACTGCCTATCTGATAGTATCTCGCTCTGCAAACAAGGCTGTAATCTATGCCTAATTAGTGGTCAACTGTGCTCGTTCACCTGCTAGCTGAGCCTGTGTTGTCACTGCTGCCTGTATGGCCTCATCTCTCTCACCAATCAGAGAGGTAATATGTGTCTATGCAATAGTTAGTTGTGCCTACATCTGGGCCTGCATCTATGCTAATAATCCTTGCACCTGTGCTAGTTGTCCCTGTAAAGTTTGAACCTGCACATGTAAACCCACAACCTCTGATCGCTCTACTAAAGAGGAAGCAACACCCTACCTCTTACGAGGCACACTAGTTGATGGCTCTAAAGTACCTGCTACGCTCGGTCTCCCCCCATCTCTGCCATTATCATCAGTGCTATCATCACTACTATCATCACTACCATCATCACTCTCATCACTATCACTCTCCTCACTACCCTCCACATCAACATCTACATCCTCCTCTCTCCTCTGTCTCTGACCACCATGACCACCCCCTACAGCTGTTGGTGCTGGTGCTGGTACTGGCTCATCTGGAATGGTAATATGAGGAGGAGGGTGTAAAGCTAAATACTATCCATACTTGGGAGTAATAGGTGCCTCAACAATGTCTCATCGCATATCCCATGCCGATGGTTGTAGAGCATGATAACCCTCAACAAGTGCCCCATAAGGCAAGCACAAACCCTAATCACTAGCATCTACCCATCATCGTCCATAGTGTGCTACTCCCTATGGCATACACTAAACAATCCCATACTGTCTGTAGACGCGGAGAAATAGGAATCACTTCAAAACCTTGGAGCTCTTCCCAATCAAATACATCGAATCAGCCAAAAATCCCAACTCAATATCAGTCTCATCACAGTCATCACAATCTAAATAGGGACGCCAGGTCACTGACTCCACATCATCAAGAATCCATCTCCAATAATCTAGCTTACCCATCATATGCTGGGTATGCCTGCCTCTGTAGTGAAACACATAAGGTCTCGTTTCTGGTCTCGATAACACCGACACAGGATGCATAACAACAATATGCTTCATGCCCATACTTGAAGAAGTGTAGCTCCCGCTAATAAACTGCTACCTCTGAGGTACACAATCCATTGTAAATCATGATATAGCTGAGCAAGCATACACATGCCCCAAGCATATCTCATCCTATGAGCCACCATACCCTCTAATACCTGACCCCATCCAAGAGATAGACCCTTTGACCTCTTATTAGGACAAAGGAATCCACTAATAAAGCTGGCCAAAACTAAAGGAAGTGGAGCATATAAATCATAGATCTCTACCCATGGGATCCACACTCTCACAATATGGGGATCTAGAAAAACTCTCTGCATAGATTCTATCCCACCAACCTCCTCCGAATCATGCACGACAATCTCCCCAATAAAAGGAATGTGAAGAATATGCCATACATCCTCTAGCATCATGGTCATCTTGCCAGTAGGTAAGTGGAAGGTGTTGTGGTCACTATGGCACCACTCTGCTAAAGCTGTCAGTAGACCCCTATTAAGTCTAATATGGGGCATATCTAGTAATGAGGCTAAACCACAATCAGTAATATGCTGCCTCTCATCCGCTGAAAGTCATGGTATCATATCAAAAGGCCAGGGGAACTGCTCTCGCACCTGGATAACATCTAAATGCTCCTGTTATCATAAAAATATTTTACAAATCAATACGTTATCAATCAGAATATCAAACATCATGAGGTCATCAATTTTTTTAAAAAATTGTGCTTTACCTATCAAACTATCAATTTATCAAGAAGGAACCCTCATCTATCAATCAGGTTCATCCCTTCAAAAATTTTAATTATTCCTCACCTATCATGAGGGTAATTATTATCAATCAATGGATCTCGCTCATCATGATATCGTTTAGCATTTCTTTAGTTAGATCAAACTAAAATAGATGATATCAACAACAAATCGATGAAATAAAAATCAAATTGCACAATTTTTCATCAATCTATTTTTCAAGTGCTAAAACTACTGGGGCACTATGCAATCTAGTTGGCATGCTATAACAAAGCTCGGGGGCGCTATTTCTAATGGGGCACTACAAAATCTTACTAACACGCTACAGAATTGACCTGACGTGCTAAAAACTCTTGCACGCTACAAAATCTTACTGATGCACTACATAATTGACCTGATACACTAAAACTCTCGCGTGCTAAAACATATGACTGATGCACTATTTTGCGCTTGCTGGGCGCTAAAATAGTAAAACAATGAAAAATGACCTAAAAAGTATGAGCACAAATTACGAGGAGGATTTGGGGTACGTACCAGAGGTCCATAGTCAGCTGGACTCTAGTGACGTCGCACACACTCTAATCGGTGGGTGTGGTAAGGGATCGACATCCTGATGCTCTAGCACTCTAAGGGTCTCTATCACAAGTTTATCAAAGTAAAATGCACAAATGACTTTTGAAAATGACCTTTTGAGCTTTTATAGGTTATTTTTGTGGGATTTTCATGGGATTTATTTATTTTTCTTTCTAAGGGATTAATTCTTATCTATCACAGGGGCATTTTTGGACAATTTTGTCAGGAGATAAATTGTTTCTTCATCAAATCATCATCAAATCATCAAATCATCAAAAAAATTCAAAATTTTGAAAAATATAAAAAAATTCAAAATTCATCAATTTATCTCCCGTGGGGGCATATATCGCTATCATTTCAAAATTCAACATTTGGGGCAAATTAGGGGCATATTTTAAACTTTTCATCAATACTAGCAGCTAAGACAAAATCATTCTTTGAAACAATGTGTAAACACATCACTTCAAAGAGGGGCAAAATGTAGACACCTAAAAATGGTCTGGAGAATCTAATTAATTAAATACGACTTATTTGATTAATTAATCTTAAATTCATCTACTTAGTAAATAAATAGAAATATTTATTTATATTAAGTTCATTATTAATTCTTCTATTTCTCTCTTAATTAAATAAACAAAATTAAAAGCTTTGTTTTATTTAATTATTATCATTTTTATCATAATATTTCTCTCTTAATTAAATAAACAATATTAAAAACTTTGTTTTATTTAATTATTATTAATATTACTTCTTTTATACTTCTATCATAAATTAAATACACAACTTAAATAATTTGTGTTATTTAATTATCTCATCACATTTCTTCTTAATTAAATAAAGATATTCTAAAATCTTTTATTTAATTATCATTTTCCTTTTTTGTTTTAATTTAATAAACAAATCCTATATTTTGATTTATTAAATTATTTATTCCCCTTTTGCTAAATTTAAATAAATTAAAATTATTTAAATTGATGCGTAAATCATATTCCTTTTATTACTCACCAATAAAATTAGACTTTTAAAATCTAATTAATTCTACTGCCATTCATAGGAAGAGCTTCAGGGACAAACCTACAGGAAGTCCTCTCAATATTCTTCCTCCAATCTTCCCTCTCATCTTGCCTGGTGTTTTCATGGGGAGGAACAATCCTCCATGATCAGCTCCATCTTCTCATCTCATGCCATTCAATTCTTCAGATTGAATCCTAGCCTTTTATCCCATATCCCTATGCAAATGTGCTGCCGTGAAAGCTATAAATACAGGTTTTTGGATACAAGAAATGGATCCTAACTTGTGCAATATTACTCTATAGGTTTTCCAAGAATTCAAGCATTCATCATTCATCCAACATCCATCCAACATCCATCAAACCTTTTAATTCATTTAATTATGGCAGTTTACAGTAGTTTCTTTCTCAGAAGCTTTGTTGTAGAATCATTTTAGTTGCATTATTAAATAATATAGGAATAGAATTAGTTTGAATTCTTATTCTCTAAGTGTCATTTCAATAATCTAATTAGCTTCTAAAATCTGAGAGCAAAGTAGATTAAAGAAATCTTTAGAGTTAGAGAGCAATAGGACAAATTTCTGAAGATTCTTAGTTTAAAATAGCTTAAATTTCTTGAATCTTAGATACAATGTCTTATTTAGAAGTGTAGATGCATTATTATATTTTTTAACTCATTCGTACGCTTACAATAATAGTGTCGGTGATAAGGGCCACTGCCTTTTTTTAATGTTCCTCTATCCTCATCATTTCAAGAAAAGGTACAGACAATTTAACTTGGATAAGTAATGAAAACATATCAACAGGAGTATACTTGGGAAATTCAGTTGAAGGCATACCGTGTTTGTTGGTATTATCCCTTTTTTTATTTCTAGTTGCTTCATCCTTGTGTTTAATATCCTTCCTCATGGCTTTAGGGACTTGCTTTTGTGTCTTGGAATTTTTCAGCAGAAAATTTGTGTCTAGGAGTAGTTTTTGACTTGCCTATTCTCTTGGCCCAAATTTTATCTCCCTTTCCTTCTTTATCTTTGAAAACTTCTATTTTTTCATCAAATTAATGTTCTTTTCCCTTAGAATTTTGTTATTTTATGAACAAACTAGTAGGGTTACCTTGTCCACCTCCAACCATTCTATTCCTTAAGTGATAAGAACTCCTAGCTTGAGCAGCTAAGACCATAGTGTATTTTGAAATTTCTTCCATAGGAGGTCCTCTTAATGAGACACCATCTTCAATCACCTCCAAATTGTAAGCCTCAACATCACAAGTGTCATCCTCATCAAAAAGAACTTGTTGATGATATGCATTAGCAATTTTCCTTTAATTGTCAACATCTACCTCATAAGAATCTTCATCAGAAAAGAATTCTTTGTAAGCAATATTAGAATCACCAATAATCATAAGTACATAATCTTCCTATTGATCTTACTGATCAAACTCATCAAGTATGTTTCTTCTACTTCCACCATCTATGCCACTACACATTGATGCGAGGAATGTGGCATCTAGCAAGTCATACACCAAGGAGTATCCTCAACAAAATTTCTTGAATTCTTTTGTAGAGGGTCTAGAGGAACTTTGTTTTGGGTATTTCTCTAATTATTTGAGACAGGCTTCCCATTATACCATTTCGTATTTTAAGGGTGGTCTTGCAACCTAGGGGTTCTTTCATTCCTTTGGTAATTTTTTGGTTGGGCCTTCTCTTGCCTTTCAATTTTATCATTGATAGTTTTTCATGAAGCTATCAAGCTTATCCTCAATAGTTCCCCCTTTAGTGCCTAAAATCTTTTCTTCCCTTTTTTGACTTTTGAAAATTCTTGGATCATCTCATTTGCCAACTTTACCAGTTGTCTTTATGATATTTTCAATATGCTTTTCTATCTTAAAAGCTTCTCTTAAAGATTGGGGATGCTAATCTAATAAATGGTAACTCATTTTTGCATTAAAAGTGTAACGCCAAAGAAAAGTTGCACAATAGAAAACAAGATCATTAGAAGCAACATGCATACAATATTAAATCTAAAAATTCAAATTCATTTGTTAAGCAAAAAAGAACATAGGAAAGATAAAATGTAAACAAAACTAGAACAATCTCACCAATTTCGAACGCATTTCCATGATTCATCTCGATTTCCCTTCTCCATTTTGCTTGTGTAGTATAATTGCCCTCAGATTTTTCATAAATTTGTGAAAGTATAGTCTAAGATAGTGATTAGCAAAATTTCAAAGATTCAAGACAAGGTGCTCTCAAAAGTCATAAGAATTCATGATAGTTTTCAATAGAGATTGGAATGAAGAATGAAAAATCAATTTATAGAAAATTGATTATTCGAATGATAGGTCAAGATTGAAAGATCAATGGACGGTTGAGATCGACAAATTAGCCATGCATTTTGATAACTGTCAGTAATGACATGAGTGATACAAATTAGAAATAGAATTAAAGATTAAATAAATGATTTAATCTTCAGTTTGGTATTCGAAAATAGAAGAAATATCTTTGCATGACAAAGATGAAGATTGATTATAACGACTCTCTATTTGAATTCATGCACGAGATTTAATTAATTAACTAAGAATATTTAATTAATCCGCATGTACACGCAAATAAGTTAGAAATGGACGATTGAATGATTTGATGAAGAGATTACTAGAGACAACCACTCAGGCATCAAATGAAGAGTTAACTGAGTGATTAAAATAGATGTCAAGTTGAGTAAAAGTGAATACTTAGATAACTCACATAATTATCTAAAATATAGAGGAATGCGTTAAAATAGAATTAATAAATTAAATAATCCATTTAATTCAAAACTTGATATTCGAAGAATAATTAAATAAATAAGATTTATTTAATTAAATGATGAAGGGATTTAAATGAATAATTAAATAAATAAGATTTTATTTAATTACAGTTGAAATATGATAAAGAGTAAATTAAATAAAAATTTATTTAATTTGACAAGACGGATAAGGTTAATTAGTAACATAATTAAATAAAAAGTGTTTATTTAATTAATCAAATAGAATAAAGAAAAGTGTGAATTAATTAAATAATTAAAATTATTTAATTAATAGAAGAAATGATGTTAAAAAGAACTAATTAAATAATTAACATTATTTAATCATGACTGTGAAGAATGGCAGAAATGAAGAGTATGGAAGTCGCAGGCCTAAACCAAATTTCGGTGTCTACATTTTCCCCTCTTTGATAAAATGTCATTTCGGCATTGTGTCAAATAAAATCGATAAAAATATGCCCCAGTCATGCCCCAGTGTAAAACAGATGAAGGTATGCCCCCTCGGGAGGACAGGCAGGTTCAAAGAACATGAGTGTGCTCTAGAAATTGATGAGAGAACTAGAAGATGAAAGATAAAAGGATAAAAGAAAATAGATAAGGGTGGTGAAGATGTAGAAAAGAAGAAATGTTAGTGCAAAAAGAAAGATTGAGAAAGAATGAAAGATAGTAGATAGATGTTAGTATTAGCAATCTTCGATGTTTTGTTGTATCACAAAAGGTATTGCACTTTATCATCATTGGGCGGGACTAATACAAATGGAGAAAAACACCATGATATGACATAGATCAAGGTGTGCAAGGTCATCCACTTGCTGATAATAGACAGTCACAGACAAGGATTGTCATTAACTCATACTAAGGACACAAGTTGCCCCAGTCTTTTTGTCAAGACAAACCACAGATAGCAAACAAAGTAAAAAGACGGGTCATGAAACGTCATTGCTCCTCTAAATCCTTCATGGGACATCCTTGAGGAAACTAGTAACATGACTCAAAATCAAAGTTAAAAGATAGTCAACAGACAACAGTCAAAGAAAACATAATTCTGATACATCGTTACTTCTCTAAATCCTTCATGGGACATCCTTGAGAAAGCTAGTAACATAATTCCTAGTCATCAATTCAAGATAAATGATAAGATAAATAAGTCAAAAAGTCAAAAAGCCAATAAAAATATTTTCCAAAACTTGATATGTTTGTTTGATTTGTTTTGATTGATAAAAGGATTGATTGACAAACCCTAGTGTAAGGAGGTACACATACCAGATCAGACTGAGTCTGGTTTCGATGTTATGACTATCTGTATAACGCATGAAAAATCTTGGTTTCAGAAAGACATGTATCGTATAAGACGTTGAGTTAGATGTCGTTGATGTGATAACCTATGTAAGGCTATGTTTGACCTTGTCGATTATGCAGGAAGGACTCATACTATATAAGACATAGGTTGATAGGTTGATAGGACTCCCATTTTCGATCATCTTGTACCTTTCCCTCCCATTTCCAAACTTCATTCCATCAACTCCACTGCATTTTTGCCTATCCAGTGGACTAATCGGGAGCATTTCCAAATTTTTCTGAACTTTTCAAAAATTTGTCAATTTTCTCGAGGGGGCATACCTTCACCTATTCTAACCTGGAGCATTACTGGGGCATATTTTTATCAATTTTCTTTGATACAATGTCCAAATAACATTATATCAAAGATGGGCAAATGTAGACACCAAAATATGGTTTAAGCCTGCGACTTCCATATTCTTCGTTATTTGTATTCTTCACGGTCATGATTAAATAATCTTAATTATTTAATTAATTCATCTTAATATTAATTCTTCTATTAATTAAATAATCTTAATTATTTAATTAATTCACACCTTAACATTAATTCTATCTGATTAATTAAATAAACGCTTTTTATTTAATTATATTACTAATTAACCTTATCTGTCTTGTTAAATTAAATAAATTCTTATTTAATTTACTCTATCATATTTCAACTATAATTAAATAAATTCTTTATCTAATTATTCATTTAAATCCCTTCATCAGTTAATTAAATAAGTCTTATTTATTTAATTATTCTCCAAGTATCGAGTCTTGAATTAAATGAATTATTTAATTCATTAAATTCTATTTTAACGCATTCCTCTATATTTTAGATAATTATGTGAGTTATCTAAGTATTCACTTTTACTCGACTCAACATCTATTTTAATCATTCAGTTAACTATTGATTTGATGTCTAAGTGGCTGTCTCGAGTAATCTCTTCGTCAAATCATGCAGTCATCCAGTTCTAACTCAATTGTGTGTACATGCGGATTAATTAAATATACTTATTTAATTAATTAAATGTTGTGCGTGCATTCAAACAAAGAGTCGTTATAATCAATCTTCATCTTTGTCATGCAAAGATATTTCTTATGTTTTTGAATGCCGAACAGAAGATTAAATCATTTATTTAATCTTTAATTCTATTTCTAATTTGTATCACTCATGTCACTACTAACAGTTATCAGAATGCATGTCTAATCTGTCGATCTCAACTGTCTGTTAATCTTTCAATCTTGACTTGTCATTTAAATAATCAATTTTCTATAAATTGATTTGTCATTCTTCATTCCAATCTCTCTTGAAAACTCTCACAAATTCTTATGACTTTTGAGAGCACCTTGTCTTGAATCTTCGATATTTTGCTAATCACTATCTTAGGCTATACTTACATGAATTTATGAAAAATCCGAGGGAAATTATACTACACAAGAAAAATGGAGAAGGGAAATCGAGATAAATCATGGAAATGTGTTCAAAATTGGTGAGATTGTAGAAAACTGGAAAAAATGTAAGAGCACCAAAATTCAGCGCCCTTACATCTCAGGAAATTTCACTTTTGATGCAAGGGCACTAAATTTTAGTGCCCTTACATTTCTCAGTGTTAGGAATTTTTTGACATGTTTCAATATGTCAAGGCACTAAAAGTTGGCGCTTTAGCATTTCAAGCACATTTTGGATAAAACAAATGCAGTGATGTATGAAAATGGCGCTCATGCTTGGCAATTTCGTTTTTGATGGAATTACAATTCAAACTCATCTATTCACCATTGTGTAAGTATTCAAGTGCTAAAGAAACTTTCTTTCAAAATGATAGATCTCTTCAATATTTGCACCAAAGCATATAGAGAGGGAGACAAAGAGAAATTGCAAAACAAAAAACATTGGAGAGAAACAAGTTCTCAAAGAATGACGTGCATAGAGGAGATGGAAAATGAAGAGGAAGGAAAGAAACACGTATCAAAACAAAAAGTGAGGGTTCCAACACATGAGGATAAGAAAAGAAATGTGAATGAAGAGAAAACGCATGTGGAGAAACATGTGAAATGAAGAAGAATGCGAATGGAAAGGAAAACACGAATGGGAGGAAAGAAATGCGTGGGAAGAAAGAAAAGAAAACAAGAACAAACACATATGTTAATCCTTGAACAAATATAGAAACAAAAGAAGAATAAAGACAAAGCAAAGACAATGACTTACCAAGACAAAACATGAAGATTGCTGAAGGATAGATGTGAAATTCAAAAAAACATGTTTGCAATTTGAAAAGAACTTCGCCTAGCAAGAGAGAAAAGAACATAAAACATAAACAATAAAAATGGAAAATTAACACTTTTAAGTGAAAAGGAAAATAAAAAACCTAACTCAAGTCGAGCAATAAATTTAGGCACAAAAAGTGGCACGATTGATGAAAAATGTGAAATTCATGAAGAAATGTGCCAAGGCCAAGAAAAAGTTTAAGTGATGAAGAAAAGTGTAATGGTGCTAAATTTTAGTTGAAATTTCTATATCAAAATCACATGAGATCTTTGACGCTGATCCCAATAAAGCTAAACAGTTGATAAACACTCAATGGTTAAAGAATCCTAGATCATCTATTTCTAGATGGCCAAAAGGACTCTTGTGAAGTAACTTCAAAGATGACGTCAAATATATGATCACATTTCTAAGCAGAGTGAAAGGCTTGCCGGAATCATCCACTTTTCACGATTGGATGTATGAATACATCAGGATCATAAGAAGATAGAAGGTGCATATTGATTGGGGCAAACAAATCAGTGATGAAATACACTTCTAGTAAAACAAACAAGTAATTACAAAATGTACACAAAACTTACAAAGTGGGGGGTGTGTTACATTCATCCTTCTCTCTTTTTTCAGAGAAGATGTTTACAATGCTTCACTATTGGAAGTTCACAATTCTTGATAACCTTAAACTAAAAACTAGCAGTAATACCAATACCTCTATCTTGTTAAAGCGAAGTGTAGAGATACCAGAAGTAATTAATAATAAACAAATAAAGTAAAAGGGAAGGCTCATGAAGGCACAAAGTCGTTCCCTAGCTTTATCAATGTTGGATCTATGAAAATGTATTGTTTGTAATGTTAGAAGCATAAAGTCCTCGTAGACACAACAATTCCTCAAATAGCATGAACGATTACAAGCACAAAGTCTTGTAGATCACTCAACAATAGTATCAAAAGTATGAATGATTACAAGCACAAAGTCTTGTAGATCCTTCGACAAAAGTATCCAAGAGTATGAATAATTACAAGCACAAAGTCTTGTAGATCATCCAACCAAAATATGTAAGAGCATGAACGATTACAAGCACAAAGTCTTGTAGATCACTCAACAATAGTATCAAAAGTATGAACGATTACAAGCGCAAAGTCTTATAGATCATTCAACCAAATGATAAACAGAAATACAAATGCAAATCTAAATAATAAATGTAACACAAAGTTTACATAAACTACTTAGAGTCCTTCAGATTTCTCAAGCTAATCACCACCAAATGAGATCAACTCACAAAAGTATCGAATCCAATGCAAAGTTTGGTTTGCAATCCTCTTCTTTATTGATCAAATTCCATTCGCAAAGCATGAACACAAAGTTTCACAAATTTGCTTCAATAAGGGCAGCACTTCATTGCAAAACACTAAAGGATAAATTTACAATGAAAATCCCTCACATTATATAGGAAGAGGGATGAGCAAAAATAGGAAACTAATTGAGAAAATTAAGGAAAGTTAGGTGAGAAATTTTAGGAGATCTCACCTAACTTGGACCAAAGTCAAAGTGTAATTTGTTTTCAAAATATTACATCTTTGAGCTTGGTGTAATTACAATTTACAAAAAGACATTTGAAAATGTCGAGAAATATTTACAGGATGCATAAAGGGATGCACCAAAAATGTCTAATACTAGAGAATAGGGAGTTGCTTCATGTTTCTTTGCCTTGGGCATGGAAGTCTTCAAATTTCCTCCTAGTCTCCTGCACAAACTTCTCACTAATGTATTTCTTGTTGCACTTTCTATGGCATTACATTTGGTGAACCCGACATGAAGACACCATCTTTGTGAATATGTAGATCTTTTAATTTTGGTTTTTGCAGATTTTTCGTACGGAACGACGCATCTAAAGCTTCCTGAACCGCATTTGACTTCTTGAACCGCATCTGACAAATAAAATGCTGCATCTGTATCTTCCTGAATCGCAATTGATTTCTCGAGCCGCAACTGAAGAAGAAACAATGCATCTGATTGGTAATGCACCGATGCAATTGACTGGTAAAATTTTATTTCTGTTTTCGGCAAATCTGAAAATTTTAATTGATTTTTTTGTTACTGATATCTAATTTTCAGCGTGTGGCCATTTGGAGTTAACAAAATTTTGCAGTACGATTGACAAAGACAATATTGAAAATTACTAATGAGTTTTACTGCAGGACGCTTGTCAAAGACCCTAGTTACTTTTGAAACAGATTGTTTGGTATTGTAGCAAATATTTCATTTGGATTAAAATTAACAAGTGTCTACTATGTTTGGTGTGAAAGCACAAGTTTTGTCACCCTTACGACTTGGTACATCGAAGTATCCCCTCCCCTTGCGCATCCATGTGATCCTAGGTGTAAGAGAAATGGTTACCAACTCTAGAACTTGGGCCTATTCTGGTGGGAAAAAGTACTCACCCCAGGACAACTCAAACTAGTAGCACCCTGAACTCGAGGGACTTCCAGCCGGTATATAAAAGTGGGTTCTTGGGGAAACCCCAAGAATCATGAGTGTGGTTCCAACAAGATGGATCCAAAAGGGGACTCGCACTGTATGGATCACACCCCACGAACGGAATTCCTGTACTAAATACCTTTTGTTTTAGAGACCAACCTATTTGTGGCCATTGCTTGGTATAGTACAGGGTATAGTATCATGCCCGAAGATACTACTAATCCCCTTGAGTAGAGATAGTAGTTCTTGGGGGGTCATTGCCCAAAGAATTTAGAATTGGTGTGCTCCAAAGACGTTAATGAGCCATGGAGGGGAGCCAATGCCACCAAATTCCTGAGCTATCCACTCTCAAGAAGGAAAGGTGTTCATCACCAATCCAGGGTATTTCGGTGGGCTATACCAAGTATACAAACCCTAGGCCTTTGGCCTATTAGGATGTGCTTGTCTGTTATCACTTTAAACATTCTTGAGTCCAAAATCAAAACTGAAAACACTTTGTCTTATGATTGTCTTTGATTGTCAAAATTTGAACATGGAAAACAGAGTCAGTTTAAATTTCATGTCACTACAAATTCATAGAGATTCACAACTATTCACCAGAAACTCACATCTGATTTTTAGAGTCGCATCTATTAAATTTTGAGTCACATCTGTTAATTTTTGAGTCGTATCTATCATTATCAGTCACATCTGTTAGTTTGGCTCGCATTTTCTTTGGAAAAACTGCATGCATTATAGTTGCATCTATCAGTTAGAGTTGTATCTGGTAAATTTTGAGTCACATCTGTTAGTTTAGACTACAATTGTTAATTTTGGACCGCATCTGTTAAATCCTGAGATGCATCTGTCTGATTATCTGAAAACCAGAATTCACAGTCACTGTCCACTCAACACGGTTATACCAGTTTCAATTGTCTTCACACAAACAGTCCTTGAACAAAAACCTGAAACGATTTGCTTAGTTTTGCATCCTTTAGGTTCATTCAGTCATTACCATACTTGTCTTCATTCAGAGTTTAGTTTCATCTTAGATTACATATTACCTTGCATTAAACTTCTAGGAAGGTCACTTTTACAAACTTTAGGACTAGTTCACCATCTACACTCTAGAAAAGTCATAGCATCAACGAAATCTGTCATTGAACCTAGTTTTATCAGTATATCCTTTGTCCTACATAGATTCCTCCTAGCTCATTAGTCTAGTTAGGAAACTCAACTTGTCTTTGATCCTCATCCTACATTGGTTCCTTGACTTAAACTAAATTGACGCCTTAGTTAGACTTTAAGTATTTAGTCCCTTTATCTTAAGGTTTATAGAATTAATTACTTTAGAAGTCTTCCTTAGAATTTGCATACTTATATATTGTCATCCTAGACTAGCGTCATATTAGATATACCTTATTCTCATAGAAAATACCAAAAAAAATAGTTGCATTCATTCCTTATTTGCACCTAGAAAATCCCAAAAAAACATAGCTTAGGTTGCATACCTTATATTTAAGTCACTCTTTTCATTGTCATACCTTAACCCTCATATCACATACCTTAGTCATACTCCATCTTTCATCATAACCTCACCACCATGTCTACAATTTACCTTGATATGTGTGCTAGTCAAGTTGAATACCAGTTACTTCGTAATGGTCAATTCCAACAAGCCATAGACTTCAAAAGACAATTTATCCAATCCAAATGCCAATCAATGTCAACCCATGGTCAACTACCCACATATCATTCCTACCAACAATCCATAAGTCCTAGTCCTCCATCCATCTACCCTCATTATCAAGAGTCCCTTAGCATAATCCATGCCATGAATCAACAACAAATGTCCACTTATCACCCTTATCCTAACCTTGACAAGGGAAACCAACCTTCCACTAATCCCTTCCAAGTTTCCATGTCCTACCCTAGTCCTTCATCCACTAATTCCTTCCAAGCCTCCATGTCATATCCTAGCCCTTCATCCACTAATCCTTTCCAAGCCACTCCATCTCAATCTACATCTTGTCATGAAAATACATCTATTCATGGTCTCCAAAGTCACATCCCATCTACTAAACTTAAGGATACATGTCAAATGGAAAGTCCAAAGCATGACTTCATGGCTTCACCTTCATGTCAAGATCAAAGTAGTCTATCCCACGACCCTATCTTTAATTCCATCCAAGAAGTCCTAGATAATCATGGCATCCAAAATACACCTATCCTTGATCAATATTTCATTCCCAACCATATTATTCAAGACAAACCGGTCTTTGATCAAGACACTACTATTGAGCAAGAAGTCCAAAATGATGCACTCCTTGACCTTTATGCCATTCATGATCAAAAATTTGAAGATAACCCTATCCAAGTACCAAACGCATCCATTTCCCAAAATGAGACACTTGCCTCTTTTGAACACATAGACGATATTCCTCTAGAACGAGAGTCTCCTACTCTAGGCATATTTGCAAATGATCAAGCTATACCTGAGTTCATTGGAATCTATGACAATGATCATAAAGATGGTTTCAACATCGACTTCAAAGCACCGGTAGAATCCTCTGAATCTAATATGTCACAAAATCACACCAAAGATATCCAACATGTCAATGAAGATACAACATCATATCAACTAGGATCATCCACTTTTATCAAATCAAGCTTTCTTGAAGAGGAGAAAATTCCAAGTAATAGTTTCCACATGCACAGTGATGGGTTAGCATCTTGCTTTCAAAACAAAAAATACCCCATCACTAACAAAATTTTTCACAGCATGCAGTATCAAGGAAAAGGACTAGGCATACACGAGCAAGGAATTCTAGAACCAGTACAGTTTCAAGCAAATCCTAGACATCAAGGTCTTGGTTATTATTTAGTTAATAAATCTAATGATGTTAATGTTACCTTCTCGATATTGGGGGCAACTTTATCTAATACAAACATCAAAATGGAGGCCATGAGTAGTTCTTACCATAAGGTTGTTGCCAACACTCCTTCCATCCATACCATAAATTCTCATTCCAACATGAATAAACCTTCCATTTGGAACCAACAAAAACAAAAGTCTTACAAATTCAAAATTCAAAATCAAATATCAAAGGCCATTGAATCAATCAAAAATCCAAGTGGACAAATAAAGTTAAAATGGATCCCAAGGAAAAATGGATCAAGCAAAGAAAATAGTTCAAAAGTAAAAGTCAATCAAAATGTGGAGCCACAAGAAAAGAGGACTCCCACATATAATAAATGTCCACCTCCTTCAAAATTTTCATCATACAAGGCATATAAAAGTCATGGTTCCAAACATTATCCCAATCTGAAACCCAGTCTCCATCATCCATCACCCCAAGTTTGGAAAATGAAAATTCCTACATCTAAATTTCCAAACACGTCTCCCATCATCTGTCATAATCCTACACATCGTCTAAAGTCTAAAAATCCTACGTCACAAATCCGTCGCATCTGGGTAGCAACTCTTTATTATAAGGACTCCCATGCCACTCTATCGTGATGTGTGTATTTTGATAAGGCCAACTCTAGTGTCAACAAGGATCACAATGACATCAATCAATTGTATGCAAGTGCTATGATTCTAACAAGGCAACTACTTCATCAAGGTCATTATTGGCATATCATGG
This sequence comes from Sequoia sempervirens, assembly GCA_007258455.2. Lineage (NCBI taxonomy): Eukaryota > Viridiplantae > Streptophyta > Pinopsida > Cupressales > Cupressaceae > Sequoia > Sequoia sempervirens. Next base: position 23,335,319 of record VDFB02000017.1, read on the forward strand.
CACCAGTCTCTACATCAATACCATCAATGGATTTGGCACAATCAGTGATCATCTAAAGCATCAAGGCCATCCAAAAATTTTTGAAAAAAAGTCACTTTGATGAAAACCTGGAAAATTGGCATCTTGGTGACACCAAAAAGAAAAAAAAAAAAGTCGAGAGAAAAATTTCATCCAATAGTGAAAACCATTCTTATGGCGCTTTAGATAAGTACCATGATGAAAACTTGGCAAACAGGCGTCATGTGTAAGAAATTATCTATGTGGACTATTATACTTGGGGGCAAGTTGTCTCATCTCCCATACGCTTCATATGACATTTCTATCTATCCATCTTAACCCTAACACTCATGTCTATTTTCCCGCCTACTTTGATCTTGATAAGGGCTGGGGTGCAAACATAAATCATGCTTTGGAAAAAATCTTGACATGTCTATCATTTGGTCATACACTATCCATGAAATATCATGTCATAGCCTTCATAGCATTTTTCCAAATGAGTTATCATTATACACAATACCTATCGCATGCCTTGGTTTTTCCCTTTTCAATGGTCTAAGGATCTTCCATCATCCCATCCAATCTTGAAAATTCATTCCAAATGCAACAAGCCCAATCCATATAATCTTTCTATGCATTCTAGTGCATCATTCAAAACATTCATTGGATTTGTTTCTAGCATGGCTGCAAACCGTGATCCTTTAGTCACATTATCATCGTCCTCATGCTGTTTTGGGATGTGTCCTTCCCACATCACACAACATCGTCACCATCCTCATCACTTGTCAATTGGTTTTCAGCTTGACTAGGGGCAAGATCATGGTTATCCTTGAATTTTTTCACATGCTTGCTCGCTTGTTTATAGGCACCATTGTCCTTGTACATAGTCCATTACCCTGTATATAGTCCACTTCCTTGTACATAGTCCATTACCCTGTACATAGTCCTTATCCCTATACATAGTACCTATCCTTGTACATACTACCTATCCCTGTACATATCCCTTATCTTTTGTGTCCATTGCTTGTATATATCATTCCTAATAAGTGGTAGTCTTTCCCATAACTTGGAACGATTGAGATCGAGTGCATTTCATATCCCCCATTTTACCCTATTCATAGTCAATTGGTCTTATACTCGACTGGGGGAAAATACTTGACATGTGTCATATTAGTTCTTGCATTGGTTGTGTTGAAGACGTAAAACCATAAAAAAAATCCACGAATATCAGAAAATGACCTGAGAAAACATAAAAAACATCAAAAAACTTCAAAAAGACAAAAAAATCAAAACATTTCAAAAATCCAAAAATAGAGTCAAAGTCAATCGCACTTGTCAGTCTTTGTCGTTAGTCGAACTACGTTGCCTCTATGACTAGACATAGGCAAGGCCATCTGCCGATGTGCCCCCGAGGCAATAGGTTAGTCCATTAGGTTTGTTTGTACAAAATCATGATTCGATCCATATGTATATATGACAAGGTCATTGGTCATGTTGAACTAGGAGGTCTCTATGTGTATGACGTAGGCAAGGCCATCAATCGATGAACCCCTGAGGCTGCACTAGGTCAGTCCATTAGGGTTCATCTCATTCACTTTCACACATGTCTTATATTTGTAGTCAGTCTTGTTGGTCAACTCAAGTCAATCTACGAGGTCTCTGCATGTATAATGTAGGCAAGGCCATCAATCGATGAGCCCCCGAGGCCGTACTAGGTCAGTCCTTTAGGGTTTGTCATCATACACAGTCAATTTTCAACACATTGTCTCAAGTCATGCATCAATCTAGTGAACAAGTCAACAATGTCTCTAAGTCAAATCAAACAACTTTCCAAACAAAACAATCAAAACTAATCAAACAAACATAGCCTTACACAGGTTATCAAAACAATCAACCTATCAACCTATGTCTTATACAGGATGAGTCCTTCTTGCATAATGACAAGGTCAAACATAGCCTTACTGAGTCCTTCTTGCATAATGACAAGGTCAAACATAACCTTACATAGGTTATCAAATGAACAACATCTGACTCAATGTCTTATATGATACATTTCTTTCTGAAACCAGGCTTTTTCATTCCTTATACAGATAGTCATAACATCAAAACTAGACTCATAGTCTTATCTGGTATGTGTATCTCCTGACACCAGGCTTTGTCAATCAATCCTTTTATTAATCAAAACAAATCAAACAAACAGATCAAGTTTTGGAAAATATTTTTATTGGCTTTTTGAATTTCTGACTTATTTATCTTATCATTTAGCTTGAATTGATGACTAGGAATTATGTTACTAGCTTTCTCAAGGATGTCCCATGAAGGATTTAGAGAAGCAATGATGTATTAGAATTTTGATTTCTTTGACTACTGTCTGTCGACTGTCTTTTAACTTTGATTTTGAGTCATGTTACTAGTTTCCTCAAGGATGTCCCATGAAGGATTTAGATGAGCGATGACGTTTCATGACCCGTCTTTTTACTTTGTTTGCTATCTATGGTTTGTCTTGACAAAAATACTGGGGCAACTTGTGTCCTTAGTATGAGTTAATGACAATCCTTGTCTACAACTATCTGTTATCAGTAAGTGGATGACCTTGCACACCTTGATCTATGTCATATCATGGTGTTTTTCTCCATTTGTATTAGTCCCACCCAATAATGATAAAGTGCAATACCTTTTGTGATATAGCGAAACATCGAAGATTGCTAATACTAACATCTATCTCCTGTCTTTCATTCTTTCTTGATCTTTCTTTTCTACATCTTCACCACCCTTATCTATTTTCTTCTATCCTTTTTTCTTTCATCTTCTAGTTCTCTCATCAATTTCGAGAGCACACTCATGTTCTTTGAACCTGCCTATCCTCCTGAGGGGCCATACCTTCACTTGTTTTACACTGGGGCATGACTGGGGCATATTTTTATTGATTTTCTTTGACACAACACTGAAATGACATTGTATCAAAGAGGGGAAATGTAGACACCGAAATTTGGTTTAGGCCTGCAACTTCCATACTCTTCATTTCTTCTATTCTTCACAGTCATGATTAAATAAGGTTAATTATTTAATTAGTTCTTTTTAACATCATTTCTTCTATTAATTAAATAATTTTAATTATTTAATTAATTCACACTTTTCTTTATTCTATCTGATTAATTAAATAAATGCTTTTTATTTAATTATGTTACTAATTAACCTTATCCGTCTTGTCAAATTAAATAAATTCTTATTTAATTTACTCTTTATCATATTTCAACTATAATTAAATAAAATCTTATTTATTTAATTATTCTTCGAATATCGAGTTTTGAATCAAATGAATTATTTAATTCATTAATTCTATTTTAACGCATTCCTCTATATTTTAGATAATTATGTGAGTTATCTAATTATTCACTTTTACTCGACTCAACATCTATTTTAATCGCTCAGTTAACTCTTCATTTGATGTATGAGTGGCTATCTCTAGTAATCTCTTCATCAAATCATTCAATCATCTAGTTCTAACTTATTTGCATGTACATGCAAATTAATTAAATATTCTTATTTAATTAATTAAATCTCGTGCATGCATTCAAATAGAGAGTCGTTATAATCAATCTTCATCTTTGTCATGCAAAGATATTTATTTTGTTTTCGATTACCGAACTGAAGATTAAATCATTTATTTAATCTTTAATTCTATTTCTAATTTGTATCACTCATGTCATTACTGACAATTATCAGAATGCATGGCTAATCTATCGATCTCAACCATCCGTTGATCTTTCAATCTTGACCTGTCGTTCGAATAATCAATTTTTTATAAATTGATTTGTCATTCTTCATTCCAATCTCTCTCGAAAACTCTCTCACAAATTCTTATCACTTTTGAGAGCCCTTTGTCTTGAATCTTCGATATTTTTCTAATCACTATCTTAGGCTATACTTGCATGAATTACAAGAAATCTTAGGGAAATTATACTACACAAGCAAAATGGAGAAGGGCAATCGAGATGAATCATGGAAATGCGTTCAAAATTGGTGAGATTGTTCTAGTTTTGTTTACATTTTATCTTTCCTATGTACTTTGCTGCTTAATGAATGAATTTTCATTTTAGATTTAGTGTTCCATGGATGTTTGCTTCTAATAATCTTCTTTGTTGTCTTGTACAATTTTCTAAGGCATTACAGAAAGCATTGCAGTAATTTACCAAGCATATGTGATCATTTAAGTTTAGATTAGGAGGCAATGCTTTTCTAGATTTTTGGAACCTTGTATTAAAATCAACAATAGATTCATTAGGTCCTTTTACAATATTATTGAATTGATTCAATAGCAAACTCAAATTAGCTTTATTTGGGGGGATTTCAGTAGATTAACTATTGGTTTTATCATTGGCTTTGAATGTAGTTTTCTTGGGTTTTTCAATAGGTATCTTCCCATGATCAAAAAATGATGTTTTCTTGGTAATAATAGGGGGATTTGAGGGTCTAGTGGTGGAGACAAACATTGTATAAGTATGAGTAGCTAAAGTTTCCATTGAGACTATTGCTCCAGGAATATCATCAGTCATTTTAGAAAGGTTTTATGCCTTGCAGCCTCCTCTCTCATCTTCTCCAAAATTTTCCTTCTAGCATCTCTCTCAAGTTGCTTAGCTCTAATCCTATCTTCCTTTTCTCTCAAATCTTTCTTTCTTTTTTCTTCTTGTTTTTGGAATCCTAACTCCTCTTCTTCAATGGTTTTCATGTCATTATCTATATCTTCCTCATTTTCTAGAATATCCCCATGTTCACTTGGGCTAGGAGTGAAGTAAGGTTGGTCAACATGATCTTCCTCAAGAAAAAAGTGGACTGGCTCATCAAGGGACTTACCTCATGTCTTAAAATTCTTTCCATTGAAAATGGAACCAAATCCTAGGGTTCAAGACTCAGATAAATTCTTATTCTTTCCCCAAAAATCCTATCTATCCTCCTCTCTCTCGATATTTAACTCACTATCAAAAACTTGTTCTACTAGAAAACTTCCCTAGTCTATGTTAGACTCTTGAACATTATGCCCTTCTTCGTGGAAATTAGCACTACTTATATCATCATGAAAAGTAGGAGATACATCAGGATGGGAATCAATAGAATTACTTGAATTAGAATGTTTCCTGACCCATTCAAAGTGCTTTTCCTTTGTAGGTTCAAATTCTACCTTCTGCTAAGGATGCTTCTTTGCATAACTTCTAGTCTTCCTCATAATTTCAAGTACTACACAATATTTCTTGTTTTTTTCCTTTTGAGAAATAACCTTCACACTGGTACTAAAGAACTTAGAGTCACCACCTAGGATACTAGGGAACAAAAAGTAATTGCACTTTGATTTTGTACTTGTTACTCCAGAAAAGATTTTAAAAATTACTCGGTAGAAAGTGGTAGAATGAAATAATACCTTATGCATAAGACCTAGTATGATGCGACTAATGCAATAGATTTAAAACTACTTATTCCTTAAACAAAAAGGAATATTCATAGTGAGAAAACTAACTCTAATTGTACATGATCTGATCTTAGAGACTTTGGACATAACTAGTCCCCAATAGAGTCACCAATATGTTGGTTATTTTTTAAGAACCAAACTGATCTCCAGAAGTACCTATGGATTTTTCCTTTTCCAATTGTCAGTAATTCTAAAGGGATTGTCCAATGAATGAATAGAGGTTGCTAAACTTCTATTCCTACTCTTTGGGCTCTGTGAAACCCGAGAGGGTGATCCCACAATGTATACCTAAAGAATTTTCACAATTACAATTGAATACATTGTTAATAACAAATATCTCTCATGATACCACTTAATAGTAACATTAAATAAGTTGGATGCTTATTATGTCAATGTTACATATATCGGATATGAGAGAAAAGACACCAAAAGAAATAAATAACAATAGTGTTCCTCTAAGATTTTGTGGTTAAAAGATTGAGTAGTTAATGAATCAACAATGTAAGTGTAACACTAATACCCTGCATGAACCAGTGTCTTTATCCCAAGCATGAAGTCAATACATTTTGACATAACCTAATAACAATTTAGATAATAACACATATAACCCCAAGAAATATTGCATTACAACATTCCTCTATGACGTCCAGGATTATCGATTCTTACAAATATCCTAGTACATAGAAATTATAAGTTATCAATCTCATATAAGAATTTACATCAATTCATTGAATCAATAAGAAAACATGAAACTAAACATCCATTAGATAATGATAGAGACAAGTGAAATAAATCCTTGACTACTTTCAATCATAACCCATAACATACATACAAGGAGAGAGAATAACCATGAAACTAATATTAATCTGTATTATAAATGCTATATCATTATTAGTATTACATGCATAAGTATGAACTCCAAAAGAAACTTAAAACAAAGAATCTAAAACTTTCTTCGTATTTGTCTTGACAAAACTAATAGTATCAACTCAAAAAAATTCTAACTCTCTGTGCTTCTAGTCCTGAATTCCTTCTTATAGAAATGGAGCTAAACAAGCCTCAAACTAGATAGCACACATGTCATGATCCCATAGGACCACTTTGCAACAATATTCCTTTCTTAGTTACACTTGAGCCTTCAAGTGAAGCAAATAAACATGAGGCAGAATTGTCCTCAATTCCTCATGGAAAATAGGTCCCACCTTAAAAGACATCATTAGTTTGTTACACTAGTTACAAGATATTCTCCATGTGCTCAAAATACCATCTGTAAGAAAATAAAAACAACAAAACTTAGGAAGCAAGGAAAAGAAAGCAAAAAAATGTCAAAATGCATTAATCCACATTAGCATCACATGTTAATCATTTTGATTTTTGAGGAGAGAGTAAATTTTTACCATGTTATACCAAAACCCTAATCTGTACTATATTTAGGCTATGTATTATTCTTCTCCTGTCCATTATTTCCCTTATTCACTCTGTGTATCTCTCCAACCAAATGTTGTATTCTTCTTTAGTGGGCCATTTAACATTCAATAAATCTTTCACCTTAGTAGTTTATTGGGAGTACCTTGCATCAATTAAAATCCTGGCTTCCTTAGGAAATTCACTTTTTGAATTCAATATTTGAGGCATTCCATGATCCTCCATCTCCTTGAATATCTTCAGCTTATTTTGGAGTTGTACACCCAACTTTTCATAGAAAGTAGTTACTTCATTTATTAAATCAATAGTTTTCAAGATATCAAGAATATTTGTGGGTGCCTCAGGATCCTCATTCATTTTTGGCATCATTTACTTCAAAGCACTTACCCTAGTAGTCCAATTATTCCATTCACTCCTAAAGGCCTTCTATACTTGCAAATACTTTCTATTTGCCTCATGAATGTTTTTATAAGTGGTCCATACATCATTAGACCTATGGACCAACTTGGTCACCCTACCCTTAAGCACATCCTCAAAAATTTCATTGACCACCCTAACTATCTCTAATTTGTCCTTCCTAACATTCTTCTTTCAACAACTAATTTTTTCCTTCAAATCATCAATTCTAAGGGCAAAAGTCTCCCTATCTTGTGTAGAAGTATCATATGAAGAAGGAGAGGGTTGTCACTGTTCTTTGAGTAGCTTGAATAGTGGTTGTGATTTGAATCAATTTATTGAAAGCCTTATTATATTCCTTGACCAAAGATTCATATTTCTTCTAAGAAATATGTGCAATGTCCACACTAAGCATTGCAGCATGTACAATTAGCCTAGCTTCCTAGATTTGAGTTATGTCAGTAGCTCTTTTGACCACTAGTGAACTAATGAATTCTTCAATAGGCCTGGAAACCTCATGTTTTCTAGTATTAGGTGTCATAGACCAAATTACAAGGGTATACAACTTTGGACTATATCTAGAACCAAATAATTTATTTTCAAATTGATCTTCAAATATCAAACATTGAGGATCTCTCCTAACTACATCATATGCTATGGTATTTGTGATAGTACATCTTGGTAATCACATGATTCCACTATCTTTAACAATTCTTCGAGCTTTAGTGGGAGTAATAGCAGAAATTTCAGCCTTAATCTTCTCTTCCTCTACTTTTTTAGCTTCTTCCTAATGAGAAGATTCAACATTGACTCAAGTTTATTCTAGTCTCTCTTTTATTTTCTTACTCCACTGTTGAATGATAAAATCCTGAAATTCTTCAGTCTGCACAAATTTATCATTAGCCCAAAAACTCATCACACTCCCTAATTCTAGGATCATCATCATTTTATCTATCATATTTCCACTAGACAATCCTATCAGGAGGAACATTTGAACTATGAGTTTCTTCAATATGAGGAAGGGGAAAATTCTTCTCAACTTCCTCATTTCCTAGTACATTTTTTGCCACTTGTTCTTCCCTGACTTCTTGAACATCTTCATGCCATTTTGGGATATCCATAGCTTGTTATTGTCATTGTTTCTCTATGAGGACCTCAACTTTTTCTACTGCCTCTTTTACCTTTATCTTAAACTCACCAGACTAATAGTCCCTTATAATGGTAAAGGCCCTCTCCACGGGGTTTGCAATTTCCTTGCATGGACTGATATAGAAGTCATTCCTTTTCATAATTTTTTCCTCAAGATTTTCCATAGCTATCCAATCCTTTTACTAACCATGATAGCCTCATCACTTGTCAGATTCCTTAGTACATCATCTCTATAAATGAATTCATGATGTATGATGCCTAAGTTATTTTTTCTTCTTTTTCCTTGTACAAATCCTTTTGGATCAAAAACTCTAATCTCATTGATAGGAATTATGAGATTATTCACCATAATCCCTAGTTTTTCATACCCCTCAAGGGAAGTGACTTTAAAATAAGCAAAAGAACATTATGGATTTACTACAAAACCCTTTTTGTCCTTTCTAAACATTTCAAAATCCATAACATCAGTCTACCACATGAGCTCCATGAAAGCCAATCTTTTTGAGACATACAAAGGAAAAAAATGGGGTGTCATTACCTCCATAAACCTTGATTAAGGTATATTCAGAATGTAAAAACCAGTTAGCCAAATTATGTGTTGTTGTAGAACCTGTTACATCCTTTGTGCACATAACACTTCAGATCTCTGGAGAAAGTCTAAATTCAGGTGCCACACCTAATGACTCTAAGATACATTTTCTTATAACATTGGAAAACAAGATGTAATTAGAATTGGAGCAATCCTAATCCCAAATATATGTCCATATTTGCACATGGATAAGCTTATTTTCATTGTCCCTAATCTTTAAATTTAATTTCCTTTTTCACTCATATTCTCCCTCCCATAAGAGCATATACATAGATAAGGAATAATGGGGGGAAGATAGAGGGAGCACATCCTTTTTCAAATTGAGAAAATCCTCATGCATTCACTGAGCAACAAAATTAGCATAATCAAAACTAGTGTTTCAATTATATTCTTGTATATTTTTCTTGCTCCTATGTCACACAAGTATTGCTTCTTTGTATGCAAATTTTCTCCCTTCATATTCAACATACAAGTCAACACGCTTGAAATTTTCAGTGTAATTGGGATTCAACCTAAAAACATCCAAAATTTTATCCTTTGTCACCTCTGTTGTGCCCTTGGCACACACGCCTCATTTTGAATGGGGACCCTCTTTTCTTCCGCCTTGTCGGGTCATTTTTTTGTTGGTCGCTTCTTCATTTTACGTGTCTCATTTTTTTTGGTGTCTCAGATGGTCAATGTTGCTTCAAAGTCTCACCATAAGTTGACCATTCCTTCCCCTTTTAATTTTGTCAAGTTCTAGTGCTTTGTGGAGTCTCCCTGGTAGTTTTCCTTTGCCAACCGCCCCAAGCCCTCTTGGGCCCGAGCATTCAGGTTTCCTTTGTCCAGTTTCCCTATTGCACACACCATTCCAAATGACGCTCGGGTCACAGCTTCCTAGAACCTAGGGTCCAGACCTTCTTTAGTCATCTGCTAGAAACTACAAAAATCTTGATGGCTGCCAAACCCTTCAGGCCCAGGACCCCGGAGTTCCACTCTCGGGGTTCCATGAGTGCTTCATCGTTCCTCACGGAAAACTTTTGGTGGAGTTCCACCTTCTGAGCCTCGACCTCCCCTTTGCTACTGGTGATTCCTGAATTGAACTTATCAAGTGCCCACCAACCTGCACCTTCCCAGTCTCTAGAGCCCAGGTCTCTCGCCACTATCAGTGAATTCAAAATCACCTACCTCACTGCTTGCCATACTTGCATTTAGTAGGACCATTAACGGCAGTGGAGAGTATAAATACAAGGTTTAATCCTATCATTTTCAGTTGATAGCATTGCAGGGAGTGATCAAAAAACTCGCTAGAGGATCCCACCATCCTCGACACCTTCACGCTCATCGCTCTCACCATGACTTCATCGATCGTAAGTGGATCCCACATCTCCCTACATCGAGTGTTCGAGGTAGGTTCTCCATTCACCCTCCCGGGCATTATTTTCATGATTTCTAAGGATTAAAATGGACAATAGACATCAAAACAATGTATGAATGATGAACCATGGCATCACGAGTAAAACCCATGTTTTGAAAACTTAAGAAAACCCTTGAGGATGCCCTCATGACCGATTTAGACCTCCACCTCGCCATGATTGTTCTTCCCGCAGGGAGATCATCCCCTTTGGCCCTAGGACCTATCTTGGCCATCCAAACCAAAGCAATGAACCTTCCTTCTGACGAAAATTTCCCCCTTCCGGCTCGAGTTTTCAGACTTCCTTGTTCGAAAGTCAGTAGGATATCACCATGTCAAAATAGAGAACTTTCCCCGACCACCTGTCCCCTGGGGCCCGCCCTTCTCCTTATTGTAGGTATTTCAAAATTTGGTTAGCACCCTTCAAGTTCATGGATCCCACCCTCCGAAGCTCCTTTTGGATTCCGCCATGCCTACCTCTGAGTTTCTGGTAGAGCCCTGCCATCTAGGCCCCTGACCTCCATCCTCCATTGGAATCCTAGCTAAACTCGGGGAAGCCTTTCGCCTTTCGGGCTCTAGATGCCGGATCTCCATCCAACTTCTGGGCTCCGCCATCTGGGAGTCCTTTCCTCATCCATCGTCTCAAGGGGAAAATCTCACCTATCCCTCTGAAGCTCCGGGCTCCTCCCTTCTGTCCACTGTGGGACTTAAAACAATGTTGAACGGCAGGCCCTCGTGCCAGGTCCGATCTTGTTCCCGGCTGTCGGTGAGACATGAGGCTTTCATTGAGACCTTTCTCTGAGGAAAATTTTTGCACTGATTCAAGATTGAAATGAAATGATGTCTTCCTCTCCACCCATACCCAAATCTCTAGACTTTCGTCCATCATTTTCCATCCCAAACATTGAGTGCATCACAGCCCCTCGGCCTTCGGGACCCAGTAATGTAAAACTGCTGAACACCCTCATCCATGCCAGGCTCTGTTGTGCGAGAATCCTTCCCTCACCTACCATTCTAAAAAAAAATTCTTTCCTGTCCCTCCAAGCTCCGGGCTCTACCTTCCCAATCACCGCTGAACTGAAAATGAAATCAAATGGCAGACGTCTGTGATGGGTCTGATCTTGCTTCTAGCTATCGGTGAGACTTGCAGATCTCACCAGAACCTTACCTTGCCATGGAGGCCTCATGCTGATTTGTAATCCACTAGGCCCTAACTGCTAGGTTGCCCCCTCTAGACTTCCACCCAACAATAGCCGTCCCAAATGGTGAAAGATGAACGCCTTCCCAGTACCACAGACCCAAATGCTCAAAAGTGAAGTTACAAACTGTTAGTCACCCTGTAGCCCACTGGACCCTGGACCCCAAAGTTTTGTCTCTAGAATTCCGTTTATGATCTGCTATTCCAAACTACCATCTCTGAATGGCTCTCTAGCCTGGGACTTCTAGATTCTCCCAAACCGATCCAAATGAGCCCAAATCTAAAATCTAACTTCGACCCATGTGCTTAATTTTGGTCCTCTTCATTATGAACCTCTCAAAGTACTAAAATCTAACTGAAGTGAATCTTCAAGAGCCCTTTGTCCTATTTTCCCTTCTAAACAACATTCCTGTTGAGGAAGTTTGACCCTTTGGGCCTGAACTGTCCAAATATCCTTAATCAAAAGATCAATGACATCGAGAGATAAAGGGTCATGTTATGCTTAATAGATTGTTTAAAATAGATGTCATCTTTAGGATTTTGGATAACATGAATGCTTTTGTAATCCATTGTGCTGACTATGCCTTTTCTTGCAGAATATATGGAATCAGGCGTGAGACCTTTGAGGGCAGGCATCAGAAAGGACAAAGGAAAGAAGTCAGGAAAAACTCCTCAAGGGAAAGAGGACAAGGACCAGATGAAATACCAATTCTAGGGTGAGACTTTGCACTCAAAAGTCACCACAAATTGGAAGGAGATCACTGATACCAACATAGGCCACATCAATATTGACGAATTCACACAAAGGGTTAGGATCAATCCAACGACCAAAAATGCAAGGTTGATAAGGAAAAGTAGAATAGAAAAGACTGCTGGATTCCCTCCATCCCTCGTGGCCCCTGAGTTAGTCATGGCTTGTCAAGAGGCATATCAAGTTGACACAAGGAAAATCATTGATAGAGAGGGAAATGTCCTTGCCGACATGTCAGCTGAAGGGATCACAAAAACCTTCCACATCCCTACTTTCTAGGAGATGGAGGTCCCCACCATAGAAGAATGTCAAGCAGCATGGGACAATAATCCGACGGGCTGTAAAAGGTCAATAAATCAACATTGGCTTAAAGAAAAGTGGGGCAGTGCTGTGAAGGTTCCTCAAGAACTATTTCGCAGTGACTTCTATAAAGATTACCATGAATTGGTCACCATGTTAAGTAGGGTTATGGGTCTTCCTGTGGCCACCTTCTTTCAAGAATGAATGGTGTACTTCATTGAGAAAATTCTTCGGGGCAATGAGGATGTCACCACAAAGATTTCATTCTATTAGGGAGGTATAATAAGCAACTACTTCCATGAGTAATTCGTCAATGTGAAGAAGAGTTCCAAATTTTATATGACTTCCTATCTTGTCTATTCCTTGGCAGATCAGAGACAATACAACGGATTATTTGTGGCACCCGATCAAGAGCAAGGGTGAAGACTCAAGGCCTATGATAGGTACCCACAGCTCCAGTACTAGAACTTCAAAAAGGAATACTGCAGAGTAAATGATGCCTTCATTGGCCATATTATCAAAATGATTGCTGGAGACTTCAAGAGGAGGGTCTCCCACAGTGCCAGGGCACTTTTGAAGTAGTATGCCTTCCTCTTCATTCAGTACTCAAAGTTTACGTACATTCATGCTCAAGGCTTCACTGAAAGGCCAAACAGGTTGCCTTGATACCCCAATGACTCAATCATCCTTTTGGAGCTTTCTCAACAAATCCAACATATACAAGCAATCTTCAACAGTAAACATATAGTAGGGATTTCTTATCCCATGACTCTCGGCCAAGGCATGTATAAACTGCAAACTTCCCAGTGTGTTGATAACTTTGAGAAAGAACTAAAAGATTACCATTTTTACCTACACACTGCTCACCCATGGATAGACCCACATGGCCACGTAAAAAAGGTGCTAGGGCCGAGATTCGCTCATCTCCACCACATTGAAGACTTCTAGGGAGATTTCCAGGATGATAAAGAGGTACATGCAAAGCACTATATGCGAATGACTGCATAGTTTGTAAGGAAGGTGCAGCCCTTCCCCATATTGGACCAGGTCAAGGAAGAAAAGAGCACCATAATGCACCCCAGGTACTCTACAGTCGCCAATTTTCCAATACCAACAATTTACTGGGATGAGGAGGAGGTCAATGACCTCGACATTATAACCAAGCCAATCTTGGTGTAGACATCCAAATTTGGACACTTAATTTATCCAAATTTATCACTTTTCATCTAAAAATCTTCTTATCCGAGTTAAGTAAGTAATATTACTATTATTTAATTAATATCCTTAATTCTGCCAAATCCCTAAGGTATTTAATTAATAATTAAATACCTTACCCTCTTTTAATCCTCCTTTCATCAAATAAGTTAAATAAATATTACATTTATTTAATTCCTCACATGTCATTTTCATCTAATCCTAATCCATCTCCTAATTTCTTCATTAGGGATGTGCACATGATTAATCCTTAATTAGGATGTGTCACATCCTCCAACTTTTGCAAGTTGGCTTCTAATCCTCATTTATCTTCTAATTACTGATTAATTAAAACCTAATCATTCCCCAAGGAATTTTTAATTCCTTTTTATTCTTCCTAGATTCCCCTCTCTTATATGTGAATTTTTAATTCACATTCCATCCTTCCAAGGCTTCTAAAACCTTGGACTTGTCACAATCTTCACATGTGACCAAGTCCCACCTTTTTGGAGCCCACCTTTTATCCTCTAGATTCTTCCAATCATTGTGAATTTAAAATTCACTTTTATTCACTCAAGATTCTTCCCATCTCCCAATGTACTTGCAAGGTACTTGTACTTACTCCACATCATGTACTTCTCTTCCACCTCACTTACACCTCATCTCCTCTTAGCCACTTCACCATCCACATGTCAAGATGTGAGGGCTTGTGGGTTCTCAACCCACCATAGCCCTTCATCTTGGCCTTGTTGGATGCATCTCAACCATTGAATTCTCTAGAGAATTCAAATTCATCTATAAATACCCCCTCCTCAAGGGCATTTTCAACACTTTGGATTTTCACAACTACATGCTGCCAATTTGCATTCTCAATCCTTTGCCATCATTCAACCATCTCTTTTAATCATCTTTCACATCTAATATTACATTTAGTCACTCAAGAAATCATCTAAGGAGCACACAAATCATTTCAAGCAAGGGCCAATCAAGGAGACATCAACAGCAAGGAAGGTGAAATCATTTGTGTCCTGTTTTGTCCATTTTCTTTCTTGTTTTATCACTCCTTCGGCTAATCTTGAGGTGTCCTTAGTCTTTTATCACTTGCATTTTTGAGTTGTTTTGCATGTTAGAGTAGGATAAAATTCTTAGGATCACATTTCTGGCACACCCGGTGGGACCTACAAATGGGTTCTTGCATTTAACCTCCCTTTTGGTTAAGGATTTTGCAGGAAAAGCTCACAAAAAGGTGGTAATGCCCTCTGCTTTACCACATAAAGGTGGTAGTTCCTCCATTTCACTGTAGAAAGGCGGCAGGGCCCTCTACCTTACCGCTGAAAGGCGACATCGCCCTCTTGGCCACTACAGAAAGGTGGCAGCACCCCACATCTAAAATTTTTATTCCTTCTAACACGTTTGTTGCAATTAGGGATATATTTAGAAGGTTTTTCTAACACTTTTCTTATAGTGGGAGGGGCACAACTTTCCCTTTTTTCTTAATCTGACAAGGTTTGTTGCAGAAAGGCGATAGCACCCTCGCAGAAAGGCGGTAGCGCCCTTGCAGAAAGGCGGTAGTTCCCCCGCAAAAAGGTAGTAGCGCCCTCACAGAAAGGTAGTAGCGCCCTCACAGAAAGGCAACAACACCCCTGTAGAAAGGTAGCATGGCCCTCGCAGAAAGGTGGTAGCGCCCTCTTGTTCACTACAGAAAGGCGACAGCACCCCAAAACAACATAGTTTGGAAGGTAAAATAAGCATTTTGGCTTCGTTTTTGCTCTATTTTTTTATTGTTTTCACGTGATAACTCTCTAACATTGTTTTGGAAAGGATATTGTTGTTTTTCGCTAATGTTTTGCAGTGTATTAGGGCGTAATTGATCAAGAGGGAAGAAGAAGACAGCTAACATTTGCTTGCAGGACCATCTATTCGATCAGATTTTTGAAAACTATCTTTGCTATTGTGCAATATATTCTAACTAGGGGGAATAAAACTTCATTGTTTGTTGTGATTGTTTGTTCTTGTATTACCCAAGGGGGCATTAATTTGTTTTCGCTTTCCCCTTGCACTTCATGTGAGCCTGGGGAGTAGTTGGAAATGGTTAGTGTCTTCTTTTTAGTGGGACCTGCTTGGGGATTTCATCACCCCAAGGGATGATTCCAACCACGCGTATCGGCAGGGTATATAAAGGGAGGAGAACAAAAGTTGTACCCCAATCCAATCATGTCATAATTGGTAGAGCGTCGAAGCTAGGGTGATACCTAGATAGACATGAAGAGTTGGTCTGAGCCTTTCAGTATCTCGCTGGGGTTCCTGACTCACGCTTGTGATGGACTGGTGTTCACGGTTGTGCCTCACGTACTGAGAGTATATCGAGGACTCCCTAGAAGCCTTGTGCATCCTAGATTAAGACTTTGTCTTGCCATACCCTTAATATTAATCATAAGATTGTGCTTGCTTGAAGTGTTTCCTTGTAAAAAATCTATCAATTTTTTGATACTTTGGCCTTACTTTATCATTTTGTGTCCTTGCCATAGCCATTGCCGTCAAAACCAAACTTTGTATTACCACAAAAAGGTGGCAGCGCCCTTTTCTTTACCACAGAAAGGTGGCAACGCCCTTTGCTTTACTGCAGAAAGGTGGCAGTGCCCCTGATTTACTGCAAAAAGGCGACAATGCCCCTGATTTTACTGTAGAAAGGTGGCAGCGCCCTTGATTTACTGCAGAAAGCTGTCAATGCCCCTAATTTTGCTGGCTACGCCCCTGATTTGCTATAGAAAGCTATCTATGCCCCTAATCTTGTTACCTACGCCCCCGATCTTATTGCCTACGCCCCTAATTTTGCTGCAAAAAGCTGACTACACCCCTAATTTTGCTGGCTACACCCCTGATTTGCTACAGAATGTTGACTATGCCCCTTTAACTTCCTGGGGCCATCATTTACAAATCGTACGTCGAATAAACTTCGTTCAAAAACCAAAATTGCTTAATTTTTTGAGCTCTATCTAGTGGTACCTTTTATTTCTTCCTATCTAATTAAACCAATCCATTCCTCTAATCAGATACATACAATCATCTTCATCTAATCACAATTATCTAATCAACATCATCTAATCATTTGATCCTATCCAATTAAATTCATCAAATCATCTACTTGATCCAATCATATGTCTATTGAATCCCATCAAAATAAAAAGCAATCCCATCCAATCATCCTAATCTGAGCTTTTGTCCAATACTAATCTGAGCTTGACCAAAATCTTGACTTGAGCTTTAATCCGTTCCCATCCAAAAATATTTTATCCATCCTCCTTATCCTTTCACCATCATGAATCCTCATCCTCCATCAATAGTGGTCAAGGGAAACCCTAATTATGTCGACACTAATAATGAAAGTCTTGTTGATCAAGAGGTATATGACATAGATCCCCTTGACGCTATCATATCTAGTAAGCTTTCTCCACCAACTTTCCAAAATCTAATTAGTCTTATGAGCTATCCCATTATGTCTTCATCCATTCCTAATCATGCTCCTTATGCCACCTTTGACAATGGATATTCAATATCTTCTTCATCCCCATATTTCTACTATCCTTCATCTACATCATCCTCTTATACAACATCTACATCCTCTTATCCTAATTTTCCATCCCAATACTCCTATTATAATTCCCCATCCACGTCCCCCTATCGTAATCCTCTTTCCCAATCTTCCCATACTAATCCTACATCCACATGTCTTCATCCTAATCCACCATCCCAATACCCTTATTATAATCCATCCCCCACATCTTCTTGTCCCACTACACCACCTATATCCTCTTGTCCTAATCCACAGTCCATGTCCCCCTATCCTAATTCACCACTCCAATATCCTTACCTTAACCCTCCATCCAATCCTAGTCCTCCATCTACTCCTAGTCCTCCATCCAATCCCATTCATCCATCTACTCCTAGTCCTCCATCCAACCTGATCCCCCATCTACTCATAGCCCTACATTCAATCCCATTCCTCCATCTAACCCTAGTCCACCAATCCATAATCCCTCATCCATTTCTACCACCCTAGCCAAGCCAACCATATGCAAGTCTCTCATTTTAGAAGTTCTCCAAGGACTCATTACAAAGAAGCCATCCCCAACTCCACATCTTGAAGTCATGGAACCATGCCATCTAGATCCATCATCCACGGTCACTAGTGATGAGACCCTTCTCCATACCACACCTATTATTGATGTTACCACCTCTAGTACTACTAAAACCATTGAAACCATTTAACTCCTATCCCCCACTCTAGGAACCACCGAATCCATCGAAGACACCCAATTCCAATCCACTCCCTCTACTCCTAGATCCACCCAAATCCAATCCACTCCTCCCACCCCTAGTAGCACCAAAACCCATTCCAATGAACCTCATGAATCTTCCATCCCTCCATCTTCCCCACTTGAAGAGTCCCAACAAGACTCAATTACCATGCCTCCCGCACACAATGATTCACACCAAGAGTCTAATCCAAAGCATGCCAACATATCCCCTTCTCCAAATCAAGATCCTAACATCCCATCTAGTCCACCTCAAGATCACAGTCCCCCATCCTTTCCATCCCATGATCCCCTTGTCATTCAAGCTTCCACTGCTCCATCTCCATCTCCATCGCATGAGCCTACTACCACAAATCCAGATCCTATCATGGCCCCTACCCCCTCTCTTGATGTTGCTATCCCATCATCTCCTTCTCATGATCCCCCATCATCGCCTAAAAATGCTATCCCCACACCGCTTGCATATCCCCTTGGTCCTCTCACATTCCTCCATGGTGGTCTCTTCACAAAAGAAAAACAAAGCATATACACCAACCCTCCTCTTCCACCTAATAATGAAATCGCATCATTCTTCTAGAATAACAAAAATCCTATCCTAGATCGAATGCTCAAGAAAATGAACTATCAAGGAAAAGGTTTAGGCGTTCATGAACAAGGTATTATAGAGCCCATCCAAGCTAAAGAACATTTGTATCCACAAGGTCTTGTATGTACGACTCACGACTCGCAATCCAGAAATGTTGGTACAACCTCTAAACATCCTCAACGAGCCTTTTCCAAAAGAAATATCGGCTCTTCCCATTGCCCCACCAGATCATATGTGGCCATCCCTCCTCCTCTATCGTATCACCTCAAAACAACCGTCCATCTTCCTCCTTCATCTACTCCATCCATTTTGGGTCCTTACATCCCTCCATCTACCATCTCCAATCCTCCATCTACCATGCCCTTGTTTCGTCTAGGTCCTATGTCTATTTTGGGCCCCTATATCCTAAAATCACCTCCTCCATCTCATCCTATCCATCCTTTCATCAATTCATCACCTATCCATCTCATCCATCATAAACATCCCCCTCACATATCCCATAGTCAGGATCAACAAAGGCACTTACCTAAACATCCGCCATCTACACATAATTCCCATACTCCTACCCCTATCACTCCACATCATCCATCTCCTCACCCCCATCCCATTGCTACTAAAAGCACTTTGGTTGTTAAAGAAAACATGCATCAATATAAACATCCACATGAATCAAAAGCTTCCCATGTCCCCTCTAAAAGACATGTTAAAGCAAAGCAAAATCAAATCCAAAATCCAAATCAAATCTGTAGGCCACAAAGGCCCGCCAAAGAAAAGATCAAAACCATGTGGATCCCAAAGAAAAAATATGCAATGCCATCACATGAAAAATCAGTAAGAACATCCAAAGTCGCTAATCCAAAAGCTCATAATACACCCCTTTCATCTCCTAAGTCTGTTTTGGGTCCTTATGTCCCAAAATTCACCATTCCATCTCCTCCATTATCCCCACATTCTCCATCCCTTAATCCTATTATCTTTCCACATCCAGCACCACATGTGCCAATGTTGGTCCTGAACACATCTCCTCATCACATATCCACCCCATCATTCTATCCATACCCTTTCCAGCATCCCATCCATTATCCCATGTATCAACCCCATCAAATCCCTCTAATTCACCCTCATGCATAATCCATTTATCCTAATAAGGTTGTACCAACATCCAACAGTCACTTCAAACATGGGCTCCTAACAACTTGATCCTTAGCACATGTCTTCTAAATCTGCTTATCCACTTCCTTATCCTTACCCATCTCCTTCTACGTGACATCCAAAAAGTCAAAAAGTCCAAAAAAAAAATAGTGAAAGAGAAATAATTCGTCCAATGGTGAAAACTTGGAAAACAAGTGCCTTGGATAAGTACCATGATGAAAACCTGGCAAATAGGCATCATGCATAAATCCCCATCTGCACTTGGGGGCAACTTCCTGATATGCATTCCCTCCATCCGCTATGCTTCCAGCTATGCACCCATCTTCCTGTTATCCGTCCTCTTCATAAATCTCTCCATCCCACCTATCTCCTGCATCCTACCATCATATCCCATTTATCTCCCATCCCTCCATCCTTCTTGTGATCTTGATCAAAATAGGGGCACCTATCTATGCATGCTTTGGACACCTATTGGTATACATTCCCTTCATCCATGCTCTATCATACTCCTTAGTCACCCATCATATCCTCATCTAGTTATCTCATTTATCTTCCCATCCACTTATCTTCCATCCCTCATGCCTCCTCATATATGACATATCTAGAGTGGGGGCATCTGCTTCCTTTGTGACATAATCCTTGGAGACATCATCTATCATAACATCCCTTCATCTCCCTATCCATCTATCATAACATCCCTTCCATCTCCCCATCCTTATCTTCATATCCATCTATCCTAGCATCCATTTCATCTCCCAATCCTTATATTCTCATCCATCCAAACAATCCCTCCCCTCCCCCATCCCTATATCTTTATTCAATCTTCCATCTTTATCCTCATCCCATCTCATCCCATCTCACAATCCCTTGTCATTGGTATTTGGCTATAGGCCTCCCCCCATGCAACCCAATGCCATTTATCTCATCATCATCACCCCTGCTTCTCTTGCACATCTTTCCAATATCCTATCACTTTCTCATCACTCATCTATCTATCATATCATCCTCCCTAGTCATTTTAATGTTTTGGATAACTATCCCATCCCTGAGCTTTATGTGATCATCATCATCCTATCCAATCCAACAGGTCTATCCTATCTTGTCATATCGGTCCCATCTTTTTATCCACTTATCTTATCATCTTATAATCCTTTATCCATTGTTTGCCTTTGGTCTTGATGAACTACGTTGCCCCTGCACTTTCATGTAGGCAAGGTCGATCATTTGATCTGCCCCCAGGGTTCCATCATCAATCTTCATTGTCCACTTTTCTCTTCTATCATCTATCATTGGTCTTTCTGCTTTTGTCCATCCATTAAGGTCTCCATCTTGGTCAGTCATCCACCTTTCACCAAACTACGAGGGCTCTACGCTTTCATGAAGGCAAGGCTAATCTTTGATCGGCCCCCGAGCCCCTAGGTCTTTAGGGTGTGTCAATCTCATGTCTTATCTCCCTTGTGTCGTGTCGTCAACAAACGAGATCCACTTGTATCATGAGATCCAATCAATTTTGAACATTCCACATCATAACGATCTTTTAGTTTCGTATCCATCATCTTTGGTCTCAACAGGATGCATCCTTCCTAATAGACCTCATCAATCACATCTATCCCATTGATCCTATGGTAAAGGACATTTGAAATTGATTGCGATCTTTTGATACTTTTGGATTTTGTTTATCATTTGAGCTCCCTATCATCACTTGTCAAGACCACCATAATCCATCATATTATGGCGTGTTTTGATTGGTCTACATAGGGGCATATCTTGATCTTTTGTTTGATTTTGTCTTCTTGGTTGTCCCACGTAGTACCCACCAAGATCCTCGAGGTCTTGTGTTATGCTGGGGCATCCTTTTGTGCTTGTGGTTATCTTAATGCCTAGCCCAACCAAGGTCATCATGACTTTGGGGTGTTGGGATAGCCTTCTTGTCTGTTGTGTTTATTTCATGCATTAGACACTATTATGCCTTGGTTCAACATACCCTGGCACTTTGTGTCTTATGCTATAGCAAAAATCAGTGCTCCAAAGATGGCAAGTTGCATTAGGATTACATTTCATTTTCTGTTTCATCATCCTACGTGTATCCCCCATCCCTTCATCCTTCTTCACCAATGCCCCCATCCCTCCATATTTTTTTTCCTTCCTAGGGTGGCGGCGCCCCCGGATGGGGCAGCAACGCCTCGCTACAGCAGGGCGGCAGCACCCCCGGGCGGGGCGACAACGCCCCCGCAGAGGGGCGGTAGCGCCCTTGGCCAAGGCAGCACCGCCTTGCCACGAAGGGGTGGCATCGCCCTCGGGCGGGGTGGCAGCGCCTCGTGGCAGAGGGGTGGCAACGCCCTGCCGCAGCGGGGCGGCAGTGCCCTCGGTCGGGGTGACGGCAGCATGCCCAGGCGGGGCGTTGCTGCCCCACCACAGAGGGGCGGTAGTGCCCTCGGGCAGGGCGGTAGTGCCCCTGGGCAGGGCGGCAATGCCCCGCTGCAGAGGGGTGGCAGCACCCCACTGCAACGGGGCGGCAGCGCCTCCGGTCAGGGCAGCGGCGCCCCGCTGCAGAAAGCTGGAACCACCCCACCCCAACTCTTTCCCCCAATTTCCCGTTAAATTTGGACTTTTTTTTTCAAACCAATTCTGACCCATTTTTATATTTTTCTTAATGAACAAAACCCATATTTTAAAATTTTTAAAATTGATTTTTGATTTTTACACCGACACTTCCAGAGGCCATAACTTTTGACTCGGGTGTCCGTTTGAGCTGAAATTTGACGGGTAGGTGCGCTACGAGATAACGAGTGAATTTCCAACCGGTTTCTTTGAAAGCCATTGGAACCCGTTTTGACCCATTTTTGGGGTCTCAGACTTTCATCTTGACTCTCAAAAATCTCAATTTAGTGTTTTTTTCCATCATTTTGAAAAATTGTTTTCACTCATAATTCGAAATGCATATCTCAAATTTGGGATGTTAGTTGGCAATTCATCCTATCTCAATATTGGGTATTTCTTGAAAAAAATCTGGACTCCCAAAAGTATTCCACGAGGTTTCCTAAAATGGCAAAATTTGTAATTTTTTGAAAATTGCCAAATTGGGAAAAATTTGATTGTCAACACTTTACGCTCTTTAAACCCCAGAACTCGGTATAGAATCAATCCACTCATATCCTTCAATCATTCTGGTCTTCAATCCAATCCTCATCTGAGCTTTAATCTTATCCTAATCTGAGCTTTCGTCCAGCTATATTCCAAATCTTTGGATATCAAACCAAATCTTAAGATCCTTCTCTCTATCTCACATATCAATCTTCTCCTCATCTGTTCAATCTCGTACAAATCACCTAATCAAATCATTGGTCTTGTCCCCAGTCTCGTTATTAGCCTTGACCCATCATCATCATCATCCATTAGTATCTTTCCCTATCCCTTTGGTGTTGTTTTGGGATGTATCCTTCCCTCATCAACAACACTTTCATTGTCATCATCCATTAGTATCCTTCCCTATCCCTTTGGTGTTGTTTTGGGATGTATCCTTTCCTCATCAACAACACTTTCCTCATCATCATCCATTAGTATCCTTCCCTATCCCTTTGGTGTTGTTTTGGGATGTATCCTTCCCTCATCAACAACACTTTCATCATCATCGAGAGGTATTCCTCCATATCCTTTAGTGGTGTTTTGGGATGTATCCTTCCCTCATCAATACCACTTAGTGGGATGTATCCTTCCCTATCTTCGTGTTGTTTCGAGACCCTTCATTCCCTCATTGATAACACTCCATCGATCATCAACCCATTTTGGCTTGTACCTTGACTAGGGCAACATCACCATCACCTCGCATCATCTTCCTCATCTCCCCTTGCATTACATCATCTATTTCGAGAGCACACATGTGTTCTCTTCAACCCGCATGTCCTCTCGAGGGGGCATCCTCAATCCCTACTCTTCATCTTCACCCCCATCATCTTTCTTCCTAGTCATCCCTTTGATGACTGGGGCATCTTTTCCAATCTAACCATCTTCTTCTAGGTTCTATATTTTAATATTCTTTGAAATGATGCTACTTGTAACACCATCTCAAAGAGGGAAAATTTAGACATCCAAATTTGGACACTTAATTTATCCAAATTTATCACTTTTCATCTAAACATCCTCTTATCCGAGTTAATTAAGTAATATTACTATTATTTAATTAATATCCTTAATTTTGCCAAATCCCTAAGGTTAATTAATAATTAAATACCTTACCCTCTTTAATCCTCCTTTATCAAATAAATTAAATAAATATTACATTTATTTAATTCCTCACATGTCATTTTCATCTAATCCTAATCCATCTCTTAATTTCTTCATTAGGGATGTGTACATGCCTAATTTGATTAGGATGTGTCACATCCTCCAACTTTTGCAAGTTGGCTTCTAATCCTCATTTATCTTCTAATTACTGATTAATTAAAACCTAATCATTCCCCAAGGAATTTTTAATTCCTTTTTATTCTTCCTAGATTCCCCTCTCTTATATGTGAATTTTTAATTCACATTCCATCCTTCCAAGGCTTCTAGAACCTTGGACTTGTCACAATCTTCACATGTGACCAAGTCCCACCTTTTTGGAGCCCACCTTTTATCCTCTAGATTCTTCCAATCATTGTGACTTTAAAATTCACTTTTATTCACTCAAGATTCTTCCCATCTCCCAATGTACTTGCAAGGTACTTGTACTTCCTCCACATCATGTACTTCTCTTCCACCTCACTTACACCTCATCTCCTCTTAGCCACTTCACCATCTACATGTCAAGATGTGAGGGCTTGTGGGTTCTCAACCCACCATAGCCCTTCATCTTGGCCTTGTTGGATGCATCTCAACTGTTGAATTCTCTAGAGAATTCAAATTCATCTATAAATACCCCCTCCTCAAGGGCATTTTCAACACTTTGGATTTTCACAACTATATGTTGCCAATTTGCATTCTCAATCCTTTGCCATCATTCAGCCATCTCTTTTAATCATCTTTCACATCTAATCTTACATTTAGTCACTCAAGCAATTATCTAAGGAGCACACAAATCATTTCAAGCAAGGTCCAATCAAGGAGACATCAACAGCAAGGAAGGCGAAATCATTTGTGTCTTGTTTTGTCCATTTTCTTTCTTGTTTTATCACTCCTTTGGCTAATCTTGAGGTGTCCTTAGTCTTTTATCACTTGCATTTTTGAGTTGTTTTTCACACTAGAATAAGATAAATTATTAGGATCACACTTGGCTCGTACTAAAGAATGGGTCGATGGGCAAGTAGCCCAATTAAAGTGGCAAGGACTAATTTTGACTTATGAAGGGCTTAAAAGTGAGCCAAGTGCCACAAAGAATGCCGCTGCTACCACTTCAACTGGTGGGACCTCCAAGTCTCCTCCAGTAACCAGATCTAAGAAGAGAAAGGAGATAGAAACATAATAGTCTCCAGACCCCAAGGTCTATGTAAGGAAAGAAACGAGAGGCTCACCCTCCAAAAGGCTCAAATAAGTGGGGAGCACCACGAAATAGCCCTCAACCTAGGAGGAGAAGGAAAGGGGCACAGATCAATTGGAACCTCTCTTGGCTCTCCCTGCCCCTGCCATTATGCCACCTACCTCTCTAGCTATGATTGCCACATCCCTACCGATAGTGGACATTTCTATCCATCTTTCCCCTTCGCCTCCGGCCAAGTCTATAATAGTTGTCGACTCCTCTTCTACCATAACTACGTCCCCTTCCTCTGTCACCATGTCACCAACCACATCACTCCCTCTGGCAATAGTAGCAACACCTATTCCAACTTCCACCATGCCTGAGGCTTTGTCGAGACATATGTAGAATATTCCCCTTGAGCTATCCCAGATCCTAATGGATCTCGCTCTTCAAGCAGCCCTTGCACAAGCCCTCACTACTACTCAGCCTTCACAACCACCAACAAGGCCACTGACTATGGAATCCACCATGCTAATCTCTAAGGAGTGGGAGGAATGAGAACAAGAAGCCTTAGGGGCCTATGAGGAGGAGGTTGATGAATACCACGAGCACCCAGAATATGAACACCGAACCATTGACAGGGTGGCCTATGAGGAGGAGGGAACTAGTTCCTCGGAAAGCGGGGATGAGGAAGATAGCACTAGTGGCAAGGTAATCATGTAGGCTTTTGACGATGATCTTGAAGAAGAACTGGCCCGGGAGCCAATGGACACCAAATCAGATGTAGAAAGGCCACCCCTTGAAGAAGAAGAACAACAACAAGAAGACAAAGCTGAGGGTGGGACCCAAGCTGTCAAGAGCTTCGAAGTCGGGCAATTCAAAGAACATGTGCACGAGATTGAACATGTTGAGGAAAAAAAAGAAGAGGAGATAGTAGAGGAAGAAAGTCCCATACAACAACTGTCCACTATGATTCCTATCAAATGCCTCATGTTTGTCCAAGACTCCAATGAGGAAGAGGGAGATGATGCCAAGAGGAAAGAAAAGTCCCCAGAAGAAAAGGAACTGAAAACCTTGGCCTTGATCGAGAGGGGCGAGGGTGGCCATGATTCACCTAAGGGAAAATATGATGTGCCTGAATGGTTAGAGAGGCAGCTCAAAAGAAAAACCCCTGTACTAAAGGAACCAAGGGCGAAGTTAGAGGCCATCCTGGCTCAAGCTCAAATCATGACAAAGAAGGAGAAGAAGCCCAAAGTCTGATCCAGGGTGAGAATGTATGCTTCTGGGTCTCGAGCAGCGCAAATAGAAATGCCTGTGATTGGCCAAGCTGGGGTGAGTTACAACATCTCCACCATCGACTTGGGGACTGCCACCAGAGAGCAGAAAGTTAGGCACCTTGAGGAGTCGGTGGCTACGGTGGTGCATTTGATAAAGCAGGATAATATCTCGAAGGATGAGCTCAAGGCACAGGTCACGGTCTTAACGGATTACATACAACAATGGTCTTCAGTGGATGACCTACCTACCACATCCATAGTCGCACCCCAGCTACTATCCAAAGAGTAGATCGATGAGATGGAAAGGAGAAGGAACTTGGAGAAGACCATGGAGGACTAGTTCTGACAAGTCTTGTACGTCGAGAACATGGGAATTAGCCAGGCTGTACGAATAGCCAACAAGTTCTTGGAACTGTTATAATCTCTGGAGGGCATGAGGAGACTTTGCACCAACTTCCCTACAACCTACGACTCCACCTTTCTGAGGATTGAGGCTATCCTTCAGTTGCTAAAAGCCACATGGGAAAAGGAGCTTGCTTTTAAGAAGGGCGATCACTAGCTGATGGATGTGTGGCAGCGAGACTTTGATAACCGAAAAGAAAGACTGGAACAAATCATTAGCAAGGTGGATCCAGACATTGAATGGATCAAGGAAATCAGGGTAGAGTGTGCTCATTATCTCAAGCTAATGATGGAGTACGACATGCCCACAGTGCAAATGGATCTGGAGAAGATAAAGCCCTACTTCTAGAAAAATATGGAGGACAGGATGTCTAGTGAAATCACAATGGAATTCATGATTTTTGCTGCTCATGCCTTCGATTAGTCAAAACTATTCCAGGACCAAGGCCCAAAGTATGATGAGGATTGGAAAAGACTGGAATATAACGCAAAATAATGGAGCTACCAGTTGCTACGATATGAAATCATTGAAATAGACAAGCTCCAACTGGTTATCCTAAAGTTCATGGAATACACAACTTCTAAGAGGCAGGAGGACAGCCCCATCAAAGATGAAGAACTCCCTAAAGAGTAGTTACAATGAAATAGCAATCAGCTAAAAGACAAAAGTGCTATAGTACTGTCAGTGGAGGACAAAATAGGGAAAATGATAAAATGCAATTTTAAATTGTGATATATTGGGGGGTAGGTGAAACCCTATTTTGTAATGAATCTTGGCCACACAATAAGAATTGATCTTGTCCATTCATTAGATCTTTTGGGCACTATAAATAGAGCTCTCCTCTCATTTGCAAAGGCAGTTGAGTTGTTGTAAAGGCATGCTGTAGAAATTTATAAAGAAAAGACATTGACTTGGTGCATTTTCTGAGTTTCTCACGTGTTGCTTGATTCAATCTCCATTGTTAGATATTTAACTTAGGTTTTATTGTTGTTCTAGTTAACTGTTTCATTTCTTTGGTAGATTTTAGGAATGCCATCTTGTGATCATGAAAATTCATGTTGTGTTTATGACTTCTTAGTCCATACTTTTTGTTGTTTGCTGATGGTAGATAGCTATGTAAAGTTAATCTGGACTTAAATTCAAAGCTGCTCCACACTTTCATCTTTGTTCATGCATGCATATGGTGAATGACAGAAAAAAATTTTGCAAACCTTAGAAGATAGAACAAGTTCCACGATACTGTGAGCTTTCTGGTTAAGTGGAATATTGTTTCAAGAAGTTGTCCATTGCAGGAACTCCATCATCAGTGTTCATAATTAGTTGTAGATCCAGGAACCTCCTCTCTTCCCCGCCCTTTTTCATTTTATTTAATGAGTAACCTATGCTAAGGTTCATTGCACATTGTAAAGCCAAATCTAATAACAAAATGGAGTTCAAGACTATTGTTTGAACCTATAGCAAAAGTGCAGCAAACTCTCCCATCCTAAGAACTCCACTTCAAGATCCAGCTTCCCATGCTTTGTAATACCTACGTAAGCCCACCTTGTGATTCTAGAAAATCACATTAAACCACTGAGATATTCCAAGCACTGCCAAGACCTGACATTAGAGACCTTGGGATAGTGTTCTGCAATCTAATTGTGGAAGATTGTCTCTCAAGAGAGGTAGTGCATCTATGTGCTGCCTGTGTTGAGAAGTGCATAAAAAACACATCAACAACCTCCAGAATTATATCACCCTTTTCACTCTTGATTTTCTTGTTAGTATGGTCATAGTGCCTTGCTAGCTCCATCATTAAACCAACTTCCACAAACACATTTGGAACTACTAACTTTCCAAGGTTCAAAACCCATAAATAGTATTTAGGCTTACTATAATTTCTCCTATTGAAAGCATATTGAAACAATTTCCATTCATTATGGGGTTGGGTTTTTCTCACCAATCTCGCCAACATTATCAATCAGCCTAGTGGTAACAACAACTTGTCTTGTGGGCCTTTTACCAATTTGTGACTATCCCTCTTTGATACCTCTAGAATTTTCTTGCATAAACTTTTTTGTTTCCTTATTTGCACTTCTGGACCTCTTAGAAGACACAGGGGTACCAGGAAAATGGTTAGACACAGTCACTAGCTTAGGCTTAATTTCAGCTGAAACATGTTGAGTTTTAAGTCTTTTAACCCTCTTTTACTTTAGTTTTCTTTTTGGTTTGACACTAGATTCACTAGGCTCTAGGTCACTCATGCTTGTAATACAAATGGAAACTAGGGTTTACAATTTCTTACGGCCAAATAAAACCCTTCACAACTAGGAGAGGATAAAACACTACTATTGAACAAGACACCTTTCTTTACAATTTAAATAGTGCTCAATTATCAAATTGAAATCACCAGAAAAGACTAAATTGCACATTCCATTAATTTTCCTATTAGATTTCTAGGGCATTCATCTTACTACCTCAATTAAAAGGAAGTATCAATTTTGCTTACCCAACTAAAAGTAGTGTCACTTTGGTCATTGATATTTTCTGGGGCTTTCCTTGGAAATTCTTCGACCTTTGGTATTATTTCCACCCATCAGTGAGTTAGGGTGCACAATAAACTAGATATCTACCTTTTTTTATGACTCAGAGGGGAGCATGTCACTATTAATACTTGATAGTAAGCTCGTGTGAGAAAACTAACAATTAGTCATTCAGTTTTAAACCTTGATCATTGATCCTTCATCTTTAAAACTATATCAACAATTAATAATCCACCTTGCTACCTTCCTTTTTTCTTTATACAAAATCCTTAGGATTTCACCACGTTGCCCATTCATGTGGTGGTTTTTTCCAATCACTAATTTACTTTTTTCTCATCCAACTTTATTAGTGATGCAAGTTTTTTATTCAATAAAATATCAACCCTTAGAGCTGCAGTTGGTTTCCCGATCATATTCATCTCCATAGGTCCTTGCTAGTTCAACTTTGTAGCTTGAATTCCATCAGTGATAAGAGATGTAAGCAACATAGTTTGACATGTACATTTGCATAACAATCAATGGCACAAAAGATATCACAAATAGGATGTAATCAAGTTGGCGAGAGAAAACTCCTTAAAAGGGACCATATTTCCCATCGCTAAATAAACTCTTAGTGCCTAAAACAAATTCGCAAGATGTGATGCAATTGGGAACTCATCTTCTCACTCATCTCTATCTCAAAACAATCTCTTCATAACATATTGGCGATGAGTGATGAAACTAGGACCATAAATTTAGAGGTCATCGCTTATCGCTATTACAACTCTTAAATTCAAAAATCATTAGTGATAAGCGATCATTTAAGAATCTCGCTCATTGCTATTTGCAATCAAGAGTTCATGGAACAATTCATGATGAGTGATATCATAGAGATGTCATCTCATCGCTCGTCACTAATTTAAAAAATATATTTTAAAAGTGATCAGTGATGAGTGGTAAGGACATAAGGTCGGTTGAACTTAAATGAAAACTCTTAGGCATGTGCTCATAAGTTGTTTTAATGGAGGGGACTTCCTAGGATGATACAATAGATAGAAAAAGACATAAGAAAACTAAAATCATTTTAACAAAGCTTTCTGGATGCATGATGAGGGAACCATTTGCCTAATAAATTTTTTAAAATGGTGACCAGTAGTGGGCAATAGGGATTCAATAACAAAATAGAAAGCTCAAGTGACTTCAAGGAAACAAATCCTAAAATATTCCTAAATGCAACAAGGGTTTAATATGGGACATGAAAATTAAGGTTCCATCACCACCGTAGGCCAATAATACCCCATTCTCACGAGATTTTTAGCTAAGGATGGACTAGCAAAGTGAGCCACACATATACCCTGGTGTACCTCTTGCAAGGTTGTTTGTGCTTCATTTTAGTTAACACAATGAAGGAGAGTACTATCTAAGCTACGGTGGTAGAGTGTCTTCGATGATGGCATATTTAGACACTTGTTGGATAAATGTTTTGCATTAGTTATGGGATAAGTCAAGAGGTATAACTTGGTCATGCAAGTAACTGTATATGTCTTTATACCAAGGGGATTCAATACCAACAAGTTCACACACAAGTTCAGTTTCAGGGACATCGAATGCATTGATCAACAGTTGTTCTACCAAGAACTCATATTGTGAGGCATTGTTGGGAATGTCCAAGAGAAATCCAATTGTGGCCATTGAGGCAATTGCTTTTTTCTTGATTCTTGGTATTTGCTTAAAAGAAATATTATCAAAGTATAGTCTAAAGTTGTCTACCATGAACTTCAAGGTCATCAACTTCTCATCCTTGGTGTCATAGTAATCATTAACTTACTTAATCACTAACTGATAGTCACCATAGACTTGAAGTTCCTTAAATTTCCCTTCTATTTCCATTCAGAGTCCTATCAATAATGCTTCATACTCATCCATGTTGTTTGTGCATGGAAATTCTATTCGGTGTGATTTGGGAATAGAATCTCCTTGAGGTGTGACTAATAAGATACTAGCTCATGAACCATGACTAATGTAGGATCCATCAAAATACAATTTCCATGTTGTTGGTGTTTCTATAACAAAGATTGATTCATCTAGAAAATTAGTTATCAAAGGATGGTCTGCTTTCACTGGTGCATTAGCGAGTTGATCAGCTATCACTTGTCCCTTTATTGCTTTACAGTCAACATACTCAATATCATACTCACTCAGAATCATGAACCATTTAGCTGGCCTTCCTTTCAATGTTGGTTTGTTGAGAAGATATTTCAAATGATAAATCTTAGCAATCAGTTTTGTCATGTGATTGAAGATGTAGTGTCTTAGTTTCTATACTACAAAGACCACTTCCAAACATGCTCACTCCATAGGACTATAGTTTAACTCATATCTGATTAATGTGCAATTGATATAGTATATTTATCTTTCCTTCTCATTATTGTCATTTTGTGCTAAGAGTGCCACTAGTGCTAATGTATTAGCCATCACATATACTATCAAATGTATTCAGTAAATTGGTGGTATAAGGACTAGTGGAGTCAATAAATATTTCTTGATTTGATCAAATTATTCTTGAAACTTATCAGTCTAATTGAAGGGAATTCCTTTTCTTAATAGATGTTGGAATGGATGGGTCCTATCTGCTAGCTGAGTAATGAACCTCCAGATTGATTGTAACCATCCTTTTAATGTCCTTAACTAACTGATATTCATTGGTGGTGGCATGTCTAAGATAGCTTTTACTTTGGTAGGATCAACTTCTATTCCTCTTCGAGAGATGATATATCCTAGGATTTTGCCTGATTGGACCCCCAAAACACATTTCTTTGGATTTAGCTTGAGTTGATATTTTTCAAGTCGGGTGTAAATCTTGTCCAATATTGCCAAGTGTCCTCTTCATTATAGAGATTTGGAGAGAAGTTCATTAACATAATATTCCATAAGGACATGCATATAGTAATGAAAAATTGTATTCATTGCTCTCTGATAGGTAGCTCCAACATTTTTCAGTCCAAATGGCATGACATTCCAATAGAAAGTTCCCTAAGTGCATGTGAAAGTTGTCTATGGTTGATCTTCAGTTGCAATTCTTATATAATTGTAACCCAAGAATCCATCCATCAATGAGATCATTTCATATCCAACAGTTAAATCTACTATGATGTCAATGTTTGGCAAAGGAAAATCATCTTTGGGACAAGCTTTGTTAAGGTATTAGAAATCCGTGCAAACTCTAATTTGACCATTTGGTTTTGTGATAGGAATTGGATTTGATATACATTCTAAATAATCAATTGGGTGAATGAATTTGACATCCAAGAGCTTCTTTAGTTCTACCTTGACAAGGAGTGTGATTTGGGGGTGCATTTTTCTCAACTTCTATTTGAATGGCTTGGCATTTGGTAGCAGTGGTAAGTGATGTAAAACCATTTCAGGATCCAATCCACACATATCAACATATGACCATGCAAAATTGACTTGTCTTTCTAAGAAGAATTCTATAAACTTAGGTTTTTCCTTGATGGTCAATGATGCTGCTAACTATATGATTCTGGAATTGTCTTGTGTGCCAATGTTTACTTCTTCTATTTCCTCTATAAGCAATGGTGATCTCTCTTGCTCTATAGGGAGACAGTCCTATCCTCCATCCTTGGGTGCCCCAAAGAGGTTTTCACCTTCGAATACATCATTTATTTTTACTTTTTCACTATCAATCGATGCCTTTTGGTTTTCACTTGAAGACCTATTATTTTTAATTTTGTTTTTTTCATTTTCACTTTTGTGACTAGAGGACAGGATAGCCTCACCAAAGTATGTAGAATAATTGATTTCTATGGAAAAGACAACTTTATGATCTCCACTTGGTATTCCCTCACGAAGTCCCATGAACTTAGTAATGGCTTCGTCATTCTCAAAAGTGTCCAAACTTGGTGGTCCTTGTTAATCCCAATCTATAAGTTGGGGGTAGACAAGAGGTAAGCCATCATTGGTGTTGTAAAGGGTCATTGTGTAGGAAGATAAGGTAAATATGGAAGTAGAGTCATCGGGTTCCTAGGAGACTGGATCAATGGATCACCAAAAGTAGTGTTGAAGCCATTCTTCTTTAGTCAAAGACATTTTTGAATGAGCCCTTGGTGAATTTTGTGAGGAATCAAGGTTAAGCATTTGGTAAAATTCCAAAAATAGTTTATCAAGGTCCATGAAAGTGGTGGAGGATAGGGAATACCATTCATATCCATTGGAATTGGCATCATAATCCCAAGGCTCTTCATATGTCTCGCTCTCATCTGAAGCACTAGCAACTGTACTCAAAGGTGACTCAATACCTTAGATGGTCACTTTTACTGGAACAAACCCTAGCTCTTGATGACTTATCAATTTAGGAGGTTGTAGGGGTTCCAACATTCCTTGTTTATTTAGACCAAGGCCATTGTGTCCATCATATCCATGTCGTTTCATTATTTGGAATCCCTTTGGATATTCCTCAATTAGTAGTTTCTTAATTTCAACTTCCTCCTCTTCTCTATACAACCATGTGAGAATATGATCATCTAGAGATTTTTTAACAAGTTTCCCCCATCTAGTGAAGGCGGTAGGATGATTGTGGATGACAACTTTAGGCTATATGAGATGTGGTTTTTCATATGAATTTAGTGATTTTGGTAATTTTCCAATGAAAAAGAGACTCTTCAAATCATATTCTCTGCATTCTTTGTCTTGAATCTGGATCCTGGGTGTTGAGGGTGTGATGAATGAGTTAGATGATTTGACAAGAGAAGATGGATCAACATAGTGAGATGGAGTGGTGGTTGAAGTGGAAGGTGAGGCCTCTCAATTTATGGGAACTTGATGCTCAATGGTTCCTTTGAGGTTGGAACAATATTGGAAAGGATCAGGGTCACCAAGAATAGTGATTTCCATGTCATTATGTGGGAACTTGAGGCATTGATGGTAGGTGGAAGGAATAGCTCTCATGGCATGAATTCATGGGCAGCCAAGGATGAGATTATAATGTAAATCCAAATCCAAGACATGAAATATTGTGTCCTATATTGCTAGGCCAACCCTCACTAGAAGTGAAATTATGCCTTTGGAAGATCGTTCAACATCATCATAAGCTTTAATTACAATTGTATTTTTTTGATCAATAGAATTCTTAGAGTATCCCAATGCTTTCACTAATTTTAGTGAGCAAATATTTAGGCCTGCTCCACCATCTACTAGGACTCATTTGATCTTTTGTGTATTAACACATACTTCTAGGTGTAGAGGAGTGTTATGACCATATTTTAGTGCCAAAAAGTCTTGTTTGAAGAAGTTGACATGGTGTGACATAGCTAGGTACCCAACCATGGCCTAAAATTCATTGAAATCTAGGTTTGTAGGTACAGAGGCTTCTTGTTGGGCTTTATCAAGGATGGCTTTGTGTTGTGGTGAGATGCGAAGAAGCTCCAATATAGAAATTTACGTAGGATTTTTTCCTAGCTTCTCTAGTAGGTTATATTGCCCCTTTGGTTGAGGATTTGTAGATGGAACTAGAATTTTTATCTTGGTTTTGTGGGTGGCAACAACACAATATGATTTTGGCATGTTTATGGTGATAGTGGCAATGCGATCATCAAAGGGTGTCACATTAAGGATGATAGTGTTGTAATCATGTTTGATAGCTGCATAATTAGAATTATTTCTATTGTTCCTTAAACTAGAGGCTTTTCCTTTATCATGGTCTTGCAAATGGGTCTTGTATATGGTATGATTAGAAATGGTTTTTCCTTGTGAATTATCAACTAAAATGGTTTGATCCTCAATAAATTCTTGAATGATATTCTTGAGTGGCCAACATCTAGATGTTTTGTGTCCTTTCATATGGTGGTATTCATAGTATTCTTTGTCTTTCCAAGAATCAGGTTTGATCAAGGAAGGTTCATAATTCTTGGTGTCTTGTAGTGTGATGACATTAGATTGTAAAAGTAGTTTGAGGATTGATTCGATAGGTTCACCCAAGGGGGTGTGTAACGCCAAGAAAGTGTAGAAAGAAACAGATCAAAAGAAAGCATGCAATGCAAATCTAAATGCAATCTAGTGATAAGAAAAAAAGAACAAAGGAAAGTAATAAATGTAATAAACTGAAAAATCTCACCAAATTTGTACGTATTTCCATGATTCATCTCAATTTCCCTTCTCCATTTTTCTTGTGTAGTATAATAGTAGACAAAGAAGCAGAGTGAAGTACACATGGCACTTGTTTGGCAGGTTTTCACCATGGTACCTATCCAAAGTGCCACCAAAGTGGTTTTCACTATTGGACGAATTATTTGTCTTTACTATTCTCTAGATTATCTAAATTTTTTATGTCTTATTATTATTATTATTATTATTATTATTATTATTATTATTATTTTTGTGTTTTCTACTAATTAAGACAAAGGCCCCCAAAAGCTATGCATAGAACTTCTTCAGATGCATACTATTGATTGGCGAGGACAATGGTTCCCCTTCAGGAGTAGAGAGTTGGTATGCTCCTGATCCAAAAGCTTTTATAACAATATAAGGTCCTAACCAGTTTGGTTTGAGCTTTCTTAGTTTGTCTCTTTCTGCTTTATTCTTTGAGTTCTCCATTAAAACCAGGTCACCAATGTCAAAGTTTCTATTCAAGACCTTCCTATTATAGCTATGACAAAGGTGATTTTGATATGCTTGGAGATGGTCTAATTCCTTTTGTCTTTGCTCATCCAAGAATTCTAACTCATGAAGTCTCGATACTCGGTACTCTTCATCATCAATGTGGCCTTTCAAGGATACCCTTAGGGAAGGAATCTCAAACTCAATTGGAAGAATAGCTTTAGAACCAAAGACTAGTGAATAGTGAGTGGCACCAGTGGGAGTACAGATACTTGTGTGATAAGCCCATAAGGCAGGATTAAGCTATAAATGCTAGTAATGACCAGCATCATTGACATTCTTCTTGAGGATTCTAATGATGGTCTTGTTAGATGCCTCTACTTGGCTGTTACCTTGTGGGTAGTATGGAGTAGAAAAGTGATGTTGAATATGAAATTCATCACAAAGGTGGCATAATTCTTGGTTCTTAAATGGGGAGCCATTATTAGTGATTATGGACTGAGGAACAGCATATCGACAGATGATATAATTCAGGATAAATTTAGAAATCTGTGTTCGAGTAATGTATGTCATAGGAATGGCTTCAATCCACTTCGTAAAATATTCAATGGAAGTGATAATGAATTTGTGTTCATTAGATGATGTGGGGTGGATCTTACCTATGAGGTTGAGTCCCCATTGGGAAAAGGGCCATGGTGATGTTATAGGATGGAGCTCTTGTGCTGGGGCATGTATCAAGTCTCCATGAACTTGGCATTGGAGGCATTTCGTTACAAAGACATATGAGTCTTTTTCCATAGTAGGCCAGTAATAACCCAGTCTCATAATATTTTTGGCTAAAGTAGGACTACTAGAATGGGAACCACATATACCCTCATGCACCCCATGCAAGGTTTCTTGTGCTTCAGTAGAATCAAGACATCTCAGTAGGGTATTATCTAAGGTGTGTCTATATAGGGTGTCTCTGACAATGGTGTATTTGGCTGACTTGCGAAGGAATGTCCTATGTTGGTTGTTTGATAGGCCAGTGGGTATGACTTCGACATGAAGGTAGTCATAGATTTCTTTGTACTAGTATAAGATTATGTTGTAATAGTTGTTTGAATACATAATCAATGGGTTCCCCTAAGGGAGTGAACTCACATTTTTGAAATATCCTTTGCTGTTGTGGATGTTGAGTATTTTGGACCATGTTAGGAGGTTGATTGACAACATTAAGTGTGTTGGAAAAAGTATGAGGTCCTTGTAATGTGGTGAGGGGTCCTACTTGTAGCATTTTAGCATCAACTACCCCATCATTGGTGACATTTTTGTTGTGAGACCAAAATCTGTTTCTATCAGTGGGGGTGTTTTGTACGATTGGATTTCTATTGGATGTTGATGTCTTAAGTTGGCCTTTTTCAATGAGATCCTTTTCTATTATAACCCCTTTTTCCACTAGTTCTGAAAAAGATGTACAACAATGTACTCTTAAGTTACTCCTAAGTTTCACATGAAGGTTTTGTTGGAACATAGTAACTTTTTTGTTTTTTAGGTATCTTGACAGGACACCAGCTAGCTATACTCCTCTATCTCTAGAAGAAAGCGATGAATGTTTCACCTTCGTCTTGTGTTGTGTGACAAAAGGTTGCTATATTTATCTTGTGGTCTATGTTGAAGGAGAATTGCTCCACAAATTTCTCAACCAGTTCACCCCAAGATCCGATGCCAAAATCTAAACCCGAAAACCACTCCAATGCAATTCCTGCAAGACTTCTTGGAAATAGTCTCATAAGATATGTGGGGTCATAAGTGACATCTATGCATATGGTAGAAAATTCCCTTATATGTTCTATTGGATTTCATTTTCCATTGTACTTAAGGAGATTCGGTATGACATATCCATGAGGGAAAGGGGTCATATACAATGATCTATCAAAGGGAAATGGGCATATGTCCTTTGTTGAAAATGATTTCTTAGTTGACACCGACATGTTATCCATTTGCATTTGTAGTGCCTGCATTTATGTTTGTAAGATGCCAACCCGGGTCAAAGATGTGCTAGGGGGATTATGCGGATCTGTGTATGTATTCTAAAATCTAAAGTCTCGTTATGGGTTTCGATTAAACGTTGGTATTTGAGGTGGGTTTGGATTCAAAATGTTGGCAAATGTGTTCTAGTCTAGAGTCTGCATAAATTGGTATTGACCTAGGATCTGTGTGAATGGATTCTGACTACCAATTTGGGAGAAAGGATTCTGATTCAGAATCTACGTAAATGGATTATGATGGATAGTTTGGACAAAGGGGTTTTGATTTAGAATCTGATTGAATGGATTCTGGTTGCCAATCTAGGAGAATGGATTCTAATTTCCATACTAGAACGAGGGAATGCCTCATGTTCGTGTAATCCATGGTATAGTACTAATGACTTGAGCACTAGGTATGGCCATCGATTATGGAATGGTGCTCGTGACATTGGAATTAGGTATGGCTATTCACTAGGATATTGTACTTGTGACATCGACATATGGTGTAGAAGCTAATGTTTTAGGTCTTTTGCTCCCAACAAGAGGACTAGAGGGAGTGGATGATGATCTGCCTATAGTGAAATTAAATACTGATGTCATGCCAGTTGTACAAAAGGGAGATGTGTGGACTGTTGTACTCTATGTAGCTGTGCCAGATGGCATAGTTGTGCTAACCTAAGGCATAGTAGTACTAGTAGTTGTGGTATTTATCCCTTGTGTAGGTTGAGTTTGTAAGGTGTTGATATCAAATCCTATAGGTAAGGTAGCACCTTTAGCTAGCAATTTGGCTAAGTATCGTTGTCGATCATTTGCTAGGTACTCATCTACAAAAGAGGCAAACTCAACGTCCTGTGTGGCAGCTTCTATATCTTCTGTTGTAATGTGACCTTAGGTGTTTCTAGTGGTGAATTTGTCTAATAGAGTCTTGTGAGGTCTTCAAGAAAATGGATTGATGAATTTGTTTGGGTTTGACATATTCTCTCTCTCTCTTCTCTTAGACCTAGTTTTGACCATCTAAGATTAACTCAATATGCAAGGAATGCAAGACTACGTCTATGGATAGTATGACTCTAGTCTATGTTTTTGGGATTTTTCAAATGAAAAATAAGGAATGTTCTAGGATGACACTAGTCTAAAATCTAAAGACGCAAAGTCTAAGCAAGACCCTAAAGTGATCAATTCTATAAACCCAAGACAGAGGGACCAACTACCTAAAGTCTAACCAAGGCATCAATTTTGTTAAGTCAAGGAACCAATGTAGGTGAGGATCAAAGACAAGTCGAGTTTCCTAACTAGACTGATGAGCTAGGAGGATTCTCTGTAGGACAAAGGATAAAATGATAAGACTAGGTTCAATGAAAAATTTTGTTGACGCTATGATTTTTCTAGTGGAGATGATGGACCTATTCTAAAGTTTATAAAAGTGACCCTCCTAGAAGTTTGACCTAAAGGAAAAATGTATTCTAAGATGAGACCAAACTCTGAATTAGGACAAATATGGAAATGATTAAATGAACCTAAAGGATGCAAAATTGAGCAAAATCGTTTCTTGTTTCTATTCAAGGATTGTTTGTAGAAAGAAAACTGAAACTAATATGACTATGTTGACTAGATAGTGACCATGAATTCTAACTTTCTGATAATCAAGCAAATGCATCACAGGATTTCACATATGTGGTTAAGTTTAACAGTTGCAGTTTTCTAATAATCAATTGCATTTCTCTAGTAAAGTTCAATGTGTGACTAACAAATGCAGTTAACTATCTAATAGATGTGACTCGTAATGATAGTTACGACTTAGAATATAACATATGCAATTTTTTGCAAATCAAATGTGGGCTAATCTAACAGATGCGACTGATACTGATAGATGAGACTTGAAGTTAAACAGATGTGACCCTAACTAATAGATGCGACTTGAAGTTAAACAAATGTAACTCGAAATAACAAATATGACTCAAAATTAAATGGATGCAACCCTAAAAATCAATTGCAACTTTCTGGTGAATAGTTGCGACTCTCTATGAACTTTTAGTGACCTAAGATTTAAAAATGACTTTATTTTCCGTGATCAAATTCTAGAAAACGAGAACAATCATAAGACAAAGTGTTTTTAGTTTGATTTTATACTCTAAGAATGTTTAAGTTGACAATAGACAAGCACATCCTAATAGGCCAAAAGGTTTAGGGTTTGTATACTTGGTATAGCCCACTGAAATACCCTGGATTGGTGATAAACACCTTTCCTTCTCAAGAGCAGATAGCTTAGATATTTGGTGGCATTGGCTCCCCTCCACGGCTCATTAACTTCTTTCAAGCACACCAATTTTGAATTCTTTGGGCAATGACCTCCCAAGAACTATTATCTCTACTCAAGGGGATCAGTAGTGAGTGTCTTCGCACATGATACTGTACCCTGCACTATACCAAGCAATGGCCAAAAATGGCTAGTCTCTAAAACAAAAGGTGTTTAATACGAGAATTCTGTTTGTGGGGCATGATCCATCCAACGAGAATCCCCTTTCATATCCATCTCGTCAAAACCACACTCATGATTCTTGGGTTTTCCCCTAGAATCCACTTTTATATACCGGCTAGAAGTCTCTCAGGTTTAGGGTGCTACCAGTCTGAGTCATCTTGGGGTGAGTACTTTTTCCCACCAGAACAGGTCCAAGTTCTAGAGTTGGTAACCATTTCTCTTACACACAATATTGCACGGATGCACAAGGGGAGAGGATACTTTGATGTACCAAATCATGAGGGTAATACACAGATGTGCTTTTGCACCAAACACAATAAACACTTGTTAATTTTAAACCAAATGAATGATTTGCTACACTACCAAACAATCTGTTTCAAGAAAATTAACTAGGGTCTTCAACATGCGTTTTACAGAAAGATTCATTAGTAGTTTTCATTATTTTCTTCAACAATCATCTTGCAAAAACTCGTTAACTCCTCAAGACATGCTGAAAACAGAAGATTAGTACCAAAAAAAAACTTAAATGAAAACAAAAAACTAAAATAGTGATAACTTCCTCAAAACTAAACAAAATTTTAAATCGTAGATATCTACGGAAAGCTAAAAAAATAGACCTTCAAAACCCATAAAACATTTTGCAAAATCTTGCAAGACAAAAGTGTTATAAACAAAAGAAAATTCATGTTTTAATAGTTAAAGATTAAAAAAACTACGATCACTAAAATAACCATAACTTTCTCAAATATTAACAAAATTTTAAACCGTTTAAGTTATGGAAAGCTGATAATGAGATCTAAAAAACCTAGAAAAAATTTTAAAATATTTTATTCACCCATTTTTATGTGCTCAAAAGAAGGTGATGAGATTTTGTATGAATTCTTGGCTGTAACCTACAAAAAAATGAAAAATAAACAAGAAAACACACAAATTTCTCTACAAAAAATTCAGGTTCACTCAATGTAACACCAAGAAAGTGTTGAAAGAAACAAATCAAAATCAAGCATGCAATGTGAATCTAAATGCAATCTAATGCTAAGCAACAAATAACAAAGGAAAGTAATAAATGTAATAAATTGAACAATCTCACCAAATTTGTATGTATTTCCATGATTCATCTCGATTGCCCTTCTCCATTTTGCTTGTGTAGTATAATTGCCCTCAGATTTTCAAGAGTTTGTGCAAGTAGAGCCTATGATAATGATTTAGCAAAACATTGAAGATTTAAGATAGTTGCTCTAAAAAGTCATAAGATTTCGAGAGAGATTGGAATGATGAAGACCAGAACAATTTATAGAAAATTGATTATTCGAATGATAGGCCAGGATTGAAAGATCAATGGACGATTGAGATTGACTGATGAGTCATGCATTGTCATAACAGTTAGTAATGACATGAGTGATATAAATTAGAAATAGAATTAAATATTAAATAAATGATTTAATCTTGAGTTCGGTATTTGAAAACATAAGAATTATCTTTGCATGACAAAGATAAAGATGGATTAAAGAAACTCTTGT
Organism: Sequoia sempervirens; assembly: GCA_007258455.2. Lineage (NCBI taxonomy): Eukaryota > Viridiplantae > Streptophyta > Pinopsida > Cupressales > Cupressaceae > Sequoia > Sequoia sempervirens. The sequence continues at coordinate 23,377,464 of VDFB02000017.1, forward strand.
TTGAATGCACGCACAAGGTTTAATTAATTAAATAGAATATTTAATTAATCTGCATGTACATGCAAATGAGTTAGAACTGGATGATTGAATGATTTGATGAAGAGATTACTCGAGAACACCACTCAGACATTAAATCAAGAGTTAACTGAGTGATTTGAAATAGATCTTTGAGTCGAGTAAAAGTGAATACTTAGATAACTCACACAATTATCTAAATATAGAGGAATGCATTAAAATAGACTTCATGAATTAAATAATTCATTTAATTCAAGATTTGATATTTGAAGAATAATTAAATAAATAAGATTTATTTAATTAAGTGATGAAGGGATTTAAATGAATAATTAAATAAATAAAGAATTTATTTAATTATAGTTGAAGTATGATAAAGAGTAAATTAAATAATAATTTATTTAATTTTGACAAGAAGGATAAGGTTAATTAGTAACATAATTAAATAAAAAGCGTTTATTTAATTAATCAGATAGAATAAAGAAAAGTGTTCAAATTACTTCAATAATTAAGACTATTTAATTAATAGATGAAATGAAGACTATAGGGAATAATTAAATAATTGACATTATTTAATCATGACCCTGAAGAATATGAATTATGAAGAATATTGAAGTTGCAGGCTTAAACTAGATTTCAGTGTCTACAGTATGTTCTCTTGACATGGGGAGGACCTCTTCTTTGTTGGTTGTTTTGGACAACGTTTAGCATTTGGCTTTGACCTTTTGTTTGGGTATTTGGTGTATTGGATGTGTTTAATGAAGAAGGGCCTTTAAGTTGAATGATTGGTCCTTTGTTTATCAGCTTGGCATCAACAACTTCATCGTTTGTGCCATTCTTACTTTAGGACCATTATTTGCTCTTCTCATTGTTGGGTTTCAGATTTTCTTTGTTTTTATCTTGACCAATCCTTGGGAAATAAGACCTTTCTCAATAAGAACACCTTTCTCAAGAATCTCTTCAAAGGTTGTGCAACATTGGATTTTAACTCAACTCATCAATTCTTCGTTAAGGTTTTCTACAAACATGGTGACAAGTTGTCTTTTAGGAATGTGACAAGGGAATTTTCTAACTAACCCTTGCCATCTCTGGTAGAACGAGGCAAGTAATTCCCCTTCCTCTTATTTGGTCGTACTCAATGTTACAAGGGTGACATCATTTTTAATGTTGAAGGAAAAATGATTGATTGTTTTGTTAGCTAGTTCACTCCATGTTTTGATTCCTTATGGAAGATGTGAAAACCAATTTAAAGCTGCCCCTATGAGACTTCATGGCAATAACATCATCAAATAGGTAGGGTCATATGCAACTTCCATACATGATGTGTTGAATTCTTGAATGTGTTCTACAGGATCCCTTGTCCCCTTATATTTAGGCAAAGGTGGTGTTGTGAAATGAGGGGGAAAGGGTGGCATGCACAAATTTTGATCAAATGGAAGGGGTCACAACTCCTCCATGAAATATGTCTTCTTGTTGGTTCGCAATTGCATCTTTCTCATTCATTGTTCAAGGGTCTACATGTTTTGTATCAAATAGTCTGCAAGGGATGGTGTTGCATTGTTTTGGTGAGGTGGCATAGAGTTGGGATTAAGGTTGCATGTTGGATTTGGACTAGGATTGATGCCTTGGTTTCCATATGGATGTGGTTTTTTTTTATTTGGAATGAAATTGGTGTTTAGATTTGTTCCAAAGTTCATGTTTGCATTCGGTATGGCATTGGAGTGGAGGTATTGACCCTTGATTCATGTCCTAATTTTGAAAATTTAATCCTTGGTTTGCAAATGGAGGTGTGGGACCTTGGTTGATGTTTTTCCATAAGGTGTAGCCACTTGATTGATGTTTGAGGGTGTAGATCCTTGGTTGGTATTTTGAAATGAAAAAATGTTCCCTTGGTTGATGTTTGAAGGTGTAGGTCCTTGGTTGGTATTTTGAAATGAAGTAAAGGTTACTTGAGTAGAATTTTGGAATTATGGAAGGGCCCCTCAATTTGTATTTTGAAGTGATGGAACAGACCCTAGATTATGGTTTTGATTTGAGACCTTCCATGAGATGATGTACACCTTTCTAGGATTATTTGGTGGAAGTTGATTTGATAAAGGTGTACTTTCGAATTGGAACAAAGACCCTTGATTTGTGTTTTGAGATGTAGGTATAGAACCTTTATTTTCATTTTAGGTCAAGGGTGTGTGACCTTGGTTTATACTTTGGATAAAATTTGTAGGACCTTGTGATGTGGATCCTTGATTTGTGCTTTGAAAAAGAGAATTTATGAAGGTTTTACCCATGGTGTTTGAGGAATTTCCAAGTGTGAAATTTTGACCTTGTGTAATATGGGTTACCTTGTTTCCAGCTATTGGGATGTTTGGAATTTCTATTGTGGTGGTAGTATTCATTTGTGTAGTTGTCCCAAGGGGTATGTTTATCATTTGTTGTGATGAGGGCATGCCAAATGGATTTTCAATTTCTTCTTCTATGATGGTTGATATGTCAAAACCTTGAGGTAACTTGGCACCCTTTTTAGCTAATGCATAGAAGAATTTGTTTGGATTGACACTAACAAGTTGTTCAAATATGCTTAAAACTATAGGATATTGATAAGCCCTTTCAATCTCTTGAGAGGTAAATTTCTTGTTGAATTCTTCAAGGTTTAGGTCTTCCCAAGGGTCACTTTGTTCTCTTTGTGGCATGTTCTTTCGAGGTGTAGAGTGATTTGAATATGTGGTATTGACATGAAAAGGGTCACTTATGAGATCCATGTCCTTTCATTTGGTTTTTGATCTTGTTTCAACCATGTAAGACTTTTTCAAGTTGGGGTAATGCAAGATGATGATGAACTAAATTATGTTTTTGGATTTTCTTGTGTATAAGGATAATGAGACTAATACAAGAAATGGATGCTAAAGGACACTAAAGATTGATCAATGATCAAGAATGATGATAAGGTGACTAAATGATGCTAATCAAGGATTAAGGTAATAATGAAACTAAGGCTAAGATGGAGATAAACTATCATTTTGTATTTTTGGGATATAAAAATGCAAGGACAGTGAGACTAATGGATGAAAGAGTGATATGATGCTAAGGTAAAGTGAGCTATTTATCTTTTTGTATTTTTGGAAATAAGGGTGCAAGGTGCAATATAAGAAATATGACTCTAAATCTGAATCAAGAAATTCTAAGGAATCCTAAAATCTTAAACAAAGGGTGGCAATCAAGCTAATGTGAACTGAAGGTAACAATTCCAAGTGTCATTAACCATTTGTGATAACCAGGGAGATGATTTTGATAAGGTTGAGTCTAGGATAGGACAAAGGCTTAAGACTCAAATATGATAAAGGTGATAATAACAAGGATTGATAATATGAAGGATAATGGTCAATGAAAAATAGAATATGTAAACACAAATTTCCAAAGGCTCAAAGGTCTCCCTATGTTCAAAATCTGAAGGTCTAGATGCAACTTAAGAGTCAAGCTATCATTTATGCAGTGAAAAGGTTTGAGGAATGAAACCTATAATGCAATGTGTTTCTAATGGGAATGCTTAAAATGGACTAGTCACTGTGGATTTATTTTGATAAGATTTTGAACATAGATTTTGAGAATTTTTGTTTAGTGGACAATTGTGGTTCATTTTTTTAGCAGATGCATCACACAGCTATGGTTCAGGTTGTCAAATGCTTCTCCACTTTTGGAAAATATGTTTTAGAAAGTTAGTTACGGTTTTCCAACCTACAATTTCTGCTCATAGTAACATTTGTGGGTTTGTGTCTGATAGTTGTAGTTCCAAAATGTTGTTTTTGATAGTTTTGATATTTTGCAATGGTTTTGATCTGAGTTTTTGATTATCTTTTATGAAATATGATTGGAAAACACAATAGACAGTATCAAGCACTTTTTTTTGGTCTTGTTTGAGGTGAAATTGTAACAAGAAAACAAGCATGAATCCTAGTAGGAAATTTTTTGTATACTTGGTATAGGCCCACTGAAATACCCCAGATCAGTGTTGAACACTTGTCCTTCTTGAGAGAAGATATCTTAGAGGTTTGGTGGAACTGGATCCCCTCCATGATACTCACTTCAACGGGCATACCAAATTCAAATTCTTGGGTAGTCACTTCTTGGGAACTGCTATCTCTACTCAAAGGAGTCAGTAGTGAGTAACTTCAGGCATGTTACTATACCTTGCACCATACTAAGCAGTGATCGAAAGGCTGGGCTTCTAAAAATAAGAGGGTTCTAGTAAATACTTGGGGACATGGCACCTTACGAATGTCCAACAAGTGACTTAAGGGTTTAATCACTCTACTAGGGGCTCATATACCTTTAAAATAAAAGGTAGGTACCTTGTTTCGAATGTCATTTCATGGCTAAGGCCTACATACCATGAGGACTTGACAATTTAGTGTTATCTTTTTATATACTAGCCTAAGTGAAAAATGGGTTGGAATCATTCCATCTTGTGAGGCAAGCCCCTCTAAGGGATAAACACAAAAATAGATAGGCTTGGCTTTTTAATCACCAAGTTTGCACAAGGTAAGAGAATAATACCTACCATCCTTAAAACACTAAGACATGTGGTTCATTTACCCTCTAATTAAATCTATGTGAGAAAGACAATCATTATTTTTAGAGCACCAAACGAAGTGTTATTTAATCTAAAGTTAACAAGACTGTGGTTTCAAAATAAATCCTTGAGAATTTTAACCTACAAAAAAATGTATTAGGAGTTTCACAAAATAATCTTGGACCAATGAAAAAAGGCTGCAAAACCCTATTAGCACAAAAGATTAAAGCTAGACTAGAAATTCAAAAGCTAACAACTAAACCAAACTAGAAAATAAGGAAATGAATCCGAACTAGAGAAATTAAAGGAATCTAAACTAAGAGATCAATTTTTTTGTTGCTTCAAAACAAATTTTTTTGGGAACTCTACTTTAAAGCCACACACTATAAATAGAAAATTAGTAACTCAGAAACTCTAATCTATTTGCACAAACCAAAAGAAAAATAAAAAAATATGCTAAAACTAAAAATTAATACCTAGCATACAAATTCATCGCTCCTTTCAATAGTTGCATCACTACGTTGCATCACACATAATCGATTGTGTTGTTTTTCTGAATCCAAATTTTCCCACCAACAGATGCTTCTTGCATGTGTTGTTTTTCATCAAATGCATTACTGCGTTTATCAAATGCATCACTTCTTGAAAAATTTGTCGCTACTCCTATCAGTTGCATCATTTTGTACCTAAAATTTGCAAAAACTAGCAAAAATCATATGAAAATTTTGGAAAACTAGTGTTCACATCGGGTTCATCAATGTAAGATGGGGTTAAAGAATTCCTAGCCTAGAATAAGTGATAGCCAACACTTCTAGACTATTAACCACACCTAAACAAGAGAACACAAATAATGGAGAGAAATCAAGAATACAAAGCACAAAATAAATTACTCCCCATCATGGTTGGTTACTTCTCTTGCTCCCCTAGTTCTCCTTATGCAACTTTTCCCTCAAATTTTTTGTAATACTTGTGAAAAAAATGCAAATGGTAAGTAGAAAGTTGGAGAAAAAATGGTTGTTAAGTTGAAAACAAGAGAGGAACGTTGTTTTTATAGAAAACCATTCTAATCGACGGTCCAAATTAATCTTCTAGAAAGAATTCAAGATCAACGGTGGAGGATGCATGACAGGGAGGTTAGGGAATGGGTGGTCAATATTGAATTCTAGAAAGATGACTAAGATCAACGATTGAAAATTGATGCACCAAGAATATGCCATTCTTGGAAGGATTATGATAGGTATGACACTGATGGCTATGATAGTAATGAAGGCTATGATAGGGATTAATGACAGGGAATCTTTGACCAAAAGAGGTGCATAAATAATTTATTCAAAAATGGAGAAAATGGATAAGTGGCAAATAAATAATTTATCCAAATTATTTATTTGTTAAAAATTAAAAAGGAGCATTTAATTAAATTAATCAATTTAATTAAATGGGGAGATGGAAATTAGATGTGGATAATTGATTATAATTAAATAACTTTGACAATTATTTAACTATAGAATAATAAATGGTCAAATAATAATTATTATTATATGCCTATAGACAAATGATGAAAGATGAATAATTAAATAAATAATGATTTATTTAATTATTGAAGAAATGGGTATATTAGTGACAATTAAATAATTTTAATTGATTAGGATAGAATAGAGACCAGAAGTTGAATTAATTAAACAATTAAAAACTATTTAATTAATAGAGGAATATGATCAAGCATAATCGAATAATTAAAATTATTGAATTATCGAAGGATGATGACCAAGAAAAATGACGCTCATAGACTTAGGAAATTTTTTTAGTTTCTACACCCTCCACCCTAACTAGATAACTCTCTCTCACTCCAGTCCCCACTCTCCTTCTCTCTCTCTCTCTTAGGATAATTCCTCTCTCTATCCCTCTAACCAAGCTATCTCTCTTAGGTTTTTCCCTCCCACCCAAACTATATAACTCCCCTCTCTTTCAGGTCTCTCCCTACCACCCCCCTCTTTGTCATGTCTCTTCCTACATCTATGCCTCCCACCCTCTCTCTCTTGGGTCTCTCACTCCCTCTATCCCTTCGACCCTCTCTCTCTCTCTCACTCTCCCTCTCAGGTCTTTCTCTCTCTCTCTTTTTCTCCCTCCCACCCTACCTTGATAACACACTCTATCTTCCTCTCTCTCAAGTATCTCCCTCTCCCCCTCTCTCTTAGGTCTCTCCCTTGAGCACCCTACCTAGATAACTCTCTCTATCTCTCTCTCTCTCTCTTAGGTCTCTACCACCTTCTATCACTCTCACCTTACCTACAAAAATCTCTCATTCAAACCTCTCAAACCCTTGTCTCTCTAAGGTCTCTCAGTCCCACCCTAACTAGATAACTACCCCTCTCTCTAAAGTCTCTCCCCCCTCTATGCCTCCCACCCCCTCTCTCTCATGTCTCACCCTCCATCTATCCTTGCCACCCTCTCTCTTGGGTCTCTTTCTCCCTCTATCCATCCAACCCTTTCTCTCCCCCTCTCAAGTCTCTCTCTTTGGTTTCTCCCTCCAAACCTACCACTATAACTCTATATCTCTCCCACTCCCACTCTCCCTCCCTCCATCTATCACTCCCACCCCCTCTCTCTATCTCCTTTTTCTCTCATTCGATAAACCTAGCTAGATAACTCTCACTCTTGGGTCTCTCCCTCCCTCTTTCACTCCTACCCTATCTATAAAACTCTCTCTCGCTCTAACCCCCATTTTCCCACTCCCACAAAATATTGCTCCCACCCCCTCTCCCTCTCTCAAGCCTCTTCCTCACACACTAATGAGATAAATATCTCTCCCTCTTAAGTATCTCACTCTTAGGTATCCCTCCATATCCCTCTCTCTCTTAGGTCTCTCCCTCCCTCTATCCCTCCTAGCCTACCTATACAACTCTCACACTTTGATCACCTCTCTCACACTCACTCTCTCTCTCTCTTAAGTGTAGGAGTTTAGATGAACTCAAACCCCCCAGAATCAGCTACAAGACAAAAACTTCCACAAGAGAGAAATGGTAGAAAAATCATACTATCATTAAGATGCAAGGATGCCAAATTGAATATAACATTGTTACAAATGTATAAGATGCCTGATTATATAGGCATGAGAGAAAAATTAAGATACATGAGATGTTGCCATGTGTCTTGATCTAACAACATGTGACAACATGTGAACCCTATCTAGATGATTATTAAATGTTGAGATAAGTTCTAGAAGGACAACTCATCTTCTAGAAGGAATCTTATCCCACCAAACAAGGAAGGGAATATTATCCCATTTATTTAGTAAATGATTTATCCTATAATACAACCTAGGACTTAATTAATTAAATGCAAGACCTAAGTTAACTTATGCTAGTGTAATAATTAGTTAATTACACCAACACCCCCCAATAAGAGCAACTTAGGGAGAAGCAGATTATTATGCAAAGATGAGTCCCGGCAACAAGGCCTGATCAGGTACTCATTTACAAATGCAATAATGAAGTAGAGAAGGAAAACCCAATGGGACAAAACCCCCCAACAATGAGATGACTGCTGCAAAGAAGCACTAGAAGAATACTATGAAGTAACACTAGAACCACAATCTGACAAGAAAAGAAAGATACTGCTATCTACAACTAAAACCAAAAATAGAATCATCATGTGACAACATACTCGATGCCATAGAACATTGGAAAAATATCATACTGGATCAACCCTAGGATTTGTAAGCAATAGTAGATGAAAGGATGAATGGACCCATAATGATGACAAATTTGGAAGTTGTGTCTCGCCAAGCCAATGCCAAACTGAAACTAAAAGTACCCATAGGATGAGTACCATCAAGATTATAGAACATTAACCATAAAAAACATGGCCCTCAAATGAGAAAGATATGAACCAATGTGGATCAAGAACTATAAAATCCCAATGTGAAGTGTGAACCGAAGCAAACGAAAGATGTGTCCAGCTAAACAAGAAAGAAGCTAAAAGAAGACAACACGAAACCAAACAAACTCATTCGAGTTGTCACCAACATGAAAGATGGATGCAAGAACCCCCCTTGATGGAACTTTATATCAGTTCATTTATTACAGTACCCAATGATTGCAAAAGGAGAGAATGTAAAACATGCATAAACTACAAAGAAAATGTAAACGTAGTGCATGAAAACAAAACTAAGTGCATGCACAAAACAAGGTTCACATCTGCCTCTATGATTAAAAATAACCTCCAATCTATGTAGAGGTCAAAACCAGCTTTTTGATGATATCTCATTTATGAAAATATGACACCATGGCCAAAAGTTATGATTTTTTCAAAAAAACTAAATTTAGCCTACAGGAAATGGGTTTTCTAGCAAAAAAGGGTTTACTTCTGATTTAATTTCTGCAAAATTTGTTCACAATGAGTGGACAAAAATAGAAATCCATAAATATTTTGAAGCTAAGAACAAAACCTAGAAATCATTTTTTGATCCAGCAAGCAGAAGATGAAAAAATATTTTTTTAAAACCTTCAACCAAGAGAAAAATAACACATGCTAATTTTTGTACTATGATTTTCTCCAAATATATATAAGATATCAAAAATCTAAAAGATACCCAGTTCAGATTTTGACCCTAGCTACAAAACCCAGAAATCATTTTTCCTGAAACTAAGTGGAAGCTATATTTTTGAATGAAAACGGCTACTTGCATCCAACAAGACCTTCATTGCAAAAAATGATCTCTCATATTTGAGAAGAAGTCTGTAGCACTGAAGCTCTGATACCATGTAGGAGTTTAGGTGAACTCCTCAAACCCCCCAAAATCACCTGCAAGACAAAAACTTCTAGAAGAGAGAAATGGCAGAAAAAACATGCTATCATTAAGATGCAAGGATGCCAAATTGAATATAACATTGCTACAAATGTACAAGATGCCTGATTATATAGGCATGAGAGAAAACCTAAGATGCATGAGATGTTGCTATGTGTCTTGATCTAACAACATGTGACAACATGTGAACCCTATCTAGATGATTATTAAATGTTGAGATAAGTTCTAGAAGGACAACTCATCTTCTAGAAGGAATCTTATCCCACCAAACAAGGAAGGGAATATTATCCCATTTATTTATTAAATGATTTATCTAATAATGCAACCTAGGACTTAATTAATTAAATGCAAAACCTAAGTTAACTTATGCTAGTGTAATAATTAATTAATTACACCAATATTAAGATGATTTCTCCCTCTATCCCTATGACCCCCTCTCTCTTAGGTCCATCCCTCCCACCCTAACTAGATAACTCCCCCTCTATCAAATGTTTCTCCCTAAATCAATGCCTCCCTCCCTCTCTCACTCCCTCTATACCTCCTAACCTCTGTCTGTCCCTCTCAAGTATCTCTCTTTCTCTTTGGTGTCTTCCTCTCACCCTACCTTGATAACACTCTCCATCCCTATCCCTCTCTCTAAAGTCTCTCCTACCCTCCTCTCTCTCTCAGGTGTCTCCCTCTAGCACCCTACCTAGAGAACTATCTCTCTATTAGGTCTCTCCCTCCCTCTATCCCTCCTACCCTACCAAGACAACTCTCTCTCTCTCTCACTCTAGCCCCCACTCTCCCACTCCCTCTCTATCAAGTCTCTCCCTCCAAATATCCCTCCCACCATAACTTGATAACTCTCTCTCCCTCTCAAGTCCCTTTCTCTCTTAGTTATCTCTCTCTCTCTCAAGTCTCTCCCTCCCTCTATCACTCTTACCCCTCCTAGAGAAATATCTCTCACTATAAACCCATCTCTCACACAATCACTCTCTTTCTCTTTGCCTTAGGATGATCCCACTCTCTATCCCTTCAACCCACCTCTCTCAATTCTCTCCCTCCCACCCTAACTAGAAAAATTATCCTCTCATGTCTCTCCCTCCATTTGTCACTCCCACACTGTCACCTACATCTCTCACTCCCTCTATCCCTCCTACCATCTCTCCCTCTCTCTCTCTAAGCTCTCTACCTCCATCTATCCCTCCCACCCTAGCTAGACAAATCTCTCTCACTCAAACCCCCTCTCTCACATTCTGTCTCTCTCCCTCTTAGAATGATCCCTCTCTCTATCCCTCCCACCATCTCTCCCTCTCTCTCTCTAATCTCTCTGCCTCCCTCTAGCCCTCCCACCTTACCTAGACAAATATCTCACTCCAACCCCCTTCTCTCACATTCCATTTCTCTCCCTCTTAGGATGATCCCTCTCTCTATCCCTCTAACCCACCTCTCCCCCATGTCTCTCCCTCCATCTATCCCTCCCACACTCTCTATTGGCTATCTCACTCCATCTATACCTCCCACCCTCTCTCTCTCTAGTCTCTCCCACCCTCTATCCCTCACATCCTTCCTAGATAATTCTCTCTCTACCCTCAAACCCCTCTCTCACACTCCCTCTCTATCTCTTAGGATGATTCCTCTCTATCCCTCTGACCTACCTCTCTCTCTCAAGTCTCTCCCTCCCACCCTATATAGACAAATCCCCCTCTCTCTCATGTCTCTCCCCACATCTCTCTCTACATCCCTCTATGGTCTCTCTCTCCTATAGGTCTCTCACTCCCTCTATCCCTCCCACTCTACCTAGAAAAATCTCACTCCAACCCCTTCTCTCACACTTCCTCTCTCTCTCTCTTGTAGGATGATTCCTCCCTCTATCCCTCTAACCTATCTATCTCTTTCAAGTTTTTCCATCCTATTGGATCTCAAAACTGCAGGTTGCAAATCCTAATAGAATGCCAAACTCTATGATCAAATTTGCAATGTTCTTGAACCAACAAATAGAGTTAACTTATGTGTTAGCTAACTACCTACACTTCAGGATCAACTAACCTAGGTGGGTATACCTTTATAATGAAGCATATTTGGAAGAATGTATGATTTAGTTGAATTTGTGAATCTATCACAATGGCATAAAGTGTAATAGATGAAAGCTTATTGAATACTCCTACTCCTGGTATTGAATTTGAAATGTGAATGTTTTGAATAAGATTTTATGAAATTCTAAAATGGAATTGGTATGACCAGTGCCTACTTATGTTGGGTTAATGGAGTCAAGAGGTGAAAGATACGTGACTTACTAGCTACAATTCTACTTGCTTGGCACTTGTGACTATTTACACCTTGTATAAATGTGCAAGAATGCAATTATCAAGTTCTTGTTATTGATCCAAATGACCTTTTCTAGATTACTGTAATTAATTAAAAGAATTTAATCCTTCCTTGAAGGAGCTAGTTAACTAAACCACATAAGAACAACAAATGTTCCTTGATAAATTGAAAAATATCCTTGATACATCAATTTAAATAATAAGGAAATGTCAACCTTGGAGATAGTCTGATAATATTTTTCAATTAATTCAACAAACAATTGACACCATAATTGGATCACCAAATTAAGTCTTCTTATCCATTATATTACTTCAAAATGTTTTTTAATACATAGCACAATGTTTTATTTTAGGAACTAATCAACCTATCCTACTACCTAACTCCTAAATCTAATCCCTTCTTCATTTGATTTCATTTGGCATATATACATTGTATTGTTAGGGCTACAACTCTTCTTTTTGGTGTAGCTCTTTGTTTAATTATTCTTGGAAAAATATTTAATTAGTTTCCTTTGGAAAATTAAATATTTTAACTTTAATCTCCATTTTTGCATCTTCACGAAAAATAAATTTCAATAATTATCCCCTTTTCTTGTTGGAAACTTCATTTCCACCCAATTAAAAAATGCTCTTTTGAGTTAAATAACTTCACTTTATGACTTTTATATTCTTTTATCCTCCTTGGTGAAAAAATGCTTTGAAAAAAATCATCTACTTCCTTGGTGAAAAATATTTCACACCTTGGTAAAAGTATTTTTACAACTTTATTTCATATTACTATCACATAAATAAAGTCTTTTCTTTGTGCATTTAATTGAACCTTTTACTCCCTATCTAATTATAATGTTCATAGGGAAACAAATTAATAAATTTCCTTTTAAATCTATAGTGCCCACCACAAAGATTTATTCATATTTGTTGTCGTCGGAGGATCGAAGGGACCAACTATTTTTTTCTACCAATAGAAATTTCTTTGGCCAATATGCTTCCATCAGTGTGACTTGCATAGTTAGTGTGATTTAAATTTTTTTTCTCTGATTAGCCTTCTTTTGCTGATGAACTTTTCTTGCATCAATGCACTGATTTTAGGGTTTCTTGCAGAGCTTTCATGGGAATGTGGAAAAATATAGGGTTATCTTTTGTTGACATAGAAGGCTATCTCTACTCTTTCCAGGTATTTCTCAATTGGCTTCACTTGTCTTAAAGAATCAATCTCCATGGTCTTTTGAATAGTGAATGAGAGGAATCTTCTTTGAATCTTTTCCCTTGTGTCCCCTTTTCCTTCTTAGTATTCTTGGAGTGCTTATTACATTACAAGCTTCCGATGCAACTTGAGATCATAACCAATTCATTGGGTAGATTCAATTCCTTTAATTCCCTATTTACATGAGGCAGCTCTCTGGATTTAATTTTTTCTTCATGCAACAGAGCTACATCCCTCCCATTGGCTCAATTCCTTCATACCCATAGCCTCTATATGGGATTTTCAAATCAGTGCCCCTTCTAAATGCTTTTGATTTCTTTTGGAGTCTTTAGTATAGAATTCTTCTAATCTGCAATAGTCCAAATTCCTTTATTGACTCAACCCTTTTGAAGAACATGCTTCCTTCATATTTTGTCTTCCTTTTCCAAATGTCCCACTCTCAAACTTTCTTCACTCTACCTTGGTCTTCCATTCATTTGATCGACCAACTCTTAATTTTGACATTTTCCACATCTTTCACAACATGGATACTTAATATTTCCTCCTGGTAACATTTTATCATCCTAAGCGCCATTAATAGGCTTTAATTTTCTTTAATTTTTTTTTTTTTTAAAGAATATCTGCTCTAACTTGCCATAATGTTGAAATTTCAAGCAACACAAAAGTCACATTCCCCTTGCCATCTCTATTTTCCCTCCTAGTGCAGTCTGCCAAGTATTCCTTATCTGTAAAAATTGCTCATTCCATGGTAGCTTATTCACTTGCAAAATCCATTTTTTGGTAGCGTGGGGCTCTATTCCCTCCATTTTGGCTATGCAACAATCTTAATTTACCCTTCTATTCTGCAACCACCATTTCCCCTCCACTCTATCACACCCCAATTACAAACAATGTACCTCCAACATTTAACAAAAAAAGAATTCCTTACATTTTGATAGATGTCAACATTCAGTTCTTACCAGTATAGCACCGAATGGTCATTCCCCACAAGAGACATGGCACGTTTGTTTCTTCATTTTTCTATTTGTATTTATTTTAGCCTTATGTATCTTGTCTATAATAGGTAAATTTGGTGATACTGCTTCTAATGTTACCTTATCCGGGTGCGTGAAATAATTTCGACACTTGCACCATTATGTCCTTTGGATTTGGTATCAAAACAATATGCTTGTATTGACTCATTGTGTAATTTGGAAGTCAAATTGGATAAATGAGAGAAAAAAAGCTCAGGCATCATCCTTGTCTCCTTTTATGAGATTTATTTGAGCCTCTTGAAAAAATTCATCAACACTCTTTTATACCGACAAATGTTTGAGAAACATTGATGTAGTATTCCTTCATTTTTTAGGATTGCCTCTTCTAGCTTTTCAAGGAAAATTCCAATGCATGCTGAAATTTTCCTCATATATTATTTTGGAAAGTAAGGCCAAAATCTTCATCTTCATATAATCTCTCTTCATTTTTTATTGTTGATACCATCTCTCTGTCAAAACACTTCAAAATGGTACCATCTCTATAGTCTTGTTGAGTGCAACCTCAAATATTTGAAGCTCGTGATATTTCATCAAAATACATCTTGAATTTGAAGGAAAAAATTGTCAAAATTTTGTTTTTTATCATTTTGTATTATAACAAAATAAGACCAAGTTGCCTTTGGAATTTCTTTGGGAAACCTATCAAACATCTTCCTGGAGCCATGAGAATTCACCAACATGTTAATTTATAATAGGGGAGTGTGGTTGCAAAATGATTTGGCCTAAATTTGTCAAAATTGCAATCAGTAAAGGCCCAAAGTTTCTTATTCAACATTTTCTAAACAATTCCACTATCAAACTCAATTAAAACCTACCAACTTCCCCTTTTGAAAAAATATCAAATTTGGACCTAGGAAGCTATAACTTGGAGGATTGGTTCATTTAGGATCCATGAGTACATATGTAAAAGGGTTTTTTTCAAAACCTCTTTCTTCATAAAATATCAAGTGTCAAAGTTGACCCTCTCGCAGTTGTCCTAAAATGCAGTCTTCAAACTGAGTAAAATTCATTTGGATTTGATTTTGAAAAAATACCAAATGATATCATGAAGCTATGAAAAATTGACATGGATTCACATTGAGATGGGGTGAATAGAAAGCACCAATTGATTTATCTTGACAATATTCTAGTTGCTTAATATTATCCTTCAAAGTTGATCATTTTAATAGATTTTACTGTGTAGACAACAAACCTTCGCAGAACCCTTCAACTTGGCCTTTTTAAATCTTGTCAAAATTGATCGTACGAAGCTAAAAATTGGCATGTACACTCACACATGGTATATGAACACAATTGGAAGGTGGTTTTGCATGAAACTGAATGAACTTCTAGTTATGATTTTTCAAAGTGGGTCATTTGACAAGATTTTTCAACTGTACTTTTGAGTGTTATAATCCAATTTTTAAACATGGGAACCTAAAATTTGCATGAAATTTTAGGCTCCAACAGTGACTCTATCTGGGGATGTATGCCCCCTGTGGGCATAGCAAGAATCCAAATTAAACTTCCTCTTGAACTAGTATGGTCTAAAAAAACCACACCACAACTGATGGCACAAGGCCACCAAAAAGAAAGGCCCCTATTTTCATCTATCATACACCTTATTTTGATATGAGTTCATTAGATTCCTCTTGAAAATAGTCATGCAATTTTCCCTATCCCTACCATTGAAAACTTTCAAAATAATTCCACTTTCATTGCTACTCTCATTTCTTTGTCTATTTTGTAGTTCATAAATTCCATTATCATGTGAAAAAATTATTTTATCCTTATCATACAAAGTGTATTCGCATTTAATGGAATACTTCTCATTATTTTTCTCACTATCATGTATTATCAAATGATCTCCCAACCGTACTGAACATGCAACATCTGAATGCCATTCTTGTAAGTTTGAAAATTATGTCATATCAACATCTTTTGAAATAATCAGACCTGAAACATTTTCTATTTCTTCTATATCACTAATTGGTGGTGATACAAAGTCATGATTCATACAATCACCATTTTGCACATTCAATCGAACTAATGTTGGGGATGAAATTTTTGAATCATTCTTATGTGTGTATTTTTGGTAATCCATTACCAATAGATCTAAAATTTGTTCACTACTAAGTGAACATACCTCTTCGTCTATTTCACCGTCGATGTAATCTTCACCTTTTTCATCATCATAATGAGGCTCAAGATCATCATAGAAAAAATTAGATGAATTATCAACATAGTCATTTGTTCCACAAGCTAATATATTATCCTAGCTATCTGAAAGTGTTTCTTCCTCATCATAAAGTGGGTTCAAATACATATGAAATTCATGTTCTGACACTCCTTGGCAAAAGGTTATTTGATCTTCTTCTGGTTTTTCATCATACAATGGATTTGAGAAAATTTTAAAAGTATTTTCAAGTGTACAAACTTCCTCATCATTGATTATGTCTTCATGGTACTCAACTACAATTGGAGATGTTATTTGTTCACTATCAAATGGACTTGCATTTTCCATTGCTTCTTCCTCTTGATCTCCATAAGAACTGCAAGAATCACTTTATTGTAGATCAAAATCCATAGGTTCATCTTCACCATTTGAACACTCAATGGATTTCTCATAGCATGCACTGCCACAATCTGTTATGCAAGAGAGACCCTCTATATCTTCATCCTCCTCATGCGGGTTGTCATAGGAATTATTTTCTCTTGCACATGTCTCATCTTCTAGTTGTATTGCTCAACCAATTTCTCCATACTCATTGATGATACCATAGGGAATACCTTTATGCAAACTTTGATTTACACTTCCACAAGGTGTTAGCTCTCAAAAATGTAGGCAGAATGCCTCAAGAGGCTGCCAAACTCTTGATACGTTTTAGGGTAATAGACAAGATCAGATGCTTTAGACCTTCTACTCTTCAGGTGCTGCTAGACCTTGGCGGGTGTACCTATATGAATGAAGTAGACTTAATGTGCTTAGTCCTCTTGAAATGTTTTTCCCATAATGGCAAATAGGAGTGGACAAATGAAATCAAATTTGGTATAAATTGTATAGCGATATTCAAAACTAAACCCTAATATGTTTAGTTAATAGATGTAAAGAAAATGAATGAATCTAAATGGTGAAATGCAGAGACTAGTTCCTTATTGGATATGCAGAGTCAAATGAAATAGAAATGGGAAACCTCTTTCTGGAAAACACTCAAATTGTTGGCATATGTTTTGTTTATAACTTGTATAAACATGCAAGACTGTGATTGCTAAGCTCTTCTTAATAATGTAAATGAATTTCCCTGATTATTGTGATCAACCAAAAGGATTTAATCTTTTCTTGAAAGAACTAATTAATTAACCACACAGATACAAAAAATGTGCACTAATAAGTTGAATATAAACTTGTTATACCAATTTAAACAACCAGAAAGCATCAATCTTGGAGACAACTTAGTAATACTTTCAATAAGCACAATAGAAAATTGACACCAAAAATAAGTAGCCACATCAACTGAATTTCATTGATATCTCCATTTTGAAATCATACATCATAGTCTCTATTCTGAAAAATTTATTCTACTGAACCCATTTCTAACCTATCTAATTTCTTCATTTCCCTTTTTACAATAGAAAATTAATATTTATACATTTGCATCTGAAGAGACACAACACTTTGTGCATCCAAACGTTGGCCAATAGTTTTCATTCGGGCTTTGCTAAGCACTCGCTGAAGCATTCCACAAGAAATGTCTCGCCTAAAGAAATCCATTCACCTCATGCAATTTGTTGTGACCCATGGAGCTGGGGAGACATCTCGTAGATCACCTTGTGTCTCACCGAGATATGTTCTTTTGTATATTTTTCATCGTTGTAACATTCTGTTGTCAGGGAGACATCCCATAGACACCTTATGTCTCACCGAGAAATCTCCTTAATGTGTGTTCCAGTTTCCAAGATATAACCATTCTCTCACTGAAGAAGCAGTATGTCGGCATGACAAAATAGATCGGCAAGACTGCAAGACCTTATGCTGATAACCCTTGGTAGAATCCCATTATGCAATGTCAGCGAGACCAAGGGTATTCAGTGAGACCTTATTCTAAAGCACTTTAGTCTTACTGAAATACCTTGTGATGCATTCCTGTCACTAAGACATATAGGCTTTCTCACTGATGAAACAACATATCGGCGAGACATTCGAGTCGGTAAGACTGTATAACCTTACCCCAATAACCTTTGGTAGAGCACATTCACATTGTCGGTGAGACCAGAGCCACTCGCTAAGTCATCTCTCTGATGCAAAAGTTTCTCACCGAGATGTATATCCTTATTGGCGGTCAACAATACACAAAGTGTTCAGCGAGACCACACACCAAAGACACAACTCTTGCTGAAGTGTTTTCTCATTCTCCACTAGTCAGTGAGACATAAAGATTTTGCTAAGACCTCACCCTTAAGAAGACTTTTCTTGCTGATGGGGAAACCCTTAGTCACCAAAACAATAAAAGTGTCCTACCAAAAGATACCTGCATATGAATTTCAATCATCGTGACATCCCTAGGGTCTTGCCGATAGGCAACAGTAGACACATATTAACAAAAATGCATTATGGTTTTGGGAGACCCTGATAATCTCATGGCGATATGGACCATTATGTGAAATACTCAGACCTAGATGGATTTTATGGGATAAAAATGGGCAGAATGTGAGAAAAATATTATGAAGAGAGGTCATGAGTATATGATGAGGACTGGATTGGAAACATAGGGATATGAAAAGCTTGTGAAATTATTTAGAATTTTGCAGTTCTAACAGTGGCTTCATCTGGGGATGAATGAATGTAAAATCATTGCAGGGATCTAGATCCTTGGGTGAGCAGACCAGACACAAGATGATGAATCAGCGAGCAAAATGGGAATGGAAATGAATGCAAAATGGAGATGAACAAAACCCTAAACTACTGTGCATGGAAAATAATTTTAAAGAGGATTATCAAGAGTTGTCCATGCACTGGCAACCCTTAATGCTCTGTATTTCAACTTCATTAGTTTTGAATTGTTACAGTCTAAAATTCAAACCATAAATGACGGCTCAAGTCCATCCAAAAGAAAAACCCATACTTTCCTCTGTCAAACACCTGGTTTTGCCTTAAGTTCATCAGATTCTTCTTGAAGATATTCATGCAGTCTTCCCTGTCATGGTTGTTGAAAGTTCTTAGAGAATCACTATGCCTAGCTTGGCCCAAATTTCCTTCATCATTATGTAATTCAAATTCTCTATCATTATGGGAAAATATTTTGTTATCCTTAACATACAAAGTACATGCATATTCAATGCAAAATTTCTCATTATCTTTCTCACTGTTATGAATTGTAAAACATTCTCCCAACTGTACTAAAAATTCACAATCAGAGTGCTTGTCATGAGAAAAAATTTCTATCATATCAACATTGTTTGAGACAAACAAGTCTGAAACCTTTTGCACCTCTTCAGTATCACCATTTGGAAACGACATTGGAATATGACTCATATCTTCAATATCATGCATATATGAACCAATCAATGTTGGACTTATCTCCTCCTTGGTATGCAAATAAATGTCTTCTCCACATGAATTAGAAATTTCAAAATCACATACCTCATCTTGAATGGACATAGGTTTATGATCAACTTCAAAGGTTTCTCCATCATTTCAAGAAATGCACTTGGAGTCACATGAGTTATTACATAGAGAAATTTCACTATCAAAACAAATGTAAGTTGGACACAAAACTTCAGGATCACCTTCACATATACATCCTTGATATTCAAGAGTTAGAAAATCTGAAATTTGCTCATTACTGAGTGAATATGTCTCTTCTTCCGTATCTTTTATTATTTCTCCTTCTTCTTGATCTCCACAAGAGTTGGAAATATCTCCTTGTTGTAAATCAAGATTCACATGATTGTCCTCAAGCTCTTCCTTATTGTGACATGATACACAATCCCCTTTCATTTCATTTTCCAATTCATCAACATTGCAATTTTCAAGATCATTATAGTTATTCTCTTCACATATTGACCTACTCTCCTCTTCATCATCAAATGTATCATGGTTCTCATCTATAGTAGGAAGTGTTACTTGTTCACTATCAAATGGATCCACATTCTCCATTGCTTCTTCTTCTTGATTATCACAAGAACTGCAAGAATCGCCTAATTGTAGGTCAAAATCCATAGGTTCCTCTTCATAATCTGAATATTCATTGGATCCCTCATAACATACACTGCTTTCCCTGTCACAATTTGTTATGCAAGAGAGATCTCTTGTATCTTCATCTTCATCATGCAAGCTATCATATGAGTCATTCTAACTTTCACCTATCTCATTTTCTATTGGATGCATTGTTTGATCAATGTCTCTGTCTTCAACAATAATGTTACCATTGTCTTCATACTTTTTCCTATCTACAATATCAGTCCATTCATATAGTTGATCAAAAGAAACTGATATCCATGATTTAGGCCAATAAATTGGGTTTGGCTCATACAATTTTATGAACTGTTGAATGAACTTGGGTTCATGGAGCCTATAATTCATAGGCATTTGCATAAAAAATTCTAAAATTCTGCAAATCAAAGAATGCCCAGATTCTCCTTTATTTCTTCTTATGTCAAGAAGGGCCTTCCAAAGATTTTTGACACATTCATCATTTTTAGATTGTTGGTTCCAAGATGTACTTTTCTCATCTTCTTCTTCTTCAAATTGTTGATCCTGGCATACATATTGCTACAAGTTCTAATTTTTTTGAATCTGTACGAACCCATGGGGAGCCCAGTTTGATGCAAAGAATTTTCCATAGTGCTCGAGAAATTGATCATGAAATCCTTAGAGAGAATCAATAGAAAATATTGGTAGGCTATTAAACCAATCCCTAGCTTCATGAATGAGTGACATCATGAATAGCCTCATATGTAAATCCTCATAAGGTATATCTAAATCTTCGATGAAAAAATTGAAAATCCTTAAATGATCTTCAACTGAAATTGCACTACTCCCTGTAAACTTAGGAACCAGAATTCTCCAGCTACTATCCATAGGGTAAGGATATAATTGAAACCCTATCAGGTCAAATTGTCTAATGATTGTTCTGCATTGATGAGGGGGAGGGTTATGTAGATATTGATACTGATACATCAGATTATTATATTGTGTATGATGATGTGGCACATACTGCTAACCATGAGGTGACTATGGTGAATATATATTCTGTTGTGCATGATATGCATTTCCTCCATTGTGAAAATTTCCAATTGTGTTATTAGGAGCTTGAGGGGTCCAATACCTGCCTGCATTTGTGTATTCATTCTTATTGTAGAATTCAAATGGTTGTTGGTCCAATTGATTTTTCTTTTTCAATTCTTCAATTCCTCTTATCAACTGTTGCTTTTCAAAGTATTCTTTTGTTCCATACAAAAATTCCATTCTTCATCAAGTTTTTTCCAAAGTCACCACCTAATTTTTCAAAAGTAAGAAATTTTTTCTTTTGAAATAACTATTTTTGATCTTCTCCCCAGCGGAATCACTCCTTCTGAAACTTCTCAAATTACAACTTTTTCTTCAATGACTATATAATGGTCTTCAAATGAATATTCTGAAATAATTCCCCATTAGAGTTGCTAATTTGTTAGCTCTCAAAAATGCAGGCAGAATGCCTCAAGAGGCTACCAAACTCTTGATAAGTTTTAGGGTAATAGACAAGGTCAGATGCTTTAGACCTTCTACTCTTCAAGTGCTACTAGACCTTGGTGGGTGTACCTATATGAATGAAGCAGAATTAATGTGCTTATTGCTCTTGAAATGTTTTTCCCACAATGGCAAGTAGGAGTGGACAAATGAAATCAAATTTGGTATAAATTGTATAGCGATATTCAAAACTAAACCCTAATATGTTTAGTTAATAGATGTAAAGAAAATGAATGAATCTAAATGGTGAAATGCAGAGACTAGTGCCTTATTGGGTATGCTGAGTCAAATGAAATAGAAATGGGTAACCTCTTTCTGGAAAAACTCAAATTGTTGGAATCTGTTTTGTTTATAACTTGTATAAACATGCAAGACAGTGATTGCTAAGCTCTTCTTAATAATATAGATGAATTTCCCTGATTACTATGATCAACCAAAAGGATTTAATATTTTCTTGAAAGAACCAATCCATTTCTAACCTATCCACTGTATATCCCCTACCTAATTTCTTCATTTCTCTTTTTACAATAGAAAATGAATATTTATACATCTGCATCTGAAGAGACACAATGCTTCGTGCATCCAAACATCAGCCAATAGTTTGTATTTGAGCTCCGCTAAGCACTCGCTGAAGCATTCCACAAGAAATATCTCGCCGAAAGAAATCCATTCACCTCATGCAATTCACTGTGACCCATGAAGCCGGGGAGACATCTCATAGATCACCTTGTGTCTCACCGAGATATGTTCTTTTGTATATTTTTTGATCGTTGTAACATTCTGTTGTCGGGGAGACATCCCATATACACCTTATGTCTCGCTGAGAAATCTCCTTAATGTATGTTCCAGTTGCCAAGACATAACCATTCTCTCACCAAAGAAGCAGTATGTCAGTGTGACAAAACAGATTGGCAAGACTGCAAGACCTTATGCCGATAACCCTTGGTAGAATCCCATTGTGCAATGTCAGTGAGACCAAAGGAATTCGGTGAGACCTTACTCTGAAGCACTTTAGTCTTACCAAAATACCTCATGATGCATTCCTGTCGCTGAAACATATGGGCTTTCTCACCGATGAAACAACATATTGGCAAGACATTCAAGTCAGTAAGACTATATAACCTTACCCTGATAACCTTTGGTAGAGCACATTCACATTGTCGGCGAGACCTAAGCAACTCACCAAGACATCTCTTTGATGCAAAATTTTCTCACCGAGATGTATATCCTTATTGGCAATTGGCAATACACGAAGCGCTCGGCGAGACCACACACCGAAGACACAAATCTTGCTGAAGTGTTTGCTCATTCCGTGCTAGTTGGTGAGACATAAAGATCTCACTAAGACCTCACCCCAAAGGAGAATTTTCTTACTGATGGGGAAACACTTAGTTGCCGAAACAATAAAAGTGTCCTGTCGAAAGATACTTGCATATGAATTTGAATCGCCGTGACATCCCTGAGGTCTTGCCAATAGGCAACAACAGTCACATATTAACAAAAATGCATTATGGGTCTGGGAGACCTTGATAATCTCATGCTGATATGGACCAGTATGTGAAATACTCAAACCTAGATGGATTTTATGGGATAAAAATGGGTAGAATGTGAGCAAAATATTATGAAGAGAGGCCCTGAGTATATGGTGAGGACTCGATTGGAAACATAGGGATATGAAAAGCTTGTGAAATTATTTAGAATTTTACAGTTCTAACACAAGGGATGACATTGTTTTGCATATGATATTGATTATATTGATGATTTTGGTAGCTAGCTAGTATTTAACCAGGAGGGACGAGATAAGCATTTATTTGTTCTAGATAATGATTGTGGTGAAGAAATGTTCTATTGTGCATGATATGCATTAACTCCATTACCAAAATTCCTAGTTATGTTATGTGATAGTTGTGGGGTCCAATGTCTTCTTGCATTTGTATATACATCCTTATTGTAGAATAGTGTATTTTGTGATGCATATGGAACACATTTGACTCCCAATTTTAGTAGTTGTTGGTCCAATTTTGTACACTTTCTTATTAATTGTTTCCTTTCAAAATATTCTCGTGTTCCAAACTATCTATGCATTCTTCATCAAGTTTTTACTAGAATTGCCACCTACTTTTCCAAAAGTAGGAAAATGAAATAGATTTATAAATTGTTCTTGATTTACCCCAACATAATCCCCTATGAAATTAGGTGAATGCAAATGTGAATTTTTATGACTTTATACCAATAAAGGCTTGGATTCAAAATTGACTTCTCCCTAGTAGAGTCGCCAAACTATTGGATCTCAAAAAATGCATGTTGCAAATCCATAGAGGATTCCAAACTCTATGATCAAATTTGTAACGTTCCTAAACCAACGAATGGAGTTAACTTATGTGTTTGGTAACTCCCTGCACTTCACACTTTGCTAACCTAGGCGGGTATACCTTTATAATGAAGCATATTTGGAAGAATGTACGATCTAGTTGAATTTGTGGATCTATGATAGTGGCATAAAGTGTAATAGATGAAAGCTTGTTGACTACTCCTACTCCTAGTATTGAATTTGAAATGTGAATGTTTTGAATAAGATTTTATGAAATTTTAAAATGGAATTGGTATGACCAGTACCTACTTCTATTGGGTTAATGGAGTCAAGAGGTGAAAGATATGTGACTTATTTACTGGCTACAATTCTAATTGCTCAGCACTTGGGATTGTTTACACCTTGTATAAATGTGCAATAATTCAATTATCAATTTCTTATTGATCCAAATGAACTTTTCCATATTACTATGATTAATTAAAATAATTTAATCCTTCCTTGAAGGAGCTAGTTAACTGAACCACACAAGAACAACAAATGTGCCTTGATAAATTGAAAATATCCTTGATACATCAATTTAAATAATAAGGAAATGTCAACCTTGACAACCTGATAACATTTTTCAATTAATTCAACAAACAATTGACACCATAATTGGATCACCAAATTAAGTCTTCCTGTCCATTATAGTACTTCAAAATATTTTTCAATATAGAGCACAATGTTTTGTTTCAACAATTGATCAACCTATCCTACTACCTAACTCCTAAATCTAATCCCTTCTTCATTTGATTTCATCTAGCATATATACATTGTATTTTTAGGGCTACAACTTTTCACAACATCTGTCTGGTGCAACTCTTCCTTTAATTATTCTCGAAAAAATATTTAATTAGTTGCCTCTAGAAAATTAAATATTTTAACTTTAATCTTCATTTTTGCATCTTCGTGAAAAATCAATTTCGGTAATTATACTTTTTTTTGTTGGCGACTTCATTTCCACCCAATTAAAAAATGATCTTTTGAGTAAAATAACTTCACTTCATGTATTTTATATTCTTTTATCCTCCTCGATGAAAAATGCTTCAAAAAAATCATCTGCTTCCTTGGTGAAAAATATTTCACACCTTGGTAAAAATATTTTTACAACTTTATTTCATATTACTATCACACAAATAAAGTCTTTTCTTTGTGCATTTAATTTAACCTTTTACTCTGTATCCAATTATAATCTTCA
This sequence comes from Sequoia sempervirens, assembly GCA_007258455.2. Lineage (NCBI taxonomy): Eukaryota > Viridiplantae > Streptophyta > Pinopsida > Cupressales > Cupressaceae > Sequoia > Sequoia sempervirens. The sequence goes on from VDFB02000017.1 coordinate 23,402,650, forward strand.
TGGGCAAACAAAATAATAAATTTCCTTTTAAATCTATAGTGTCCGCCATAAATATTTATTCATATTTGTTGTCATTAGAGGATCGGAGGGACCAACTTTTTCATTCCACCCATAGACATTTCTCTAGCCGATATGTTTCCATCGGCGTGACTTGCATAGTTGGTGTGATTTAAATTTTTTTCTCCAATTAGCCTTCTTTTGCCATGCATTGATGCACTAATTTTAGGGTTTCTTGCAAAGGTTTCATGGGAATGCGAAAAAATATAGGGTTACCTCCTATTGACATAGAAGGCTATCTCTACTCTTCGAAAATATTTCTCAAATGGCTTCGCTTATCTTCCTTAAAGAATCAATCTCCATGGCCATTTGAATAGTGAATGAGAGGACTCTTCTCTGAAACTTTTCCCTCCTATCCCCTTTTCTGTCTTAGTATTCTTGGAGCGCTTCTCACATTACAAGCTTCTGATGCAACTTCATATCATAACCAATTCATTGGGTAGATTTGATTCTTTAATTCCCTATTTACATGAGGTAGCTCTCTGGATTTAATTTGTGCTTCATGCAATAGAGCTATATCCCTCCCATTGGCTCGATTCCTTCATACCCGCAACCTCTATATAGGATTTTCAAATCAGCACCCCTTCTAAACTCTTTTGATTTCTTCTGCAGTCTTAAGCATAGAATTCTTCTAATCTGCAATAGTCCAAATTCTTTTATTGACTCACCTCTTTTGAAGAACATTCTTCCTTCATATTTGTCTTCCTTTTCCAAACGTCCCACTCTCGAACTTTATTCACTTTTCCTTGGTCTTCCATTCATCTGATCCACCAAGTCTTAATTTTGACATTGTCCACATCTTTCACGACATGGCTACTTAATATTTCCTCTTGCTAACTTTTCATCATCCTAAGCACCTTTAATAGGCTTTAATTTTTTATTTATTTTTTTTTTTTATAAAAGGACCATCTTCTATAACCTACCATAATGTTGAAATTTTAAGCAACACAAAAGTCACATTCCTCTTGCCATTGCTATGTACCCTCCTAGTGTGGTCTTCCAAGTCTTCTTGATCTGTGTAAACACTTTGCTTCTTCCATGGTGGCTTATTCACCCACAAAATCTATTTTTCGGTGGCGTGGGGCTCTATTCTATCCATTCTGGCTATGCAACAATCTTAATTTACCCTTCTATTTTGCAACGACCATTTCTCCTCTGCTTTGTCGCGCCTCAATTACAAATAATGTGCCTCCAAAATTTAAAAAAATCTATTTTTCATTATGTTTTGATAGATGTTGACATGCAGTTCTTACCAGTATAGCACCAAATGTTCATTCTCCACAAGAGACGTGGCATGTTTGTTTCTTCATTTTTCTTTCTGTATTTATTTTAGCCTTATGTTTCTTGCGTATAATAGGTAAATTTGGTGATACTGCTTCTGATGTTACCTTATTCGGGTGCATGAAATAATTTAGATGCTTGCACCATTATGTCTTTTGTCTTTGGTATCAAAAGAATATCCTTGTATTGACTTATTGTGTAATTTTCAAGTCAAGTTGGATAAAAGGGAGCAAAAAAGCTCAGGCATCATCCTTGTCTCCTTTTATGATATTTCTACGAGCCTCTTGAAAAAATTCATCAACACTCTTTTATACCCACAAATGTTTGAGAAACATCGATGTAGTATTCCTTCATCTTTTAGGATTGCCTCTTCTAGCTTTTCAAGGAAAATTCAAGTACTTGCTGAAATTTGCGTCAAGAATATAATTATGGGGCATTCTCTCTTCCATTGACCTTTTACTTGGCTCTATTGCTTTTGTGTAAAGAGTGGAATGCTCATATATGCTTTTGGAAAGTAAGGCTAAAATCTCCATCTTCATAGAACCTCTCTTCATTTCTAATTGTTGATACCATCTCTCTATCAAAACACTTCAAAATGGTACCATCTCTATAGTCCTTTTGAGTGCAACCTCAAATATTTGAAGCTCATGATATTTCATCAAAATACATCTTGAATTTGAAGGGGGAAATTATCAAAATTTTGTTTTCTATCATTCTGTATTATAACAAAATAAGACTAAGTTGCCTCTGGAATTGCTTTTGGAAACCTATCAAATATCTTCCTGGATCCATGAGAATTCACCAGCATGTTAATTTATAATAGGGGAGTGTGGTTGTAGAATGATTTGGCTTGAAGTTGTCGGAATTGCAAACTATAAAGGCCCAAAGTTGCTTATTCAACATTTTCTAAAAAATTCCACTGTCAAACTCAATTAAAACCTACCAACTTCCCCTTTTGAAAAAATATCAAATCTAGACCTAGGAAGCAATAACTTGGAGGATTGGTTCATTTAGGATCCATGAGTACATATGCAAAAGGGGTTTTTGCAAAACCTCTTTCTTCACAAAATATCAAGCATCAAAGTTGACCCTCTTGTAGCTATCCTGAAATGTAGTCTTCAAATTGAGTAAAATTCATTTGGATTTGATTTTGAAAAAATACCAAATGATATTATGAAGCTCTAAAAATTGACATGGATGCACATTGAGATGGGGAGAATAGAAATCATTAATTTATTTATCTTGAAAATCTTCCAATTTCTGAATATCATCCTTCAAAGTTGATCATTTTAATAGATTTTATTGTGTAGATAACAAACCTTTGTAGAACCCTTCAACTTGACATTTTGAAATCTTGTCAAAATTGATCATACGAAGTAGAAAATTGGTGTACACACTAACACATGGTAGATGAACACACTTGCAAGGTGGCTTTTCATGAAACTAAATGAGCTTCCAGTTATGATTTTTCAAAGTGGGCCATTTTAGAAGATTTTTTAACTATACTTCTAAGTGTTGAAATCCAATTTTTAAACATGGGAACCTAAAATTTGCAGAAAATTTTAGGCTCCAGTACATCCCACACTAACTAGATAACTCTTCTCTCTTTCATGTCTCTCCCTACCATCCTCCCTCTCTCTCATGTCCCTCCCTTCATCTATGCTTCCCACCCTCTCTCTCTTGGGTCTCTCACTCCCTCTATCCCTTCTATCCTCTCTCTCACTCTCCCTCTTAAGTATTTATCTCTCTCTTTGGTTTCTCCCTCCCACCCTACCTTGATAATTCTCTTTATCTTCCTCCCTCTCTCTCAAGTATCTCCCTCCCTCTATCCCTCCCTCCCCCTCTCTCTTGGTAACTCTCTCTCTCTCATGTCTTTGTCTCCCTCTATCCATCTTACCCTTCCTAGAAAACTATCTCTCACTCTAACCCCTCTCTCCCACTCCCTCTCTCTCTTAAGATGCTCCCTCAAACACGCCCCTCTCTCTTATGTCTCTCAGTCTCACCCTAACAAGATAAATTCCCCTCTCTCTAAATTCTCTCCCTCCCTCTATGCCTACCACCCCCTCTCTCTCATGTCTCACCCTCCATCTATCCCTCCCACACTCCCTCTTGGGTCTCTTTCTCCCTCTATCCCTCCCTCCCTTTCTCTCCCCCTCTAAACTCTCACTCTTTGGTTTCTCCCTCCAACCCTACATAGATAACTCTATCTCTCTCCCACTCCTCTTCATCCCTCTATCTATCACCCACTCCCTCTCTCTATCTCTCAGTTATCTCCCTCGAGCACCCTAGCTAGATAACTCTCTCTCTTAGTTCTCTCCCTCCTACCCTACCTAGACAACTCTCTCTCACTCTAGCCCCCAATCTCCAACTCACTCCCTCATGTCTCTCCCTCCAAATATCCCTCCCACCCATTCTCACTCTCTTAGGTCTCATCCTGCCACCCTAATGAGATAACTCTCTCTCTTAGGTCTCTCTCTCTATATATATATCTATCTCTCTCTTAGGTCTCTCCCCCCTCTATCCATCACATCCTACCTAAACAACTCTCTCACACTCCTCTCTATATAAAGATGATCCCTCCCTCTATCCATCTAACCCTCTCTCCCTTAGGTCTGTCCCTTCCTCCCTAACTAGATAACCCCACCTCTCTATTAGGTTTCACCATGCCACCCCCTATCTCATGTCTCTCCCTCCATCTATGCCTGCCACACTCTTTCACTCCTATCCCTCCTACCCTGTATCTCTCGTTGGTTTCTCACTCTCACCCTTCCTTGATAACACTCTCCATCTACCTCCCTCTCTTTGAAGTATTTCTCTCTCTCTCTCTCTCTCTCTCTCTCTCTCTCTCTCTCTCTCTCTCTCTCTCTCTCTCTCTCCCTTACCACCCTACTTAGAAAAATATCTCTCACTCCAACCCCCTTTCTACCACTCCTCTCTCTCTCTTAGGATGCTCCCTCAAACCCGCATCTCTCTACCCTAGATATCTTAGTACCACCTTAATTTGATAATTCTTTGTACCTCCCTCCCTCACCCTCTCTCTCAGGTCTTTCCCTCAAGCACCCAACCTAGATTACTCTCTCTCGATAAATCTTAATCTCTCTCTCTCTTAGGTCTCTCACTCCCTCTATCCCTCCCACCCTAACTTGAAAACTCTCTCTCACTCCAACCCCCTCTCTCTTCCCTCTCAGGTCTCTCTCTATCTCTCTCTATCTCTCTTTGTCTCTCTTTGTCTCTCTCTCTTTTCCTCTGTCTTTGTCTCTGTCTCTCTCTATCTATCTCTCTCTCAAGTCTCTCCCTCCCACTATCCCTCCCAATCTACCTAGACAACTCTCTCTCACTCCTACCCCCTCTCTCTTACTAACTCTCTCTAGGTCTCTTAGGATGCTACCTCAAATCATCTCCCTCTCCCTCAAGTCTCTTAGTCCTACCCTAATTAGATAACTCCCCCTCTCTATTAGGTCTCTCCCTCCATCTATGCCTTCCACCCCTACCTCTCATGTCTCTCCCTCCATCTATCCCTCCAACTCTCTATCTCTCTTAGGTCTCTCTTCCCCCTTATCCCTCCCACCCTTTCTCTCTCTCCCTGTAGCCCTACCTAGATAACACTCTCTATCTCTCTCCCACTCCCTCTATCACTCCCAAACCCTCTTTATCTATGAGGTCTCTCCCTCAAGCACCATACCTAGACAACTCTCTCTCACTCCAACCCCCTCTCTTAGGTCTCTCCCTCGAAATATCCCTCACACACCCTCTCCCTCTCTCCAGTCTCTCCCTCCCACCCTACCTAGATAACTTGTCTCTCCCTCTCAAGTATCTCTCTCCCTCTCTGGTCTCTCTCTCTCTTAGGTCTCTCCCTCCCTCTATCCATCCCACCCTTCCTAGACAACTCTTTCTCACTCCAACCCCATCTCTCACACTCCCTCTCTCTCTCTCTTATTATGATCCCTCTTTCTATTCCTCAAACTCACCACTCTCTCTCAAGTCTCTTTGTCCCACCCTAAATAGAAAACTCCCCCTCTCTCTCATGTCTCTCCCTCCATTTGTCCCCCCTACACTCTCTTGGGTTTCTTGCTCCCTCAAACCCTCCCACCCTCTCTCTCTCCCTCCCACCCTACCTATTCAAATCTCTCTCACTACAACCTCCCTATCTCTCTTAGGATGATACCTCTATTTTTCCCTCTAACCTATAAGTATCTTAAGTCTATAAATCCCCCTCTCTCTCATGTTTCTCCCTCCCTATATCCCTCCCACACACTCTCTCAAGTCTCTTGATCTCTCTATCCCTCCCACCCTCTCTCTCTCCCTCTCTATCTCTATTTTTCTCTCTCTATCTCTCTCTATATCTCTTTGTTTCTCTATCTATCTGTCTCTCTATCTTTCTCTATCTATCTCTCTTTGTCTATCTATCTCTCTTTATCTCTCTTTCTCTCTCTCTCTATCTATCTATCATTTCTCTCTCTCTCTCTCTCTCTCTCTCTCTCTCTCTCTCTCTCTCTCTCTCTCTCTCTCTCTCTCTCTCCCCCTATCTTAGGTCTCTCCCTCCAAATATCCCTCCCAACCCCTCTCCCTCTCTTAGGTCTCCCGCTCTCTCTCTCCTACCAACTCTCTCTCTCAGGTCTCTCTATTGGCAACACAAGGTCAGACAACTGAGAGGGGGTGAATCAATTGTCACCAAATTTCAAACTTATACAACTTATTGATCTTATTCTCAAATTTGATCATTAATCATGAAAGCATAAATGAAAAACATATTAGAATAACACATAACACCAATATTTTTACATGGAAACATTGTTAGGGGAAAAACCACGATGGAGTTTAGTCCACAAGATTATACCCTATTAAAAGTATAAGAGAACATGAATGGGGAATGCACGTGCATTCAGGCACACTGCCTAGATCTCGCTACTCAAATACAAATAGGATTACTACCCAAAGGAAGGCACACTATCTTATAGAAAGTTTTTGATTAAATCCATCAAACTTTGAACTGAGAAAATAGCATCTAATAATGCATGGTTATAGTTTCGATTAAGAACATGAACACTTCTTCACTCTCTGTTATTCCTCTGAATGATCTAAACTTTATTTGCACACAAGACTCATACACTTCACATCCTTTCTCTATAATTCAAACAAACAATCACTCTTATATATCTGCAACAAGAAATTCCATTGTTATAAGTCAACTCCAAAGAAATAATAAAATGAATATAAATAGTTGGCCCAAATCAATAGAGATTAATCATGCGAATCAACCAAGGTCAGCCACAACATAGTGAAGATCAAAAATAACATCCTCAAGCATGAAAAAACTTTAATTCATTACTCCTCAGAGATCCACAACACACTTCAATACCTTGTCGACTAGGAACATGAAAAACATGAACATGCAAGAGAAAATCTCGAATCACGAGCACAACAATCAATGCGAATGTGCAACATAGATAGAGCATGATCTAGACACATCCACAAGGAACATGAAACATTAGAGAAGCATCCAAAACAACTAAACTTATTGAAATCACATGATCTTCATTCAGGAACACAAACCAAAGTAATAGAAAAATTGTCAGAATAAAAATCTCCATAACTCGATCAAATCTTCAAACGGATCTTTGAAACTTGGTGTGGATAAACTAGATATACTCAGCAAGAAAAAATTTAGTCCACAACCTCTAAACAACAATGTACCGATCACATCGATAGAAAGAACTTCAGTTCACCACTGACAACCTATAACACTTCTTATTATAATTTTATCAATATCCTCAACATATACAACTTCTAATGCAACAATGCTAATATTTTTGACATCAATGACAACCACATATTAGTAACACAACACAACATCCAAAAATATCCCCCTTTGGTATTTATGGCAACACATGATGTGAAAAATACGATCAACACAACTATGCTTACTTTCCATTAGGTTCTAACTCTTCTTTCCTCAACTCTTCTCCCCACAAAATTTTTTCACATTGCTCTTCTCCCCCTTTGACATCAATGGAAAGGATATCTTCTATACAAGCTCTAAACCACATATCTGAAAACATAAAATTATGAAAATCTAACTACTCCCCTTGAGTAGTAGGCACCACAACATCAATCCAAATCAAAATATGATTATGAAATGCATAGATTGATGAAAATCAATGCACAAATTGATGCAAATCAATGCATCAATAGTTTTGATTAGGAGGGGTAATCACCCCTAACTTCCCACTAAGATACTCAAAAGTATCCTTAGGAAATGGCTTGGTAAATATGTCTACAATTTGCTCCTTAGTAGGCACATATTCCAAGCTAACTTCCTTTTCACTTACTTTCTCTCTCAAAAAGTGAAACTTGATAGATATATGCTTGGTCTTGGAATGCAACACCGGATTCTTAGAAATTTTAATAGCACTTGATTTATCACAAAATATAGAATAGGTTCATCATACACAACTCTGATATCCTTCAACATCTGCTTCACCCATAACATGTGAGTACAATTATTAGCACTATCAATGTATTCAGCCTCTGCAGTAGATAAAGAAATAGCATTCTAATTTTTTTTTAACCATGAAATCAACTTCTTTCCCAAGAAAAATGCACCACCACTAGTACTTTTCCTATCATTCACATCTCCTGCCTAATCAACATCAGTAAAGGAACTCAAATTAACATCATCATCTTTAGGATACCATAAACCAAAATCAACTATCCCCTTCAAGTATCTAAAAATCCTCTTCATAGCAGTCTCATGAGATTCTTTAGGATCATCTTGAAATCTTGCAACAATACATACAACATTCAACATTCATGATATCATGCCTAGTTTCAGTCAAATAAAGCAATCCGCTAATCATTGATCTGTATCTAGTCTGATTTCCCTTTGGAGAATCATCATCAATTGTCAACTTGCATCTAGTCTCCATGGGTGTACCAACTAGACTTGAATCTTCCATACCAAATTTCTTCAATAATTCTTTCACATACTTAGACTGAGATATAAAGATACCTTTATCTAAATGAGTAATTTGCAATCCCAAGAATAATTTCATCTTTCCCATCATTGACATCTCAAACTCATTCTGCATCGCATTAGAAAATTTGATACACAAGCTATCATCTCCTCCAAATATGATATCATAAAAAAAAACTACCAAATCAAATCTTTATCATCATTTGTGAAATACAGATTACTATTAGCAGTACCTTTGTTAAATCCAAGCTTCACCAAGTACTTATCCAATCTGGCATACCATGCTCTAGGGGCTTGTTTGAGTTCATACAATGTTTTCTTCAATTAGAAAACCATATCTTCCTAATCAGTCAACTGGAATCCATCAAGTTTTTCAACATACACCTCTTCTTCCAATTTTCCATTTAGAAAAGATGACTTGACACCCATCTGATAAGCCTTGTAGTCTTTGTAAGTAGCATAAGCAAGAAAAAATCTCACAACTTCAATTCTAGTAACAAGGGCCAAGATTTCTTCAAAATCTATACCTTCCACCTATGAATATCCCTTACATACCAGTCTTTCTTTGTTTCTAACCACTTCATCTTGTTTATTTAGTTTCTTTCTAAAGACCCATTTAGTTCCAATTACATTCATATCCTTAGGTCTGGGAATAAGAATCCATGTATCATTCTTTTCAATTTGTTGTAGTTCCTCTTTCATTCCTTCAACCCTATGTTCACCTTTGCATGCTTCATTCACATTGTTAGGCTCAGTCTATGAAATCAAACAATATTATTCTACAATGTTTCTCTAGACACCTTTGTTCTTATCACCTATGATCTGGTTTTATAAATGATTTAACCTTACATATATAAGAGTCTTCTTAGAATGTTCTTCAATTTCAAGCTCTTCTGATCTCTCTTCTATTCTTCCACCAGTTTCTCCTTCCTCTTGATTTTCTTGATTCATCAGAATGATTTGGACTTGATTTGAAGTCTGAACTTTGTTTGTACTGACATTCTAATCATCAGAATCATATCCACAGATTTTGGATGGTGTACCAAAGTCTTCATCAACCTTAACATTTTCACTTTCAACCATTTTCTTCAATCTTTTATTGTAACACCAGTAGGCCTTACTTTTAGTAGCATACCCTAGAAATATTCCTTCATCACTCCTAGCATCAAACTTTCCCATATCTTCATATCTTTTGATATAACACTTTCTTCCAAATATCTTGAAATATCTAACAGTAGGATTTTGACCAGTCCATAGCTCAAAAGGAGTCTTACCTGTATGACCTTTGATTTGTACCTAATTAAGTGTGTATACAACAATACTCACAACTTTTTTCTAGTAGATATGAGGGTATGTGTAGGATCATGATGCACCAAAAAGTGGCAATATGAAGGGTATCTGGCTGACAACTTTCTTTTTACCCAAAATTGATGAAACAAAAAGGGTTTTTAAAGGAGATTCTCAGCTTTCCACCAATATAAATTATGCTTTAAATTGAATTTAATAAGTAATTATTATTCATTTTCTATTCAAATTATGATTAAAGTCCCGATTGATAGACTAATTGAAAAACATCTATAACTTTCAAACAGTATCACATTTTTTGAATCCAAAACATGCATCACATTCTATTCTTCACATACTATAGGATTAAAAAAAGAAAAATTGAATTTCATGAATTTTTAACCAAGTTAAGGTGGTCAGACACATGAGTTTTTCATATTGTTTAAAAGTTGTAGTAAAAATCATAATTAATTATTTACATGGAAAAAATTACAAAAAAATATGCATCACATCGGGACATGAGTCCTCTACTTATATCTAAAATATTATAAAAATATTATCATTTTATTGTGGTTAGGTGGTTAGACGCACACTTCTTATTTTTCCCTGAAATTTAAGTACTACTGCATTAAAATTTCAAATTTTCACCAAATAGATTTCTTTTGTTTTAAAAACCTAGTAGTTTAGAAACTACATTCAATTTTCTACAGATTCTATTTTTACATATTTTTGAAATAATATAGATAACCTATTCAAATTTTTATGTCAAGTTTCCTAACTCTGATTTTTCTAATTTTTTTGCCACTTAAGGGCCTATTTTTCCATGATGATCCTGCACATACCCATTAGATACATTTCCTTCCAACATCACAGTTCTAGCAACATCTAGAACTATTATGTTTTTTCTTTCCACAACTCCATTTTGTTGAGGGGTCCGTAGTGCAGATAACTATATCTTTGTTCCATGCTCTTCACAAAAAGAATTAAACTCATCAGAAGTGAATTCACCACCTCTATATGATCTCAAACATTTAATTTTCATACCTATCTCTGTCTCAATCATAGCCTTAAAGATCTTAAACCTTTCCAAAGCTTCAGATTTCTCCCTTAAGAAAGTATCCCAAATCATCCTTGAATAGTCATAAATAAGCAACATGAAGTATCTATATCCTTGTAAACTTCTAGTTCTAGCAGGACCACACAAATCAATATGTACAAGATCCAACAATCCATTTGAATTTTGTTGTTTACTCCAAAATGAAATTTTTGTTTACATTCCTAACTAACATTCTTTGCATATTGCATTAGTAGGTTTCATCAGCTTAGGAAGATCTCTCACAGCCTTAGTGGAACTTATCTTGACAATATTATCAAAGTTAACATGAAAAATTCTCCTATGCCACAACCAACTTTCATCAATTTGAGCAATGAAACAACTTTTACTAGCAACACTCAGGTGGAAAATATTACCTTTGGTTTTTGTACTTGATGCAATCACATTTCTAGAATTTTCCATTATTTTGCACTTACCATCCATGAACTAAAGATTGTATCCCTTATCAACCATCTATCCAACACTTAAAATATTATGCTTCAAACCTTCAACATACAAGACATCATTAGTATTATGCTTACCATCAAGAGAAATGCATCCTCTTCCACCGATCATACCAGTTATATTATCACCAAATCTCACAACACCACCATTATACTTTTTCAAATTCACAAACTTTTATCTCCTATCATATGATGAGAACAACCACTGTCAATAACCAATTCATATTCCTCTTCAACTTGAGTAGCTAGGGCTTTCTCCACATTTATACAACTAGCAAATTTAGTAGACACATGATTATTTTTCTCGATAGAAATAAGCACAAATTCATCTTCACTTGCATTTCCTTTGTCAGATTCATCATCTGTCACACCTTCATCAGTAGCATAGTAACACTTCTTTTGGAATTTAGGCTTGTTAAATCTTGGCTTGGAAACTCTCTCAAGACACCTTGATGCAAAATGACTTATCTTATTGCAAGAGAAACATTTAATAGGAAAATTTCATTTATACTTACCTTGTCATTTGGCTTCTCTTTTCAAAATAATGCTTCAATTTCTTCAAGCTCTCTTTCTTCTTCATCGAGCTGTCTCATTTCATCCTCAGACTTGAATGTATTTCTAGATGAACTTTCATCTAGATCATATCTTTTTTTATCTCTTCTAGAGGTAGTGTTCTTGAATGAAAATTCAACCTTGGGAAGTGCATCACCAAATTCACTCAACTCAAAAGAAATATGCTTACCAATCAACATATCTCTGGTAACATTTGTCATGGTCGGAAGCTCTTTAATAGCACTAGCCTTGACTTTGTAAGAATCAGGAAAGGATCTAAGCACTTTAGCAACAATCTCTTATTCATCTATCTATCCACCAGCACATCTGATACCACACACAAGTTCATTCACTCTTCGCATGAAAGTAGTAACATTTTCATCCTCACCCATTTTCAACTTTTCATATTTTCCTTTTAGACTTTGTAGCTTAGCAATCTTCACATTAGCATCACCTTCATACAAGGTCTCCAAATTTTTCCATATCTCATAAGAAGTCTTTAGATCCGTTACTTTTGTCATCTCAATATCATTCAAAGCACTCAACAATGCCTCCTTAGCCTTGATATTATTGTGGACATTGCAATTTGGTCTAAGCCTATGACTTCAATTTCTTCATAATTCGTATTTTCATGGTCATTATTAAATAATGTTAATTATTTAATTATTATCTAAGGTCTTTTCTCATCTATTAATTAAATAAATTTTAATTATTTAGTTAAGTCATTTTAACATTTATTCCTCTATTAATTAAATAATCTTAATTATTTAATTAATTCATATTATCTTTATTCAAATCTTGGTTAATTAAATAAATGTTCTTTATTTAATTTTTTCACTAATTAACTTTATCCTCTTTCTAAAATTAAATAAATCCTTATTTAATTTATTCCTATCACACCTTCAACTACAATTAAATAAATACTTTAATTATTTAATTATTCATTAATCTTTTCTTCAGTCAATTAAATAAATCTCAATTTATTTTATTTAATCCTCTAATTTTGAATGTCAAATTAAATAATCATTTAATTCATAAAAGAGTCACTTTTGACATATTCTTCTATATTTAGATAATTGCTTAGGTTATCTAATTATTCAGTTCCACTTGACTTGAGATCTATTTAAATCAGTCAGTCATCTCCTGATTTAATATCTGGTTGTTTTTAATGAAGAGACTCTCTATCTTAATCAATTAGTTATCTTGTTTTAATTCTTATGCATGTAGACATTTATTAATTAAATAACTTTATTTAATTAATTAATTCATGTGTGCATTCAAATAGATTGTTTCCTTTATTCTATCTTTATCCTTTTCATGCAATCATTATTCTTCTAATTTTTGAATACTTTCAAATAGAGATTAAATCATTGTTTAATCTTGATTTCAATATTTTAGGTTTTATCACTCATGTCACTACTAACACTTATCTCAATGCATGTTGAATCCTTTAATCTGAATCATTTTTCTATCTTTCAATCTCAGCCTATCATTTGAACAATCAATTTTCTATAAATTGACCTGACCTTCATCATTGTTACTCCTCCCAAAATTGTATGATTTTTGGAGTACTTGTTTTATAATCTTTGATATTTTTCTATAATCACATACATCAAGGCTACACTTGCACACTTACTAAAAATTTGAGGGCAATAATAATGTCATAGCAAAATGGAGGACAATTGAGGTCATTCATGGAATGATGTGGACACTAGGTGAGATCATTCTATGTTTATGTTTTATGCTTTCTTTGTACTTTGTTGTTTAGATTTAGATTACATTACAATTTTATTGTTATTTTTAATGCTTTAATCTTTCATTGTTTTCATGATGTTACAATGGTGAACCCGATGTGAAGACACATTCTTCACAAATCTGTATACATTTTTTTTTTTTTTTTGTAGGTATTGTACGGCCTAACGCATCTGACAAACCAAACAACACAACTGATATTATGAAATGCATCTGACAAATATAGTGATGTATCTAACAAACTTCGACACATCTACCTCTCTGAATGATGCATCTCACTGGTGAAATTTTTGGGTTCAATTTCCAATTTACAAATTTTCATTATGTTTTTTATTTTAGGTAATTTTCAATTTGTAGTGTGTTTTTTAAGGAGTTAACATAGTTTTTGTAGGATATAGGATAGAAGACAAATTTTCAAAACCCCTCTTGCAGGACGATTTCCAAAGATAAATTACAAACTACTAATGAAATATTTTGCAAGATATGTGTTAAAGACTATTTTGAAATAAACTATTTTGTAGATTAGAAAATTTCCATTTGGGTTTAAAATTTACTACTATCTAATGTGTTTGGTGCAAAAGCATGCTCTATTATTACCCCCACAATTTGGTATATAGAATTATTCTCTACCCTTGTGCATTCGTGTGATCTTGGGTGCAAGAGAATCTGTTACTTACTCTAGAAATTGGGCCTATCTTGGTAGGAAAAATTACTCACCCCAAGATGACTCAGACCAATAACACACTGAACCCAAGTGACTTCCAGCCAGTATATAAAAGTGGGTTCCTAAGGAAAACTCAAGAATCATGAGTATTGTTCTGAGAAGAAGGGAAGCAGTGGTCTCTTTCCGCGTGGATGATACCACACAAATGGAATGCCCGTACTAAACACCCTTGTTTTTAGTAAGCCAAAAACCCTCTATTTACTGGTGCAGCAGGTTAGACCTGTGAAGCCGTCTCACATTTTCACAGTTAATTGTAGAGATGAGAAGTATGCCATGGGAGTTTCATGGGTATTGTAGCTTGGCTGCCTTGAATGAAGTGTTGATCTATGGAGAGGAGCCAGTGGGGTCAAGCTACTAGTCATATGCCTTGAATAAGCATAGCTGGGGTAAAACGCAAGTAAGAACTTAGTAAATAATTTCCTTCACAACCTTAGGATTGTACTTGTTTTCTAGAAATAAGCATGTTCATGATCATCAAACTAAAAATACATTGTCTTCTAATTGTCTTTGTTTGTCAAAACTTGATCACAAAACAAAGTCGGTTTACACTACAATTCACTAGAAAACCACAATAGTTCATCAAAAAACTACAATTGTCAAACAAAGTTGCACTTGTTCACCAAAAATATGCATCTATTAATTAGAGTCACATTTGTTAACCAATCTGTCACATCTATCAAAAAAAATTCCAATTTGCATTTGAGTCACATTTTTTTAAACTTGAGTCACATCTATCATAAACTAAGTTAAATTTGCATGTCCTAGAATCTGAGTCACATCTGTTAGAATAGCTCACATCTAATATCTTAATCACATTTTTCATTACCTCTATTACTTGAAAACCCACAATTGATACCTTTTGTGATGTATCTGAATAGGTGAGCTACATCTATAGTCTAGAACGACGCATATGCCCCTATCACAAAATCGGCCTACTTTTACTAGTACACAGTTAGAGTCTTGAAAACCACATCTAATTAGTCTTGAGTCACATCTACTATAAACAAAACTGCATGTGTCTGATACCTGAAACTGAATTTACCAGAAAAATGCATCTGAGAAAGAAAACCGCAACTGTTAAATTTTGAAATGCATCTACTTAAGTATCAAAAACGTAGAGTTTACTATCACAGACTGAGAACAAACAGTCAAACCAATATTTGACTTATCTTTTTACACTAATTCTTGGATAGAAACTTGAAATTTTTCTCAAAACTTGCATGATTACATCCTTTAGGAATCATTTAGTCATAGCAATAGGTACCCTAGTCATACATCTTACTTTCATTTTAGGGGTCTTTATTTCCTTTAGAGGGGTCATCTTTTGCATATTTTAGGATAGACACCTTTCATGCTTTGGATAAACCTTTGATTCATCAATCTTTTTCATCGAGCCTAGTCATCATATCTTTTTCCCTACACGTGAATCCTTCCAACTCATCAGTCTAGTTTGGGAGTTCACCTTATCTTTTGGTCCTAGTCCTACGAAGGCTCCTTGTCAAAACTAAACTAAAACCTGGGTTAAACTTTAGGTGATAGATAACCTCTTTTAGAATATTCCAAATTTATCACTTAGACCTTTACATATTTATACACTATCATCCTAGAATAGCATCATTTTAGACATACTTTATTTGCAGAGAAAATATCAAAAAATTAGCTACATACATTCATCCTTTATATTCAAAAAATCCCAAAAACATAGATTAGACTCATAATCATCCATAGACTTAGCTTTTGCATCACTTACACTTTGAGCTTACATTACATGGTTGAAACAAGATCGAAAATGAAAGGAAGAGAAAATATGGCTAATACAAACGATTTCATCAATCCATTCCCAAACCCCTTTTTAGGGACATCTTCATCTAGACCTCACAAGACTTTGTTAGACAAATTTGTTACTAGAGACACACAAGGACGTGTTTTAGTGGAAGATATAGATGTTGCTGCACAGGACCCTGAGTTTGCTTCCTTTGTAGATGACTATCTAGCAAATGATCCTCAACAATACTTAGCAAATTTCTAGCAGAAGGTGCCAAACTACCTCCTGGTTTTCATATTCATACCCTACAAACTGCATCTACCTAGGGAATAAACACCACTACCACTAGTGCTACTATACCTCAAGTGACTACTGCTATACCATCTGGAGGACCTACACAGAGTGGTTCAACAATACACACATCTCCATTTGGTACACCTACCTTGACATAGGGGCTAAATTTCACCATAGGGTTGTCATCGTCCAATCCCTTCGGTCCTCTTGTTGGGAATAAAAGATCTAAAACATCAGCCCCTACATCAAGTGTCAATGTCACTAGCACTATTCCACAAACAATGGCTATACCAAGTGTCAATGTCGCTAGTACCATAACACAGATTGGAGTCTCACATGAAGGAGGTATACCCTCCTTTCAATATGGAAATCAACCCATCACTTCACAAATTCTGAATCAAGATCCATTTTCACAAACTCTACATCAAAATATATTTTCACATACTCTAAATCAAAATCCATTTTCACAGACTCCAAATCAGAATCCATTTTCAAAAATTCTAAGTCAAAATCCATTTTCACAAACTACAAATCAAAATCCATTTTCACATATTCTAAATCAAAACCTATTCATTAAAATTCCAAATCCAAATACACTTTACATACTAACATTTAGCCAAAACCCATCACAAAATGTTGGATTTTAAAACATGTATATAGACCCAAATAATCCAACTAACACATCATTAACTCAAGTTGACATCCTACAAACACAAATGCATGCACTTAAAACATAGATGGATAACATGGCAGTGTTTAACAAGAAAACATTTTCAACAAAGAATTTATGCCCATTTCCCTTTGATAAATCATTGTACATGACACATTTCCCTCATGGGTACTTCATACCAAATTTTCCCAAGTACAATGGAAAGTGAAATCCAATCGAACACATAAGGTAATTTTGCACGATGTGCATAGATGTCACCTACGACCCCACCTATCTTTTGAGATTCTTTCCAAGAAGTCTTATTGGAATTTCACTAGAATGTTTTTCAGGTCTTGACTACAACATAAAATCATGGGGTGAATTGGCTAATAAATTCATTGAACAATTCTAATTTAACATAGACCATGAGATTAACATAGAAACCTTGTGTCATACTACACAAGAAAAGGGAGAAACTTTTATTGCCTTCTTCTAGAAGTGGAGAACTATATCCAGTTGATGTCCTATCGAGATACCTGAGAAACAGAAGGTCACTATGTTCAAAGAAAACCTCAACCCAAAATTGAGAAGTAATTGAGGGTACATTGTTGCAAATCCTTTGTAGAACTAGTGGAAATGTGGCTCATACTAGAAAAATCTCTCATTGACAAAGGAGAACTTAAGGCATAGACACGCAACATAAATCCAACTATAAAAAACACCCGCAATGACAAACAAGTTTTGGTATTAGAATAAAAACATTACCAAAGATGGGGTAGTTGATGCTAAGACTTTACAAGTAGGACCGATCATCACACTTAGAGGAAATAACCCCTCTACCAACACACTTAACGCCATCAACTAAAACCACAACACTACCCAAAACACCCAATGGCCACAACAGTAGAGAATATTTTTGAAACGTGAATTCACTCTCCTTGGGGAACCTATAGAGTCAATCTTCAAACAACTGTTGCAACCTAGTCTTATACAACTTCAAGAGCCAAGACAATATGATCCAGGGAAATTCAAACCATCTTGGTGGGGTGATAATTCCTTTTTTTATTTCCATCGGACCAAAGGACATAGATTACAAATTTTTCATCAACTGAAAAACATCATACAAGACTTTGTCAAGAACAGGACTATTTAGGTTAGTGGAAAAAAAGTGACATCTTCAAACACTAATCACAAGGTATTTTCTGATCCATTACATGACCATGGGAAAGGAAAGGCCCCCAGTTTAGGTAACAAGACCAATAATGTAGCCAATTATGCTAGTGTTAAGAATGATTATAGTGGACCTATCATAAATCATATTTGTGCTACCAATGAGCATGTCAATACCATTTCCATAAATAAAACTCTCGAGTGTGCTATTAACACTCATCGGAACAAGATCACCATCCAAGGTCCTCCAACACTTAAGGAACCACAGACTTCTAAGTTGTAGTATAATTTACTTGATCAATTGGGGAAGACCCCAACCCAAATCTCCATCTTGGAACTGTTGTGTATCTCCCCTAAACATCGATCCATTTTTGATAAGGTTTTACAAAGCACCACTGTCCCTAATGATCTCAATTCCAATTTCTTTAAGGAAATGGTGGGCTACTTGACCAATAATCATCATGCCACATTCTTCAAACAAGACTATGCAACTAAGAAGACATCATAACAACCTGTTACATCTTGAAGTTCTTGTTGAAAAAACTAAAGTTAGACGAGTTTTGGTAGATGGAGGAGTAGGGTTAAATATTTTCACTTTAAAATTGATTAAGGCATTAGGTTTCTTCGAAGCATGTGTAGAAACAAAAAAAAACATTCTCATTAAGGCTTATGATGATGAGGAACAAAAATCAAATGGGGTGGTAACACTTCCTATTGAATTTGGTCCTATAGTTATAGAGACAAAATTCCAAGTCTTGGATCTCACCCTTCCATATGATCTTCTTCTAGGAAGATTATGGATTCATGCCATGAAGGTAGTCCCTTCCACATATCATCAATGTCTAAAATTCCCTTACAATGGCACTGAAATAACAATAGATGGTTACCTAGATCCATTCGAATATTACACCATTCTATGAGAGACACCTCAGCGCCAAGTGCCTATAAGCCAAGAATCCTCATCATCCAATTCATCTCATTATGTCAATCCACCCACTCTGACTAGAACATCCACTTCACCTTCATTACCTTCCACTCCTAGGGTCGAGATCCAAGAAAAGGGTTGTGGACAATATCACATCAAGACATATTATTATGTTAGCCATTTTATTCCTCCTAAATCATACGGTTTACCTACAATAGATAGGAGACAATTAGTGGTCACCATTCACATTCCTCCCTCAATAAAATTTACAAAATGGGGGGAATTAAGCAAAGAAACCATAAACATAGAAGATGTGACCTCCTGGTTGTATAGAGTGGACCATGAAGAACCTCCCTCACTTGCTCACATTCCTATAGATCAATATGGCAAAGGTTTCATAATCATGTAGAGCAACGGATACAATGGACATAGTGGCTTAGGGTTACATAAAGATGGGAGAACTGAACCAATCATTATTTCAAAGTGGTTGAAAGGATTAGGGCTTAGGTTTCAACTAATTCAGATTTGAATTCCTAGTACCACATAGCCTTTACTCAAGGAAGTAAGTGCTTTAGAAAATATTGAGACATCTGACGATCCATCTGACCAACCCTACTTTGACTCCCCTAACTCTAACAAATACGAGTGGGATTCCCTATCCTCCACCTTTACCATGGAACTTGATAAGCTATTTGAAGAAATTGACTTAATGTTAAAATCTTCATCAAATCCATTGAATTATTGTCCACCAAAGAATATGACAAAAGAGGAATGGTTTAAACATTACTATTGGGAATCTCTTGATCCTACCTCTTGGGAACCTACTAAATCCATTTCAGATAACCAAAACTTGGCATTAGGCCTATCTCAGAATGTACCTAGATCCAAACAAAAGAGAAAAGAGGACTTGGTACAAAAATTTTGTGACTATATGAACAACTCAGCTTTTACCTTGACCCCGTTGAACTTTGACAACTCCGATGATGACATGCCTTTAGTCTATCCCTAGCTCATTCATTGGGACCAACAAGAGACACCTGTCTTAGACATTTTTGAGAATGATGAAGTGATTGTTGAGTTCCTAGGATTACGAGAAGGAATACCTAGTGGTGATCGCAAGGCTATAATTACCATTGAATTGGACAACAAGGCATATTTTGGGGAATCTGTTCAACCCTCCAATCACAAAAATAGGAAAAATAATGACAAAAATAAAAATGATGAGTCTCTAGGTGAAAACTAAAAGTCACCTTTAGACATTGAAAAAGAAAAAAATAAGGATGCATCTGATGATGAAAACATCTCTGAGGCACCTAAGGCTAGAGGTTTGAACATTCTCCCTGTTTCATTGGAAAAGTCACCCATGCTAGTTAAAGAATTAGTGGAAGTTAACATAGGTATAGCAGAGAATCCTTGATTGGTATATTTTGTAGCATCATTGACAAAATAAGAGTAGCCAAAATTCCACAACTTCTTTACACAAAGATAGATTAATTTTTCCTAGTTATATGCAAACATGGCTAGGTTGGATCTTCAACTTATACTACATCATTTTCCCTTACAACCAGGTGTAAAACTAGTGAAACAAAAATTGAAGAAAATTTACCCACAAATTGCTTTACTAGTCAAGGTAGAGCTAGAGAAACTATTAGATGTTGGCTTCATTAGATCAATCGACTAAGCAGATTGGATTTCCAATCTTGTACCAGTCACCAAACCAATAGGGGTAATCTGCATTTACATATATTTTAGAGATATAAATAAATCCTGTCCTAAGGATGACTTTCATCTGCCCAACATTGACATGATAGTAGATAGGACAACAGGGTATGAGATGTTATCCCTTATGGATGGATTTTTCAAGATATAATAAGATCAGAATTGCAACCAATGACCAACCTAAGATAGCTTTCACATGTCCATGGGGAATGTATTGCTGGAATGTTATGCTCTTTGGACTCAAAAATGTGGGAGCAACCTACTAGCGAGCTATGGCCACTATTTTTCATGACCATATATACACTCTTATGGAGGATTATGTCAATGACCTTATTGCTAAATCGCTGACATAGGCTGATCATTTACAGGTCTTAGATAAGATATTTCAAAGCCTAGAAGAGTATAAAGTGAGACTAAATCCCAAGAAATGTGTGTTTGGAGTGAAATCAGGAAATATTTTGGGTTATATCATTTCTAGATGAGGCATTGAATTGGATCTAGCCAAGGTAAAGGCTATCATAGACATCCCTCCACTAGCTAATCTCAGTTAGCTAAAGACATTACAGGGGAGACTGTAATCCATCAGAAGATTCATAGTGCTGTTAGCAAATAAGACACACCCATTTCAACATTTACTAAGAAAAGGAATACCTTTTTTATGGATAGGTAAATGCCAAGAAGCATTTCAACTGATTAAGGATTATCTACTCCCACCACCAGTCTTAATGCCACCTATTGAGAGACGGCCACTGATTCTCTATATTTCAGCAGCCCATTCATCACTTGGAGCATTGCTTGCATAGAATGATGATGAAGGTCATGAAAGGGTAGTATACTATATCATTTAGACTTTGGTAGGTTATGAGCTTAACTATAGTACCATTAAATGTACTTGTCTTCTGGTAGTATTTTCTACTCAAAAATTAAGGCACTATATGTTGAACCATCAAACAATGTTGGATGCAAATATAGATCCTTTAAAGTATCTCCTAATAAAATTAGCATTAACAGGGTGACTAGCCAAATGGGTTATGATACTTAGTGAGTATGATATCTAGTACATAGAGAGAAATGATATTAAGGGACAAGTCATTGTTGATTAGTTAGTTGATGCACCGATACAAGTAGATCACCCTTTAGTGGTAGATTTTCCCGATGAGTTTATATTCACCATTGACATAGGCATGACATGGAAACTATATTTTCATGGGTCCCATACGAACAATCGTTCAAGGGATAGTATCCTATTTATCACACCATAGGGTGATTCTATCCCTAAGTCATTCAGGATTTCTTTCCATGTACCAACAACATAGCATAATATTAGGCTCTTGTGATAGGATTACACATGACAATCAAATGGAAGATGAAGAACCTACAGGTTTATGGTGACTCTCAGCTAGTAATCCAATAGGTAAATGATGATTATGAGACTAAGGATGAAAAGCTTCCTCCCTACAAATGCATGGCAGATAGTTTCAAGGAGTACTTTCACAAGGCTGACTTTCATCAAATACCTCGTGTTCTAAATAGGGCAGTAAGTGCCATAGCTACTATTGTTTCACTCTTATACATACCTAGCAACATGCCTAAATTTGAGTTTTTGGTGAAACAACTTTTGGTCCTTGCCTATGAAAACCTAGATTTGGAGATGGTGTGTGATTTTTGGTCCTGATTCCCCATGGTATAAAGATATCTATGACTACCTCCATGCCAAAATCATACCCCCTGACCTTTCTAATAACCAACATAGGACATTCCTTCACAAATTAGCCAAGTATACCATCATCAGAGACAACCTTTATAGACATGCCTTAGATAATACCCTAGTGAGATGTCTCGATATTGACAAAGCATAAGCAACCTTGTGTGGGGTACATGAGGGTATATGCGGATCCCATTATAGTGGTCCTACCTTAGCTAAAAATATTATGAAACTAGGTTACTATTGGTCTACCATGGAAAAGGACTCATATATGTTTGTCAATAAATGCCACCAATGTTAGGTACATGGAGATTTGATACGTGCACTAACATAGGAGCTCCGTCCCATAACGTCACCATGGTCCTTTGGTCAATGGGGAATCGACCTCATACGTAAGATACATCCCACATCCTCCAATGACCATAAGTTCATCATTACTGCCACTAAGTATTTTACGAAGTGGATTGAGGCTATTCCCATGACCTACATCGCCGACACACAGATCTCTAAGTTTATCCTAAACTATATCATCTATTGGTACAGTGTTCCTCAATCCATTATCACAGATAATGGTTGTCCATTCAAGAACCAAGAAGTCTACCATCTCTATGAATAGTTACATATCCAACATCATTTTTCCACCCCATATTACCCACAAGGCAATGGCCAAGCCAAGGCATCTAATAAAAATATCATCGAAATCCTCAAAAAGACTATCAATGATGTTGGCTAGGATTGGAATTTATAGCTTAATCTAACCTTATGGGCTTACCACACAAGCATCCATACTCCCACTAGCACCACACCATATTCCCTAGTATTTGGCTCTAAAGCCATCTTACCTATTGAGGTCAAGATTCCTTCCCTAAGGGTATCTTTGAAAGGGCACATTGATGATGAAGAGTACCGCGTTTCAAGACTACATGAGCTAGAATTCCTAGATGAATGAAGACAAAAGGAATTAGATCATCTCCAAGCATATCAGAATTGTCTTCATCACAGCTACAATAGGAAGGTCTTGAATAGAAACTTTGACATTGGTGACTTGGTCTTAATGGAGAATTCTAAGAATCAAGTTGAAAGAGAGAAACCAAGAAATTTTGAACCTAACCGGTTAGAACCTTACATTATCACAAAAGCCTTTGGATCAAAAGTGTATCAACTCTCTACTTCTAAAGGAGAACCATTGTCAACACCTATCAACAATCTTCATCTAAAGAAGTTCTATGCATAGCTTCTGAGAGCCTTGACTTAATTATCAAAAATACAAAAAATCATTACCTAGGTGAAAACCTAGCAAACAAGCATCTTGGTAACATAAAAAATAAATAAAAAATAAAGAAAATAGTAAAGAGAAATAAGTCATCCAATAGTGAAAACCACCTTGGTGAGGCTTTGGCTAAGTACCATGGTGAAAACCTAGAAAACAGGTGCCATGTGTAGTTCACTTTGCTAGTTCACTTTGCTCCTTTGTCTATCATTATTCTAATCTAACTTCCCTATACATATCACTTATCCCTGTACATATTATCTATCCCTATACATATCACTTATCACTGTACATATCATATATTTCCCATCCATTCCTTGTACATACCATTCATAATAAAATGGTTGTCATTTCCATACCTTGGAATGATTGACATCAAGTGCACTTACAATCCCCCATCCCATCCTATTCTTAATCAATTGGTCTTATACTCGACTGGGGGAAAGCACTTTACCTATGTCATATTTGGTTCTTGCATTGGTTGTGCTAAAGATGTAAAACCATCAAAAAATACAAAATACATCACAAAATGTCCTAAAAAAATTCAAAAACATCGAAAAACTTCAAAAAGATAAAAAAAATCAAAACAGGTCAAAAATCCAAAAATAGAGTCAGAGTTAGTCGCAATTGTCAATCTTTGTCATTTGTCGAACTTCATTTCCTCTACGACTAGACGTAGGCAAGGCCATCAACCGATGTTCCCTTGAGGCATTAGATCAGTCCTTTTTAGGTTTGTTTATATAAAATCATGATCCAATCCATTTATCTATAAGACAAGGTCATTGGTCATGTCGAAATACGAGGTCTCTAGGTGCATAACATAGGCAAGACCATCAATCAATGAGCCCCTAAGGCTGCACTAGGTTAGTCCATTAGGGTTCATCATGTACACTACCACAAAAGTCAGATATCTTCATACAAATCAAGCTTTTTATAGTCAGTCATGTCAGTCAAAGTCTAGTCAAACTACGAGGTCTTTGCATGTATAATGTAGGCAAGGCCATCAATCGATGAGCCCCCAAGGCCACACTAGGTCAGTCCTTTAGGGTTCATCATCACACATAGTCAATTGTCTACACATCATGTCAAGTCACACATCAACAAGATCAATGAGTCAACAATCTCAACAAGTTAAATAAAACAAATTACCAAAGCAAAAAACAAAACAAATCAACTTAAATCTGCTACAGGATGTGTCCTTCCTGAAAATAGATATCAACACAACAATAAAACATGTCTTATACAAGATGATTCCTTCTTGGATACAGAAATTTTCAAACAAATCATCATAGCATTGCAAAAGTTGTCACATCAATGACATCAGACTCAACGTCATTAGACTCAACATCTTACATGATACATGTCTTTCTAAAACTAGGCTTTTTTCATGCCTTATAAAGATAGTCATAACATTGAAACCAGACTCAATGTCTTACATGGTATGTGTCCCTCCTAAAATTAGGCTCTATCAATCAATCCTCTTATCAATCAAAAAAATCAAACAAATAGATCAAGTTTTGGAAAATAATTTTACTAGCTTTGACTTTGTGGCTTATTTATCTTATCATTTCATTTGACTTTATCATTGGAATCCTATTACTAGCTTTCTCAAGGATGTCCCATGAAGGATTTAGAGAAGCAACGATGTATCAGAATTCTATTTTCTATGATCGTTGTTTGTCGACTGTCTTTTGGCTTTGATTTTTGAGTCATGTTACTAGTTTCCTCAATGATTTCCCATGAAGGATTTAGAGGAGTGATGACGTCTCCTGACCTGTCTTTTATTTTTTTGTTGTTGGTGGTTTGTCTTGACAAAAAGATTAGGGTAATTGTGGCCTTAGTATGAGTCACGACACTCCTTGTTTTGCAACTGTTTGTTTTTAGTAGGTGGATGACCTTGCACACCTTGATCTATCTCATAACATGGTGTTTGTCTCCATTTGTATCAATTACTGCCCAATGATAATTTAATGTAAGGCCTACTGTGTTTCAAAAAAACATTAAAGATTTCGAGTACTAACATCCAAGTCTTCTATGCTATTATTCCTTTTTTCCACTCTAACATTTCTTCTTTTCTACATCTTCACCACCCTTATCTATGTTCCTTTATCTTTTTGTCCTTCATCTTCTAGTTCTCTCATCCATTTCAAGAGCACACTCCTATTTTTTGAACCAGCTTGTCCTCTCGAGGGGGCATACCACTACTTCCTCGTCATCCTTCCTCATACCTATTTCATATTGGGCCATGACTAGGGCATGTTTTCACTTATTTTCTTTGACACAATGCCAAAATGACATTGTATCAAAGAGGGGAAAATGTGGATATTGAAATTTGGTCTAAGCCTGCGACTTCAATTTCTTCATAATTCATATTTTCATGGTCATGATTAAATAATGTTAATTATTTAATTATTCTCTAAGGTCTTTTCTCATCTATTAATTAAATAACTTTTAATGAATTAATTAAGTCATTTTAACATTTATTCCTCTATTAATTAAATAAACTTAATTATTTAATTAATTCGTATTATATTTATTCAAATCTTGATTAATTAAATAAATTCTATTTATTTAATTACATCACTAATTAACTTTATCCTCTTTCTAAAATTAAATAAATCCTTATTTAATTTATTCCTATCACGCCTTTAACTATAATTAAATAAATACTTTAATTATTTAATTATTCATTAATCTTTTCTTTAGTCAATTAAATAAATCTCAATTTATTTAATTTAATACTCTAATTTTGAATGTCAAATTAAATAATCATTTAATTCATAAAAGAATCACTTTTGACATATTCTTCTATATTAGGACAATTGCTTAAGCTACCTAATTATTCATTTACACTTGAATCAAGATCTATTTAAATCAATCAGTTATCTCCTAATTTAATATCTGGTTGTTTTTAATGAAGAGACTCTCTATCTTAATAAATCAACTATCTTGTTTTAATTCTTATGCATGTAGACATTTATTAATTAAATAACTTTATTTAATTAATTAATTCATGCGTGCATTCGAACAGATCGTTTCCTTTATTCTATCTTTATCCTTTTCATGCAATCATTATTCTTCTAATTTTTGAATACTTTCAACTAGAGATTAAATCATTATTTAATCTTTCAGAGCTCTATCTTTTAGGTTTTATCACTCACGTCACTACTAACACTTATCTCAATGCATGTCGAATCCTTTAATCTAAATCGTCTGTCTATCCTTCAATCTCGTCTTGTCATTCGAACAATCAATTTTCTATAAATTGACCTGACCTTCATCATTGTTACTCCTCCCAAAATTGTATGACTTTTGGAGCACTTGTTTTAATAATCTTTGATATTTTTCTATAATCACAAACATCAAGGCTATACTTGCACACTTACTAAAAATATGAGGGCAAGAATATCATCATGGTGGAAAGGAGAAGGACAATCGAGGTCATTCACGGAAGGATGTGGATACTAGGTGAGATCATTTTGTGTTTATGTTTTATGCTTTCTATGTACTTTGTTGTTTAGCTTTAGATTACATTAGATTTTTATTGCTATTGTTAATACTTTAATATTTCATTGTTTTCATGGTGTTACAATTATATTCAGCATCCCTAATCTCAATAGAAGTAGTAGGACCATTCTATGGAATAACATATATATTTTTTGTAATGCTTCAATAGGGTTCACCAATGCATCTCTGATGGTACTCCATTTGAGTCTTCCATAAAGAATATTTTGTTCCATCAAATCTAGGACTATCTTTCTTATAAGTCACCATCTCGGATCACCTCAAGTTGTTAAAATTCTTCCAAGGAACCACATGATCTAATACCAATTGTTGGCAACACAAGAGTAGACAACTAAGAGGGGGGGTGAATGAGTTGTCACTGAATTTCAAACTTATTCAACTTATTAACATTATTCTCATATTTGATCATTAATCATGAAAGAATAAATGAAAAACACATAACACCAATACTTTTATGTGGAAACCCTGTTAAGGGAAAAGCCACGGTGGAGGTCAGTCCACAAGATTATACCCTATTAAATGTATAAGAGAATATGAATGGGGAATGCACATGCATTCAGGAACACTGCCTAGAGCTCACTACTTAAATAAAAATAGGCTTACTACCCAAAGGAAGACACACTGTCTTACACAAAGGTTCTGATTAAATCCATCAGACTTTGAACTAAGAAAATAACATCTGCTAATGCCTGGTTACAGTTCCAATTAAGCACATGAACACTTCTTCACTCTTCTTCACTCTTCTTCAATCTTCTTCACTCTCTTCTTTTCTTTCAAATGATTTGAAATTTATTCATACATAGGACTCATACACTTCACATACTCTCTCTATAACTCGAACAAAAAATTGCTCCTATATATATTTGCAGCATGAAATTTCATCGCTATAAGTCAGCTCCAAAGAAATAATTAAATTTATATAAATAGTCAGCCCAAATCAATAAAGATTAATCATGTAAATAAACCAAGGTTAACCAAAATATAGTGAAGACCAAAACTAACATCCTCAAAGATAAAAACACTTTAATTCATTTTTCCTCAAAGATCCACAACATGCTTCAACACCTTGTCGCCCAAGAACATGAAACACATGAACACGCAAGAGAAAATATTGGATCACGAGCACAACGATCAATGTAGATGTGAAATAGAGATAGAGAATGAACTAGAAACATAGACAAGTATCATGAAACATTAGAGAAGCATCTACAGCAACTGAACTTACTAAAATCACATGATCTTCATTCAAGAACACAAACTAAAGTAACAAAAAAACTATCAAAATGCAAATCTTCATAACTCAATCAAATCTTCACAGGGATCTCTGAAACTAGACATGGATAAACTAGATATACTCAGAAAGAAACCCTCTAGTCCACAACCTCTAAATAGCAATGTACTAATCACACTGACAGAAAGAACTTCACTTCACCACTGACAACCTATAGCACTTCTTATTACAATTTTCTCAATATCCTCGACATATACAACAATGCTAATACTATTGACATCAAAGACAAACACATATCAACAACACAACACAACATCCAACACTCTCTCCCTCTCTCTCTTAGGTCTCTCCCTCCCATCCTAACTAGACAACTCCCCCTCTCTCTAATGTCTCTCCCTCTATCTATCCCTTCCAAACTCTCTCTTGGATCTCTCTTTCTCTCCCTCTCTCTCTCCCCTCCAAACGCTTTCTCAAGCCCCTCTCCCTCACTATCACATGTCTCTCCCTCTAACCCTAACTAGACAACTTCCCCTCTCTCTTATGTCTCTCCCTCCATGTGTTCATCCCAAACTCTCTTGGATATATCTCTCTCTAGTCTCTTTCACATTTTATCCTTCCCAACCTTCCCTGACAACTCTCTGTCACTCTAAACCCCTCTCTCACATGCCCTCTCTCTCTTAAGATAGTCCCTCTCTATCCCTCTAACCTACCTTTCTCTCTCAATTTTATCCCTCCCACCCTAACTAGAAAAATCCCCCTCTCTCATCTCTCTCTTAGGTCTCAGTCTTTGTCTCTCTATCTCAACTCTCTATCTCTCTATCTCTCACTCACTTGAGTCTCTCTGTCTCTGTCTCTGTCTCTATCTCTATCTCTATCTCTATCTCTTTGTCTCTATCTCTTAGAATCTATCTCTATCTCTCTATATATCTATGTCTTTGTCTCTATCTATGTCTTTGTCTCTATCTTTGTCTCTATCTATCTCTCT
Organism: Sequoia sempervirens; assembly: GCA_007258455.2. Lineage (NCBI taxonomy): Eukaryota > Viridiplantae > Streptophyta > Pinopsida > Cupressales > Cupressaceae > Sequoia > Sequoia sempervirens. The sequence continues at coordinate 23,432,068 of VDFB02000017.1, forward strand.
CTGTCTTTGTCTCTCTCTCTCTCTCATTCTCTCAAGTCTGTCTCTTTGTCTCTTTATTTCTCTGTCTCTATGTCTCTTTGTCTCTTTATCTCTCTTTCTCTATGTCTGTCTCCATGTCTCTTTATCTCTCTATCTCTCTATCTTTGTCTTTCTCTCTCTTTGGTATCTCCATCGCTCTATCCATCTCACCCTACCTAGACAACTCTCTCTACTCTCTCCAACACTTTATCCTTTCCAACCTTCCTAGACAACTCTCTCACACACTCCCTCTCTCTCTTTCCCTTTCTATCCCTCTGACCTACCTCTCTCTCTCAAGTCTCTTCCACCCACCTTACCTAGAAAATTCCCCCTCTCTCTCATGTCTCTCTCTACATCTCTCTCTCAAGTCACTCTCTCTCTCTCTTTGTCTAATCTGTCTCTCCCTCTATTCCACCCACCCTACCTAGACAACTCTCTCTCACACTCCCTCTCTCTCTCTTTGAGGATGATACCTCCCTATCTCTCAGGTCTGTCTGATACAGAGGGTCAGGGATCTCAAAAATTTCATGAGAATTAAAGATTAACAAAGCTTTGCTCTTCAATTTCTCAACTAGTCTCCAACTTAGAAATAGGGTCTTCACCTTGCAATTAAGGATGTTCTGCCTCCCCTTGTGACTTTCAATCACTGAAATGAATTCACCAAACCTTAAATAAACTTGATTCAAATGGGTTTCAAACCCTAACCAATATTTTGAACAAAACTCCTTTCTGCTGCTCAACCAGTCCTACTAGCCCTATTAGGCCTTTGGCGATGGAATACTATCTTTTCTCTCAAAATTTTCACTTTAACCTCCAACTTAAATATTGTATCAAGTGTGTTTTATGATGCCTAATAACATATCAACTCACTTGCACCACTTGTTTCAGACCTTCTTGCTTCTAACCCTGCTGTTTCCTTGAAATTAGGCCTAATTAGCCCTATTTAACAAAGCAACCCATCTTCAAATTTGTCTCCTGGCCTTGAAACTCTCAACAATCTCCTAAAATACTCCCAAATCAAATATTTTCACACTTTTAGTCTACAAGAATACTCACAACATGCCCAACTACAAAACCCTCCCTAATTTGGCTTAAAACTAGGGCTTTTTGTTTTTAGGGTTTCCTATCACTTCCAGGTCTTGGTTTTTGACTTCTCACCATCCTTTCATCATTTCACAACTACTAGAACTCAGAAATATGCCTCTTATTAAGGCAGTTTGCTCACTGCTATACCCTAGGGTCAACTTTCTTCCCTCTTCCTTTGCCAATTCACTGTGCACAGTCAATTTTCCACCTTTTCCTGCATATTTTTTGGTTAGTTTCAGTTTTTACAAGTTAGGTTAGATCCATTTCATAGGGTTCCAGTCATACATTCCTTGAAATGGATCATTCTTTCATTGAAAGACCCTCAAAACGGTCTATTTCAGCCTTTTCCTGTAGACAATCAACAAGAACACGTGATAGAATAGATTTTTATGAACTTTCAGAGCATTCAACAATTTGAAAACATGAAATTTATAATGCTTAGTCCTTCACATTTAATGAAACTTCAAAGAGATTTCAATAGACTGCAAAAACACAGGAGAAAAATGCAAAAAATAGTGATTTTCTGCCCTTTCTTGGAAACAGTCCGTACAATGTCCTTCAATCCTTCATCCAATCCCATACAATTGAATTCCTTGGGGTTATAGACCAATTAAAAAACTATCCCAACCAACAAAAATCGGTTCCTACTTAATTAAAGCTAATTAAGCCCGCTAAACACACTTTCCCGCCCAAACAAAATTTGAAATCTTGAAATTTATTAATAACCATCACCTAAAGACCATTGGATATTTCATATCCAAGCTTATTTAACCTATATAAAGCCTAAGAACATTCAATCAAATCCCTTAAAACATACTTTGCCCCTTACATTGCATTTTTGACTGGATTCCTTATCAGGAATCTTGAAACCTTTAACATCTTCAGCACACTTATTCAATTCAAATGCCATTATAGGCTTCAACACATCATAGTTAATGCTTTGACATGCTTGAAAGGTCCTCTTGACCCCTGCTCTCTCCTGATTCTTGAAGTGTTCCCTGAAGGTCCTTGGTGCTCCTGCACCATTCTTCCTAGGAAAGAAAGAACTCTTGTCCCAAGAAGTGTCCCATGTGTTGCCACTAAGAAACCTCTTGCTCATATGTGCTTTCATCTTCCAATGAGAAGGTAGGTAGTCTCCTAAAGTTACTATCTTTTTCTTCTGCCAATCTGCATTCTTGACAGAATCAAAATAAGGATTAGTGTGTCCTCTTTGCTGCTTGAAAATAGTGAGTTCTTGTGCCCTATTGCTGCCCTCATTCCAATGCCTCCTTTGTGGAAGAACTTCACCACTATTACCCTCATTGATAGGTCATTCAATGCTACCAATCTTGATACTATTAAGATCCCACAAGGACTGATTTGATGGACTATCCACCACATAACCCTGCTGCAACTCACCACTTTTCAGTTTGCCAATGCCTTCCCCTGTTTCAACCTGCTTATTCACCTGCAAACTCTTCTCAAAACAGATTACAAACCTATCATTAGACTGTTCCAAAGGTAAAGGAACCAACTAATATTTAACATCTCCCTTGTGAACCAAATAGGTGTTAAGAAACCCATCATGCAAAGTTCTTCTAACATACTGCCATGGCCTTCCCAAGATAATATGACCACAAGTCATAGGAATAACATCACAAAGCACCCTATCATGATATGAACCAATTGAGAAATCAACAAAATCTCTCTTACCAATCTCTACATGATGTCCTTGAGTTACCCAAGTGGCCTTGTAGGGAGTAGGATGATCAAAAGTTTCAATCCCTAGCTTGGTTACCATATCAACTGAAACTAAATTGCTATGTGACCCTGAATCTATAAGCAACCTGCATATCTTACCATGAATGAGACAATTTGTTTTGAAAATGGTTACCTTTGGTTCTTGATGAAGCCTTTCTCCTTGCTTGATCATGAGAAACTCACCATTAGTCACAGGGTCTGCCATGAGTGTTCTTGGTTCCTCCTTCTTATCTTCTTCTTCTTGCACCAAGGTAGCTCTCCTTTCTCTGCCTTTATCAGCTTGTTCCCACTTAGGACATTTGAAGGAAGGATGCCCTGGTTCATTGCAATTAAAACATCTGCCTATGAATGGTCCTCTACCTTGTCCAAATCTGCCTCCTCCTCTTGGAGTGTATCCACCTCTTTGATCAGAAAATATCTCCTTACCCTTGTCATTGCTACTTTTATCATTACTGCCTTGTCCTTGCTCTCTATTACCTCTGCCCCTGTTTGAACTACCTCCTCTTCCACCATTGTTTGATCTTTCTTGCTTCCTTTTCACCTTTTCTTCTGCTCTAATGGCCAACTGGAAACATTCTCCCAATGTTCTTGGCAATTGCAAACCAATCTCATCTTGCAGATTGTACCTTAAGCCATTGATGTATCTGGCTATCTTCTCATCTTCTTCCTCATATCCTCCTCTAATACTAAGCTTGTGAAATTGCTCAGTATAGGACATCACATCCAAGTCCTTTTGCTTTAGATTCTGCCTCATTCTTTTCACATGAATGGTATAATCAGATGGTAAAAATTGCTCCTTGACCAAACTCTTCATTCTTGCCCATGTAGAGACCTTTGCCAATCCTCTAGCCATCCTATCATTCTGGAAACTTGTCCACCATGTCAATGCTGTGCCTCTCAGCTTGGTTTTAGCAAACTTGACTTTCCTTTCTTCATCCATCTCCTCAAATTCAAAGTAGTTTTCCATGGCATCAAGCCATCCCAATACCTCTTCACTATCCATCTTCCCTTGATAGATAGGTAAGTCTATGCGACTCTTCCCTCCATGACCCTGTACTGCCTTCAATAACCTCACTAACCTCCTTTCCTCAGGGTCCTCTGTATCATCAGCTTGCTGTTCCTGATTTACCCTCACATGCTCTTCATCCTCTTCATTGTTTTTTTGGTCTTCTTGGTCTTCTCTCCTCCTACTCCTCTCAAGGTTATTGATCCTTGCTTGCATAGTGTCTCTTTCTCTTCTCCATAGCCTTTCTTCTCTTGCTCTTGCTGCTTCTTGTTCCCTTCTTTCTCTTCTCTCCCTCTCCAAGATCTCCTTCAACTCTTCCAACTCTCTTGCCAATTGGTTTTTTGGTGCCATTGCTACTTCTCCAATCCCTAAAGGACCTACTCACTACTCTGATACTACTTTGATGCAGAGGGTCAGGGATCTCAAAAATTTCACAAGAATTAAAGATTAACAAAGCTTTTCTCTTCAATTTCTCAACTAGTCTCCAACTTGGAAATAGGGTCTTCACCTTGCAATTAAGGATGTTCTACCTCCCCTTGTGACTTTCAATCACTGAAATGAATTCAACAGACCTTAAATAAACTTGATTCAAATGGGTTTCAAACCCTAACCAATATTTTGAACAAAACTCCTTTCTGCTGCTCAACCATTCCTACTAGCCCTATTAGGCCTTTGGCGATGGAATACTGTCTTTTCTCTCAAACTTTGCACTTTAACCTCCAACTTAAAGATTGTATCAAGTGTGTTTTGTGATGCCTAACAACATATCAACTTACTTGCAGCACTTGTTTCAGACCTTCTTGCTTCTAACCCTGCTGTTTCCTTAAAATTAGGCCTAATTAGCCCTATTTAACAAAGCAACCCATCTTTAGATTTGTCTCTTGGCCTTGAAACTCTCAACAGTCTCCTAAAATACTCCCAAATCAAATATTTTCACACTTTTAGTCTACAAGAATACTCACAACATGCCCAACTACAAAACCCTCCCTAATTTGGCTTAAAACTAGGGATTTTTTGTTTTTAGGGTTTCCTATCACTTCTAGGTCTTGTTTTTTGACTTCTCACCATCCTTTCATCATTTCACAACTACTAGAACTCAAAAATATGCCTCTTATTAAGGCAGTTTACTCACTGCTATACCCTAGGGTCAACTTTCTTCCCTCTTCCTTTGCCAATTCACCGTGCACAGTCAATTTTCCACCTTTTCCTGCATATTTTTTGGTTAGTTTCAGTTTGTACAAGTCAGGTTAGATCCATTTCACAGGTTTCTAGTCATACATTCCTTGAAATGGATCATTCTTTAATTGAAAGACCCTCAAAATAGTCTATTTCAGCCTTTTCCTGTAGACAATCAGCAAGAACACGTGCTAGAATTGATTTTTATGAACTTTCAGAGCATTCAACAATTTGAAAACATGAAATTTCTAATGCTTAGTCCTTCACATTTAATGAAACTTCAAAAAGAATTCAATAGACTGCAAAAACACAAGAGAAAAATGCAAAAAACAGTGATTTTCTGCCCTTCTTGGAAACAGTCCATACAATGTCCTTCAATCCTTCATCAAATTCCATACAATTGAATTCCATGGGGTTATAGACCAACTAAAAAACTGTTCCAACCAACAAAAATTGGTTCCCACTTCATTAAAGCCAATTAAGCCCCTAAACTCACTTTCCCGCCCAAACAAAATTTGAAATTTTGGAATAACAATCTTAAAATATATTAATAGGCATCACCTAAAGACCATTGGATATTTAATATCCAAGCTTATTTAACCTATCTAAAGCCTAAGAACATTTAATCAAATCCTTTAAAACATACTTTGCCCCTTACATTGCATTTTTGACTGGATTCCTTATCAGGAATCTTGAAACCTTTAACACCTTTAGCATACTCATTCAATTCAAATGCCATTATAGGCTTCAACACATTATAATTAATGCTTTGACATGCTTGGAAGGTCCTCCTGACCCCTGCTCTCTCTTAATTCTTGGAGTGTTCCACTGAGGTCATGATTGCTCTGCACCGGCTGGGATTTAGATCTTGGAACTCTTTTGGGACATCTTGATGCAAAATGACCTTTTTATTACATGAAAAACATTTAATAGGTATTATCTCCATACTTGCCTTTTCCTCTCCTTCTTGCTTTGAATTCATTGATTCTAGTTCTTCTACTTCTCTTTCTTTATCTTCGCGTTGTTTTAGTTCTTCATCATACTTGGATACCTTCTTAGAACTTCTCCTGGTTTATATCTCTAGTTGTTGCTTCTGGACATAGTAGCCTTAAATGCGGATTCATTCTTTGGTGTGGATTCGCCAAACTCACTTATCTCAAAAGCAGCAAGCTTCCCTATTAGCGTATCTCTTCTCAACTTGTTTACTGATCTAAACTCTTCAATAGCATGAACCTTCATTTTGTAGGAGGGAGGCAAGGATCTGAGTACTTTAGCCACAATTTCATCCTCATCCACATAACCACTGACACATGTAATACCCATCACTATCTCATTTACTTTGCATAAAGGAGGTGATATTTTCATCTTCACCCATCTTCAGGTTCTCATACTTTCCTTTCAAGCTTTGTAGCTTAGCCATCTTCACCTGTGCATCTCCTTCATACAAGGTTTCCAATTTCGTCCACATTTCATGAGCTATATGTAGACCTACCACATTAGCCATCTTTGAATCTATCAAGGCACTCACCAAAGCTTTAATAGCCCTGATATTGCTTTCAATGTCTTTGATCTCATCAGCAATGGAGGGACCATTATGAGGAATAACATATTGATTTTTAGTAATCTTCCAGATATCATCACCAATACACATTAAGTGGCATTGCATTCTAACCTTCCACAGTGAAT
>VDFB02000017.1:23438879-23517676 GCA_007258455.2 Sequoia sempervirens
CCACTTCTTTGGCCCATCATGATCCTGCACATACCCCCTACCTTCATAACTCTCTCTTAGGTCTCTCCCTCCCTCTATCATTCCTAACCTTCCTAGAAAAATCTCTGACTCCAACCCCTACTATCCCACTCCCTCTCTTTCAATTCTATCCCTTCCACCCTATATCCCTATCTCAGGTCTCTCCCTCCAACCCTAACCAGATAACTGTCTCTCCCTCTTAATTCTCTCTCTTTGGTCTCCCTCTCTCTCTTCCTCTTAGGTTACTCTCCCTCTTAGGTATCTCTCTCATTTCTCTCTCCTTCTTAGGTTTCTTTTCTTCTCAGGTTTCTCTCTCTCCCTCTCTCAGGTGTTTTACTCCCTCTATCCCTCCCACCCTACCTAGACAACTATTTATCTCTCCAACCACCTCTCTCACACTCACTCTCTCTCTTAGGATGATCCCTCCAACCTTCCTCTCTCCCTCTCTCCGGTCTATCCCTCCCACCCTAAATAGATAAATCCTCCTCTCTCTCAGGTCTCTCCCTTCCAACCCCTTCTCTCTCATGCCTTACCCTCCATCTATTCCTCCCACCCTATCTCTCTTAGGTTTGTCACTCCCTGTATCCCTCCTACCCTCTCTCTCTCTCTCATTCTCTCTCTTCATTTTCTCCCTACCACCCTACCCTGATAATAATATCTTCCTCCCTATATCCATCCCTCCCCATCTCCCTCTCTCTCAAGTCTCTACCTTAAGCACCCTACCTAGATAAAATCTCTCTCTCCCTCCATATTTCTCTCTCTTTGGTCTCTCCCACCCTACCTAAACAACTCTCTATTACTCCAACCTCCTCTCTCAAACTCCCTCTCTCTATCCATCTGACCCACCTCTCTCTCTCATGGATCTCCCTCCCACCCTAAGTAGACAACTCCCCCTCTCTCTCATGTCTCTCCCTCCATTTCTCTCTCTCTCAAGTCTCTCCATTCCTCTATTCCTCCCTCCCCCTCTCTATCATGTCTATCCCTCGAGTATTATACCTAGATAACTCTCTCTTGATAACCCTCTCTATCTCTCTCTTAGGTCTCTCCCTCCCTCTATCCATCCCACCCTACCAAGACAACTCTCTCTCACTCCAACCCCCTCTCTCCCACTTCCTCTTTCTCTTAGGATTCTCCCTCAAACCCCCTCTCTTTCTCATGTATCTCATTCCACCCTAGCTAGAGAAATCCCCCTCTCTCTAAGTTATCTTCCTCCCTTTATGCCTCCCACCCCTATCTCTCATGTCTCTCCCTCCATCTATCCCTCCCACCCTCTCTCGGGTGTCTTGCTCCCTCTATCCCTCCCAACCTTTTTCTCTCTTCCTCTTAGATCTCTCACTCTTTGGTTTCTCCCAACCACCCTACCTAGATAGCTCTATATAGATATCTCCAAATCCCTCTCTTCCTCCCTCCCTCTATCACTCACAACCCCTCTTTATATGTCAGGTCTCTCCATACAACATCCTACCTTCATAACTCTCTCTCTTAGGTCTCTCCCTCCTATCACTACTACCCTTCATAGAAAACTGTCTCACTCCAACCCCCAATATTCCACTCCCTTTCTTTCAATTATATCCCTCCAAATATCCCTCCCACCCCGTATCCCTATCTTAGGTCTCTCTCTCAAACCCTAACTAGATACTTTGTCTCTCCCTCTCAATTCTCTCTCTCTAGTCTCCCTCTCTCTCTCTTCCTCTTAGGTTAATCTCCCTCTTAGGTCTCTATCTCTTCCTCTCATGTCTCTCTCTCGTTCATAGGTTTCTTTCCCTTTGAGGTATCTCTTTGTCCCTCTCTTAGGTATTTTACTCCATTTATCCCTCCCACCCTACCTAGACAACTCTTTCTCACTCCAACCACCTCTCTCACACTCCTCTCTCTTAGGATGATCCATCCAACCTTCCTCTCTTAGGTCTATCCCTCCCACCCTATCTCTTTGAGGTCTGTCAGTCCCTGTATCCCTCCTAGCCTCTCTCTCTCACTCTCTCTTCAGTTTCTCCCTACCACCCTACCTTGATAATACTATCTCCCTCCCCATCTCCCTCTCTCTCAAGTCTCTACCTCAAGCATCCTACCTAGATAAAATTTATCTCAGGTCTCTCCCTCCCTCTATCCATCACACCCTACCTAAAAAATTCTCTCTTACTCAAACCCCCTCTCTCACAGTCCCTCTCTCTATCCCTCTAACCTACCTCTCTCTCACTCATGGCTCTCCCTTTCACCCTAATTAGACAACTCACCCCATACTCTCCTGCCTCCCCCATCTCTCTCCCACCCCCACCTGTATTAATTCCTCTCACTCCAACCCCCCCTCTCTCTCTAAGGATGATCCCTATATCTATTCCTCTAACCCACATCTCTATCTCAAGTCTTTACATCTAACACTAACTAGACAACTCTCCCTCTCTATCATGTCTCTCCCTCCATCTATCCCTCCCACACTCTCTTTGTGTCTCTCACTCTCTATATCCCTCCCACCCTCTCTCTCTCTCTCAAGTCTCTCCTTCCCTCTATATATCTCACCCTTCCTAGTAAAATATCTCTCACACCAACCCCCTCTATCCTACTTCTCTCTCTCTCAAGATGCTCCCTCCAACTCCTACTCTCTCTCTTAGGTCTCTCCCTCCAACCCTAACTAGATATCTCCCCATATCTCTTAGGTCTATCCATCCCTGTATACCTTCAACCCCCTCTCTCTCATGTCCCTCCCTCCATCTATCCCTTTCATCCTCTCTCTTTGGGCTCTCACTCCCTCTATCCCTCCCACCCTTTCTCTCTCTCTCCCTCTTAGGTCTCTCTCTCTTTGGTTTCTCCCTCCCACCCTAACTAGATAACTTTATCTCTCTCCCACTCCCTCTATCCTTCACACCCTACCTAAACAAATCTATCTCACTCCAACCCCCTCTCTCTCTTAGGATGCTCCCTACCTTTATCCCTCCAAGCCCCTCTCTCTCATGTCTCTACCTCAAACCCTAAATAAATAACTCCCCCTCTCTCTTAGTTCTCTCCTTCCCACCCCCTTCTCTCTCAAGTATCTCACTCCATCTATCCCTCTCACCTTCTCTCTCTCTTAGGTCTCTCAATTTCTCTATGCTTCCCACCCTACCTAGAAAACTCTCTCCTAGTCCCTCTCTCTTAGGTTTGTCCCTGTCTCTATCCCTCCTAATCCCCTCACTCTCTTAGGTCTCCTTCCCTATATCCATTTCTCTCTTGGTATCTCCCTCTATTTATCCCTCCCACCCTTCCTAGGTAAATATCTCCCTCTCACTCCCTCCTTGTCTCTCTCAAGTCTCTCCCTGCCACCCTACCTAGATAACTCTCACTCACTATATATTTAATAATAATGTAGTATATATATAATATATAAAATATATATAGTATATAAAATATATGTAGTATATAATATCAAATATAATATTGTAGACATGTAAAATTGACTTAACACTTATCACACATTCAAAACATCTCAAAAAAACTCTGAATCAACCCATAATAACTCAGAATGACTCAAAATTAACCTAGAACAACTTTGAATCAACCTAGAACAACTCTGAAGAACTCTGAATCAACTAATAATGATTTTGAATCAACTCATAAAACCTCAGAGCATCTCTAAGTCAACTCCAAACACCTCTGAAACAACTCTAATTATCCTGAATCATCTTGAAATCATCCCACGATAGCTCATAACACATCAAGCGGCATCAAACGACATCCAAAACCCTATTTTCTCTATTAATTGAATAATACAATGTTATTTTATTAATTCACATTTCATCATTTCTCAACAAATTGAATAAATACCATTTTCTTTAATAAAGTCTTGAAAACTGTAGTTCTACTATTAATCAAATAATACAATGTTATATGATTAACTCACACTTCATCATTTTTGACCAATTAAATAAATTACACTTATTTAATAAAGTCCTAATCTAATCTTTACTTCATTCTGATTAGTCAAACAAACCTAATTATTTGATTACATCACTAATTCACCCTACTCCTCAAAATTAATTGACTTATTAAATCATAATAATTTAATTATCACACTTTCCTCCAAATTTGAATAAATTAAATTTAAATATTCAAATTATCAAAAATTAAAATTAAATAAAAAAGGAATTAATTAATTTAATTAATTAATTAATATCCCTCACCCACTTTTTGATTGAGAAAATCATGGATTGCTAACCAAGCAATCTAATTTTGCTAACTCAACCATCTAATTCCTAACTAAAACCTAACTAATCAATCAATTGCTAACTAAGCAATCAAAATCCTAACTAGCCAATCTATTCTTCAATCACCCTAATTGTGCAATCAACTTTGCACAATCTCCTCATGTCTAAATCCTCTCAACTCATTTTGAGCGATGATCTAGATATTCTCCAATGTGATCTTGACCGTCAATTCAAAATTGCTTTTCCTATAAAATAAGCCTCTCCCTTCACAAATAAGGATGATAATTTCAAATTACCTTATGCAACGAAGTGTTGTCACAATCACCATTGATAGAGATTCAACCTTTTCAATCAAGCAAGCATCAATCATCAAGCTTTTTTATGTAAGCAATGGAGGCTTTGTATTGATATGAACAACCCAACATCATGAAAATACACTCCAACATGGGATGGTAATCTCTCCTTTCGTTCTTTGAATTGGTTTTGAATATCATAGGATCTCATTTCATTCAAATAGCTTAGATTTGCACATTTCATGAGTGATGGAATATGATAGATTAAGTGTTTTGAATTAGATTAGTTTTTGATATCAATCATGCATTTAATCTTTCTTTTGCATCATTTTCTTGATGGACTTCTCTCCCCACACAAACATAAATACACATATATACACATACACACACATACACACACATACATACACACATGCAGCACACATACACACACACAATGCACAATATATCCGTGATATCATCATACAGCATACTACCAACACATCTTGAAACATCATGCAACACCCTACGAGATTGCCAGTCACGTGGTCCCCAGAGTCTTAGACATTAATTCATTTAATCAATCCCACAGAAAACCCCAATTTCAATCGGGTAAGAACTGAGACACCTGGCCACAAACTGAAGTGCCTCCAGAAGCACCCTTCCTCCAGGTCTGGCAATCAGCACACGTAACCCGGAAATTTCTCCAGACTTCCTGAGCTTCCCCAGAAAACCGATTTTAATCTTCCTTCTCGAGAATCTCTCTGCAAGACAAGGCACCAACCCTAATTCATTGTAACGACCCTCCCACCAACATACTGGTTTTCTGTAATCAACTAATAGACTTCTATGATTGTGAAGGATACTGACTTGTTTTGTGTAGAGAAGGCGATCGGTCCAAGATCTTTGGAGATACCAAATAATTTTGTATATTAACTTAGGAATTTCCCTTTCGTGCTTTAAAATGACCCACAACTCTCACACTTCCAATTGGGTGTTGTTAAAATAAACATTTTCAAAGCTTTCTAAAGTAGGAATCTCCATTTGGTGCTCTAAAAATGAACACAACTCTCACATTTCAAATTTGGTGTTGTTAAACTAAAATATTTTTGAAGATTTTCTAGTTGTAACTCCATTCCAAGGTTTCCAAAATGAACAAAACAACTCTTACATTTCCAAATTTGGTGTCATTAAAATAGACAACTAAAGTTTTCTAAAGCAGGAATTCCTCTTTGCGCCTGGCAAAGAACATTAAAAAACTTTTAATTCCTTGGGCTCCAAAAATTATACATTTCCACGCTCTTATAAATTCAGGAACCTTAAACTTAGGAGCATAAAACAGTGCAATTTTTTCATTTTGGTGGACACATGCACGACGATATTTGTTGACTTATTTAATGACCAAGCCCATTTTCTTAGAAACACTTCAACTTTTGGGCTTAAAATGAATAAAATGTTTCTTGATTTTTTTCACACCATTGCTATATTAACTACTTGATGTTCTAAACACTTCAATTGGTGCAAAGATAAGAAGAATATTTCATTTTTACTCACATATTCTTTGGGATAACACCGTTTGAGGTGTTTAAACCAAATGAAATTGTAATGAATTATTTTCTGTGCATACATTGATTGGCAAGCTGAAGTGTTTTGTCTTCTCCCCTCGCACCATTTTGGTGATCTTGGGTGAGCGAAGAAGATTTTTGAGCTTTGCATTTATTTTAAATTTTACCTTCTTAGAGGGCCTACCTATTGAGACACATCTCATGCTGGAGAACTCATAGGTGACCCAAGTGGTACTTTCGTTCTAGACCACTATATAATTCTTTTGTGAGTGTGAGGAAATTTCATCACTCACCAAGTGTAGATGTCCTATACTGATGTATTCTTCCTTAGTATCCTTGTGATGCATAAAAACCTGAAAGGGCTAGAAGGTTCTTAATTGAACAAAACACCACATGTGTAGGTGCCCAAAAATAATATCCCCAGAACATGACTAAGATCCAATTTTTTTAGAAGCCACCCTATTATCCAAAACATTCTTTGAAAGTGGTGCATCAGAATTTACTTGCAAGAAGTTATTTTCCAAGTCCGACTACAAGCCCGTGCCAAAAGTTGCATGTAAAATCATATATTCGGAGCATGAGGTAGGCCCACCTAAGAGGATGGTTTCTCTCCACTAGGGTTGTAATTGTTTGTTAATGTTAAACTTACCCAATTACATTCCAAAAATAATTGTGACATCAAATTTTGTGTTTGATTTAAAAAAAAAAGGAACACATCAAAATAAAAATTTAACAAGATGGTCAAACCACAAGCCCTTTGAGTTAATGTATACTTGTGAAAGAAGCCTTATGTTTGCACTCCTTGAAGGGATCTATCCTTAAAGGTTTCCAAACATTTTAGTTTTTATTTTCAAGTTGCATTGATCAAAGTAAACACTTTGGTATCTATGGCTTAGGTGTTTTGACTTCACAACCTGAGCTATAGACATTTAGGTCACATAAAGTCCATGCTTTTGAGTCAGTCCAATGCTATTATATCATTTTCCACACTTAAGAACACAAAGAGGTTACAAACTGCCATTCTAACTCACAACATTTTTTCTAAACACTTAGAGGAAAACAAACTGAAGTTGCTTATAAGGTCATTGCTTGAACACGATACTTGCAAAATCAAATTGGTTATAAAATCTCACACCCATTATTTCCATACTACTTATTTAAAATCAAAATCCAACAAAACATTAGGATCATTCCTCCACTCAAAAATTCTATGATATCAACAGTTACTTGGAACTCACAGATAGTTCAAGTATATTTCCCACAACATATCCTCTAGACCAGGAAGTGGAATATCGACCCTAGTTTCTCAACATTTTGATTTCTAAAAAGTGGCCACATTTCAAAACAACACTCAATCCTTAGGGTTTTTGAGTTTCATAGCAAACCACTCCATATTACCACACCTTATGACCATTTGGTTACCCACAACTCATGTTCAACAACCAAGCCTTGTAGCACCTATTATTCAACCTAGTCTCACACACATTGAAAGTGCCCAAACTAGCATCATCAACAATTTGAGAACACTCTTTTTTGAGAAAAATAAAACACCCCACAAATTTCTCATTGCATCCATCATTTTAAATGAGGAAGAAAAAGAAAATATAGCATTCAGAAGACCCATATTACTACCTCCTACATGGCAATAAGTATTGAGTTACCTTATGCTAGGGTATTGAACACCATAAATCACCTCACAACACCCTCATACCTTATGACCATTGGCAACCTACAACTCTCATTCAACAACTAGGGCTTGTAGCACTGATATTTCAACTAGGTAACACACATATTGAAGGTGTCCAAACTAACATCATAAGCAGTTTGAGAATCTTCATATTTGAAAAAAATGGCCTGACTCCTACTACATATCATCCATCATCTTATATGAAGACCTAAGAAAGGAAAAACATAGCATCTTAAAGAGTGGTATGTGCGTGATACCAAGTGGCAATATTTGTAGGGTATGTGGCTGACAACTTTTTTTTTCACCCAAAATTAATGAAACTTAAAAGGGTTTTTATGAGTGAGATTCTCAGCTTTCCAAAAATATAAATTATGATTTAATTTGAATTTAATAACAATTATTATTCATTTCTATTAAATTTCATAGACTAAAGTCCTAATCGATAGGCTGATTGAAAACATCTATAACTTTCAAATGTAGTATCATATTTTTGAATCCAAAACATGGACTGCCATTCTTCTATGCTTCACGCAACGAGTAGGACAAAAATAAAAAATAAATTTCATGAAGTGCTTTTGGACCAAGCCATGCGTATCGTATCGTGATGAGTTTTTATTTTCTAAAAGCCGTAATGCACCCACCACTATTTACTTGAAAAATTACAAAAAATATGCATAACATTCTGACATGAGTCCTCTACTTATATATAAACTTACAAAAAAAATATTATCATTTTAATATGGTTAGTGGCCTGATCGCATTAACTCCACTTCTTTATTTTTCCCAAATTTAAGTACTACCAGATTGAATTCTTTTAAATTTCTTCCCAAATAGATTTTATTTATTTTGTGTCAAAACCCTTAATATTTTAGAAACTAAATTCAATTTTCTACAAATTATATTCTTACATATTTTGAAATAATATAGATAACTTTATTCAAATATTTATGTCAAGTTGCCCCGACACTCCATTTTTTCCTAATTCTGCCACTTAAGAGCCTCCTCCTGTTTTCAAGCACCATGATTCCACATACCCAAGACCTATATTACCACCACCTACCTAGAAATAAATATACATCCCTCATGCTTTTTGGCAAGAAAAAGATCCTTAGGTATGGTAAGAGCAAGATCCTTAAACAAAAATCTATACTTAGGCTCTCAAAGAATCACCCAACATAATTTTTTTCAAAAGGTTTCTTCTCAAGGAGATACCACAACTATTAAAACTAGCTAGATCACATCTATTTTCAATTTTCACCAATAGGCCACATCTTTTCCAGAGAATAAGAGTAAGAGAAAATCAATCAAAAAAGGTTGGTAATTGTTTATGACAACCATGAGGTCACAACACAAAAAGAAAATGGAAGCAAACAAAATCAACACTAGCATACCACCAACCAATTCCATAAATGATGAAAGTAGCCCTTGGGACTATAGGCCAAATGATCTTGAAACACCACAAAAGAGGCCTATGTACAAAAGTACCTTCAGTGAAGAAGAACTAAACTGCAAATAGAAGGAGGTAATTGAACAAAACAACAAAGCCCAAATAGAGTAGTTATAGAGGAGGTAGACATAGAGGGAGAAATAAACAAGGATGAATTTTTTGAACATTCCAACAAACCCAAGGTTCTTAAACTAATCGACAGGTTGTTGAGAAGGGATCCAAACTCCTATTTCTTCAAGTTAGCACAAAGTAGTGCTAAATTACTAGTGGATTTCAATGTAGAAGCTCTTAAGTATTCCAACCTTATTCCCTTAGGGTACAACTCAGTTGTAAGATAGATAACCAAACCATTAGAGATACCAAACATGCCAACTGTGTTCTTACAAAATGATGGTCAACCCAAAGAGAACCCGTTATTTAGAAGACCAACTCAGATTGAACAAGCAATGGTAACACAATTTTATCAAAGAGGACCATCACAATATGAGCCACCAAACAACAATCATCCTCCTAGATAATATATACCTAAGAATATCTCAAACATTGACCCATCCCAAAACATTCAATACCTTCAACAAGGTGGAACAAGGGCCCCCCTCCCAATAGTCAATACCTTCAACAAGGTGGAGCACAAGGTCCCCCTCCAAACAATCAGCACCACCAATAAGGTTGCTCATATGGTCCCCTTATGAACTAGTAATACCAACCTCAAGGTGTGCCATGTATCACTCTTTTCCATTCAACTCATCAATAGGGTAACCTTCAGTTTAGTCCTGCCCAACAATAAGTTGTGCAACAAAGCGCCCTTCCTCAGTCATTCTACCAACAAGGTGTCCCAATAATGCATCAATAGGGTAACATTCAATTTAGTCCTACCCAACAACAAGGTGTACCATAGATCACCCTTCCTCAATCAACTTGCCAACAAGGTGTCCCGATAACCAATCAATAGGGTAACCTTTACTTTAGTCCTACCTAGTAGCAAGGTGTTCCACATAGCACCCTTCCTCAATCATCCATCCAATAAGGTGTCATGATAACTTATCAATAGACCTTCAATTTATTCCTTCCCAATAGCAAAGTGTTCCATAGAGTGCCCCTTAGTCATCCTACCAACAAGGTGTCCTGATAATGCATCAACAGGGCAACCTTTTAGTCCTACTCAGTAGTAAAGTGTGCCACAAAGCACCCTTCCTCATTCATCCTACCAATAGTGGTGTCCCAATAACACATCAATAGGGTAACCTTTATTTTATTCCTACCCAACATCAAGGTGTGACACAAAGCACCCTTCCTTAGTCATCCTACGAACAAGGTGTCCCAATAACACATCAACATGGTAACCTTCAATACACTTCATCTTAACAACAAGGAGCTAACCCTCCTTATACTCATCAAGGACCTAACCTAGTAGACACCCAAAATGGTTACCAAGGTCTCATGCCTTCGCAATATCTAATATACGACCCAAACATAGTGAGACAACAAGGCTATTATACACAAAAACTCACAAACATGCCAAAAATGGACATAGAAATGAGGGTAGAGGTCATCACCCAAAAAGTAGCAGCCATGCAAGTTGGGAAAAAAAATAAAACCTATACTATCTAAGAGATATTCCCATTCTTGTTTGATCAATCTGTCACTACACTACCCTTTCCAAAGAATTTTGAAATACCTAGGTTTTATAATAAATACAAAGGAAGAGGGTACCTAGTAGAGCATATACATGATTTCTCTATATCATGCATGGAATTATGAAACAATAAATCATACCTCATGATACTATTTCCACACATCCTTATGCACCATGCTATGGAGTGGTTCACCCATTTGACACCAACAGTCAAAACCTTTGATGAACTATCTAACAAATTCATAAGTCACTTCTCCTTCAACATTGAACAAGATATCACCATTACAAGCCTCTCCACGATCAAACAAAATTAAGGATAATCTTTTATCTCCTACCTACAACAATGAAGACACAAGGCTAGTAGATGTAAATGGCCCATCCCCGACAAGGAATTGGTGGACATATTCATTACCAATGTCTTACTTGAGATCAATTATCAGCTCACAATGTTATGTCCAATAGAATTTGAAGAAACCATTGAGAAGGGGTTGAATATTGAGAGAGCCCTCATTGCAAGAGGTTCCCTTACTCAAAAGATAGTCCATCTAGTTCAAATGAGAAACTGAAAGTCTAGGCTAAAAAAAACATCACAAATGATGGAGTGGTTGATGCTAGGACATTATGGCAAGGAAAAAACATAGTTCAAAACAAACCACAGGTAGCAAAAAAAAGCTATGTTCCAAATAATGTCCAAAATAACCAAAATACCTATCCTAAGAACAATCAAGTTGTGAACCCACAAATGAATCAAGGAGGACAATAGAGGAAATTCACAGTCCTAGACGAGTCACTGGAAACAGTCATGCACAAACTAGTGCAACAAAACCTCCTCAAAACTAATGATCATCCAAACTATGAGGAACCTAGTTTCAAAAAATTGGGTATAATGAGATGGACTTATGTGACTTCCATATGATCAAAGGACACACCATAAATAATTGCATGAGACTCAAGCACTTTATCCAAGACTTAATAGACAAAGAAGACATAGATGTCGAATATCATCCTGGGAATAAAGACCTACAAATATACACAAACCTAATCCTAAACCATGCTAAGGGAAATGACAAAGGAAAGAAACAAGAGTACCATAATGCCAATTACACATATGGGGACATAGTTTTAGGAACACTTTCACAAGTTGATGATAATAGGGAAAATGTAGTGACTCTACAAGGTGGAGACAAAAACTATAACATAACCACCCATCGAGGAAAAGTTATAATTCAAGGAGTCCCACCCAAACCTACAATCAAGTCACCAAATGACTACAGTATTGTGGAGCAATTAAAGAAAACACCTGCCCTAATTTCAATCTTGGAGTTGTTAAAAATATCACCTACCTATAGGGAAATACTTGAAAAGGCATTAGAAATAGTAGTCCCTAATGACCTCAATCCTAGCAATTTCCAAGCTATGGTTGGTAAGATCACACAAAGTAATCATTTAATCTTCCTAAGAAAGATCTACCCTAAAGAGCATTCCATAACCAAGCCCTCTACATAAAGGTTGGTGTTCATAAAACCATGGTCAAATGGGTATTGATAGATAATGGTGCAGGTTTAAACATCTATACCTTAAAATTTGTAAAACAGTTGGAGTATTCTAATGATGTAATTGACAAAGGAAAGAGTATCATAATAAGGGCCTATGATGACCTAGAAATAAATTCTGAGGGAACAATCAGGTTACTAGTGCAAAGAGGGCTAGCCCTAGTAGACAACACTTGTCAAGTACTGGACCTTGAGCTGACATACAACCTCCTCCTAGGATGCCCTTGGATCCATGCCTTACAAGTAGTCCCTTCCAATTTTTATAAATTCCTAAAGTTCCCCCATGAAGGAAAAGAGGTAACACTATATGTCGATCCCGAGCCTTTTCATTTTTTGTGCCAAGTTAGAAGAGAAATACAATAAAATCCAATGTGTTTCTAGCAACGACATAGCATTCCACTCCTTTTCTTATGTTGATCCTTCAACACTTCCATCCACCTCCACCAAGAAAATCTCTAGTGATCAACCCAAAATGGAAGCCAAGATTCAGGTACTTGACAAAGGTAATGGGAATTACTATTTCAACCAAGCATTTTGCATTGTCATTCTTCCACCAACACCTAGATTATATGGAGTTCCAAAAGAGATCAAGATAGTAAAAATGATTTCCAATCCCACTATATTCACTACGTGGGGAGACATGCAAGATGAAGAAATATTTGAGGACTTTTTATCTATGATCTACAAGGAGGACAAAGAAGAACCAAAAAAGCTACAACCAAAGTTTGACCCTACTACTAGAGGTTATCAATTAGTTAAACATATGGGATATAATGGAAAAGGTGGCCTGGGGTTACACCAACAAGGCTAGTCAAAGCCTATTATAGTAGAACAAAGGAAGAAGAATATGGGACTAGGTTATAAGCCAAAGGATGTGGTTATTCCAAAAATTGGATGAACCTCTTGGAAGAAGCAAGAAAATTCTACGAGCATCAAGGCATTGGATACCTATCATACCTTAGACAACGATTTACCCATTGAAGACTTATTTGATAAGTTTAGCATTGATAGCTTTCCACTCCAACGGATTCAAACCATTCCCAACATCTACTATAATTTTGGTATAGACTCTAATGAATACGAGTGGGATTCCCCTTCCTTCGTAACTAGATATGATTCTCCCACTTCTAGTAATGACGACCTAGACACTCAGTTGGAAAAAGACACCCAAGCCATACTAACCCTTTCATCCACTTCTATAGGAATTGTAGATCAAGATGATAACTTCCCACTCCAGTACCCACAACTCATAGATTGGGATCAACAACAACATACACATTTTTTGGATCAATTCTAGAATGATCAGGAAATCACAGATTTCATGGGAATTCGAACAAACATACCAGCAAGAGACCACAAAGAAAGATTCATCATGGAACTTGAACAAGAGGCATACTTTGGTTGAGAGATTGAATCTTCCAGTCACAAAAATGAATGAAAAAACATAAAAATACAATCCCCTAGAGAAAACCACCTTGTGGCTCTATT
Source organism: Sequoia sempervirens (assembly GCA_007258455.2). Classification (NCBI taxonomy): domain Eukaryota; kingdom Viridiplantae; phylum Streptophyta; class Pinopsida; order Cupressales; family Cupressaceae; genus Sequoia; species Sequoia sempervirens. The sequence continues at coordinate 23,452,724 of VDFB02000017.1, forward strand.
AGATCAAGAAAAGAGAAAAATAAAGGACACATCCAAAGGTGAAAACCTCTTAGAGGAATTCATGGATGGAAGATTAAATCTCCCCATATTAGAATATCAGGAAAGATCAACACTGCTAGTAGAAGAAGTAGAACCCATAAATGTTGGCACAGTAGAGCCTGACCCAAAGATAACCTACCATGTTGCATCAGTAGACCAAGAAGAAAAGGACAACTTCATAGCTTTCATCAATTCCAAGAAGATAAATTTTTCATGGACCTATGCTGACATGCCTAGACTAGATCCAACATTAGTGGTACATCATCTAGCTGTAATGCATGGAGCAAAGCCTATCAAGCAAAAACTCAGAAAAATGCATCCACAAATGGCATTACTGGTAAAGGTAGAGCTAAAGAAACTACTAGATGTGGGTTTCATCAGACCCATCGACTATCCACAATGGATATCAAATCTAGTACTAGTGTCCAAACCTACTGGGGGCATAAGGATATGCACAGATTTCAGAGACTTGAACAAAGCCTTCCCAAAGGATGACAAGTTCCATTGTTGAGTATCGACATGATTATAGATCTAACATTAGGGCATGAGATGCTATCCTTAATAGGTGGTTACTTTGGATATAACCAAATAAAGATCTCTCCAGATGACCAACACAAAACATCATTTACTTGTTCTTAGGGAACATTCTATTGGAATGTAATGCCCTTTGGTCTAAAGAATGCAGAAGAAAAATATCAAAGAGAAATGACAATAATATTTCATGATATGCTACACACAATCATGGACGACTATGTGGATGATATTCTAGCAAAATCAGTCAAAAGAGAAAAACACTTGAAAAACCTAGCCAAGGTATTTGATCATCTTGAATAGTACAATCTAGGACTCAATCCTAAGAAATGTGTATTCAGTGTAACATCTAGAAAACTATTAGGGTACATAGTATCAATTAGAGGGATTGAAGTAGATCTAGCCAAAGTAAAAGAAATAATGGAAATTCCTCCACCAAAGAAACTAAAATAGTTGAGGAGCATACACAGGAAATTTCAAGCCATCAAGTGATTTATCACACAATTGCTAGACAAGTGTCACCTTTTCACTGATCTCCTACATAAAGACATCAGCTTCAAGTGCGATGGGAGATGTGACCAAGAATTCCAACAAATCAAGGAGTACCTACTTACTCCTCTTGTACTCATGCTACCTATCCTAGAAAAGGAAATGATACTTTATGTGTCTACCACACAGGCAACACTAGGAGCTCTCTTGGCCTAGCTAGATAATAACAATAAAGAAAGGGCAATCTACTATATCAGTAGAGCACTGGTGGGCTATAAACTAAACTACTCACCCATTGAAAGAGTGTGTCTATCCATTGTGTTTTCAACACAAAAGCTAAGACACTACATCCTGAATAGAAAGGTCAAGTTGATTTCTAAGATGGACCCACTCAAGTACTTACTAGCAAAGGCAACCCTAACAAGATGAATAGTCAAATGGGTAGTGATCCTAAGTGAGTTTGATATAGAATATGTGGATAGGAGAGCTATCAAAGGATAGACTATAATAGACCAATTGGATAAATCACCCTTAGATGATCATAATCCTCTCATAGGTGATTTTCCAGATGAGAGTATTTTGATGACAGAATAGATAGACCAATGGACTCTATACTTTGATGCGTCCCATACACAACACGAATCTAGAGTTGGTATCCTGTTTCTCACACCACAAGGAGATAGTATACCCAAGGCCTATAGGATTGCATTACCATGCATGAAAAACATCTCAAAATATGAAGCTCTTATCATAGGGTTGAAAATGGCTATTGAATGGAGAATAAAAGAGCTAAATGTCTTCGTAGATTCTTAGCTAGTGATAAAACAAGTGAATGATGAGTACCAGGAAAAAGATGAAAAATTGTTGCCATATAAATGGATGGTGGATAGCTTCAAGGAATCCTTCATCAAAATAACCTTTGAACAAATTCCCAGGATCAATAAAAGAGTTGATGATGCAATGGAAATAATAGGTTCACTGCTTGATATTCCATAGAGCGTGCCTAAATATGAATTCCTCGTGGAACGGTTGTTAGTACTAGCATTCAACATCCCAAAATTAGAATTGGTATGTGTTGTTGTTGGTCCTAACTCCCCATTGTACAAAGATACCTTTGACTAAATACAACATGGTACCATACCCATTGACTTAATGCCACCCAAAAGAAAAAAATTACTTGTAGAACTTCCCATTTTACCATCTCAAGAAATACCCTATACCGTCATAATCTAGATGGTATGTTACTCTGATGCATTGATGTAGAATAAGCACAAACAACCTTACAAGAGTTTCACATAGGTCTTTGTGGATCCCACTCTAGTGGACTTAACCTAGACCATAAACTGCTCAGAACTGAATACTACTAGCCCTCCATGGAACAATAATGCATAAAATATTCTAGAACATTTTGAAAATGTTAGCAACAAAGTGACCTTGTTCATTCACCAGCATAGGAATCGAGACCTATAACCACAACATGGCCTTTCTCACAATGGGGATTAGACTTGGTAGGAAAGATATCACCCACTTCATCCAATGGGCACAAATTCATTATCACAACAACAGAGTATTTCACTAAATGGATAGAGGCAATTCCTTTGACCTATATCAACAAAAAATAGATATCAAAATTCATTTTGAATTATCTCATCTGTAGGTATGTAATTCCCCTAACAATAATAATAGACAATGAAACTCCATTCAAAAATTAGGATGTCTAAAAGATCTATTCTCAATTTTCTATCCACAATCAGTTCTCCACACCCTATTACCCCCAAGGAAATGGTTAGGCTGAGGAATCTAACAAAACCATACTAAAAATACTCAAAAATATTGTTAATGAAGTCGTCTGTGATTGGAATTTGTAGCTAAACCTAGCCTTATGGTGAGTGGTGCCACACCATTTTCTTTGGTCTATGGATCAGAGGTTGTCTTGCCTATTGAGGTTGAAATCTCTTCATTGTGAGTTTCACTAAAAGGCATGGTTAGCAATGAAGAATACAGGGTATCTAGACTAAATGAAGTAGAACTCTAGATGAAAGATGTTTGAGTGTGTTAAACCATCTGCAGGTTTATCAAAATCATCTCAAGTGAAACTATGACAAAAGGATCAAGGACAAGAAATTTCAAGTTAGTGAATTAGTCCTTAAAGAGAATAAAAAATTACAACTAAATTAGGATGTCAAAGGTAAATTTAAACCCAACTGGTTAGGCCTGTTTGTCATCACAGTAAGCTATAGCTCTGGGGAATATCAGTTAGCTACTCCTGAAGGAGAAACTTTAGCTAAACCATTGAAAAATAGGCACCTCAAGAAGTTCTACACATGAAGCACATTAGAATACCCCAAGAAAAAGGGTAAAAATACAAAAAAATAGAAAAAAGATAAAAATTCAATTTAAAAATAAAAAAGAAAGAAAAATAGTAAAGAGAAATAAAACATTCTATGAGTGAAAACCACTTTGTGGCACTCTTAGAACAGGTACCATAGTGAAAACCTAGAAAACAGGCACTATGTTTGAATAAAATTGCATCATTATCTATCGGTACTATCCACAACATCCACCCATTCATTTCAAAACAAGGTATCCAACCACGGATTGTCACTTATTAAGGGAAGTCATCTTGTCCACAACTGGGGGTAATTTCAAAATTCTATTCAATGGTTAGATCTTTGGGTGTCCTATCATGGTCATGGAAAACAACAAAAATATCAAAAACATTAGAAAACTACAAAAAAATAAATAAATTTGGATAACATCTAAAACAAAACAACATCGTGGGGTTATTCCTTCACTCAAACAGTCTAAGATATCAGCATTTTCTTGAACCTCATAACTATTTCAAGTAGATTTCCTACAACATATCCTTTAGACACAAAAGTGGAATATCAATCCAGATTATCAATGTTGTTTTCCCAAAAATAGTTTATGCTTTGAGTCAAATGGTCAAACTATGTGGTCTCTACGTGTACAACATAGGAAAGGCTTATTAGCCCTTGAGGCCCTAGGTCAGTCCCCTTAGGTCTCCCAGATGCTTTATTTCAACTTAGTCAAAACATAGAAAATCCAAAAACAACCAAAACACAAAATCCAAAAATTGTCAAAAGATACAAAATTCAAAAAAATTCACAAAACATAAAAGATCAAAAACAATCAAACAAACTAAGAAAATTATGAGCCTTTGCATGTACAACATAGGAAAGGCTTATCTTTGATGATCCTCTGAGGCCCTAGGTTAGTCCCCAGAAAATAAAAAAAACATCATAAACTTTAGAAAAATCAAAAAGACCCATGTCCGCCATAACAATTTGCAATAAGACATCATCCATAATTAAACATATCGTCACACTCACCCTTTGACAAAAAAAACAAAGCAAACAAAGCAAGCATCAATAGTTGGAACCTTCAAGTAAACAATCACAAAATAATTTGATCGCAAATTGAACTAAAACAAAGTCAAGTATCAAATACATATCTTTTTGACAAGACCCAACAACATCTTGAGATATGTCTTAACGGATTTTCTCCTATGATAGAAAGGATCAACATGGTATGTGTAGGATCATGATGGGCCAAAAAGTGGCAATATGATGGGTATATATAGGGTATGTGGCTGACGACCTTTTTTTTACCCAAAATTGATTAAACAAAAAGGGTTTTTAAAGGAGATTCTTAGCTTTCCACCAATATAAATTATGCTTTATTTTGAATTTAATAAATAATTATTATTTATTTTCTATTTAAATTATGACTAAAGTCCTAATTGATAGGTAGATTGAAAAACATCTATAGCTTTCAAACAATATCACATTTTTTGAATCTGAAACATGCATCACATTCTATGCTTTGCATACTATAGGATTACAAAAGGAAAAAGTGAATTTCATGAAGTTTTGACCAAGTTAAGGTGGTCAAACATACAATTTTTTATATTTTTCAAAAGTTGTAATAAAAAATTCATAATTAATTATTTACTTTGAAAAAAATTACAAAAAAAATATGCATCACATCGGGACATGAGTCCTCTACCTATATCTAAAATCTAATAATTTTTTTTTATCATTTTATTGTGGTTAGGGTGGTCAGATAGACACCTACTTCTTATTTTTTCCCTGAAATTTAAGTACCACTACATTGAAATTTCAAATTTTCACCAAATAGATTTTCTTTTTAAAAAAATAAACCTAGTAGTTTAGAAACTACATTGAATTTTCTATAGATTATATTCTTATACATTTTTGAAATAATATAGATAACTTATTCAAATATTTATGTCAAAGTTCCTAACTCTGATTTTTCTAATTTTTTTGCCACTTAAGGGCCTATTTTTTCCATGATGACCTTGCACATGCCCAACATTGGATAAATAGACCCACCCCAAACAAATATGTCAAGTGAAATAACAACATTGTTTTATCTTTTTTGTTATCTTATTTTTGTGATTTACATTATTGACTCATGTTAGAATCCAAGATCACCTGCATGCAAGATGAGTACCTGTCACATGCAAAAGATATGAAGAACCGAAAAAGATGTTCTCTGTAAACCTCTCTGTAAAAATTCATTAAGAGAATCAATTATTACAAAGTGATCAATCCTTATGAAGGAGATCAACAAACCCTAAAAAGGGAAACCCTAGTGTGCACACTTAATAATTAATAATTAATTATTAATGTGCCTAAGTTTACCTTAAGTAATAAAGAGGAATAAGTGACTTAATTAATTAACCAATATGATTAAATTAATTAAGTAAAACAACTTATTACTCTAACACCCCCCCTTAAGATGAACTTAGGAAGTAGCTAAAACACTAAAAAAAAGATGCATGAAAGCAAAGATGGGTCCTAGCAAACAAGGCCAAGTAAGGTACCCATGTACAAACAGAAGATCTCTATAAAGTGGAGAAATAGAGAAAACCTCATGGGAACAAAACTCTACTCGAAAAAGAGATCAAAGGTGATTGAAGGATTGAAAAGCCTCCAAATCAAGGAAATGTCCTGAAAAATAAGAACATGTAGAACATCACAGAAGCATGAAGAAGCTGCAAACTCTGTCAAAAGATGACTGCTACGGTGCCGAAGAACCTCCTCTGAAGATATGATGATCAAGATCAAGAAGACAACAATCTGCATGAGTGCCCCCAACGACACTACTCGAATCAGATGGAAAACAAAGAAAAAACATCTGGAATGAAGATACAGATGGCACAAGTACCAATAGTCTGAAGAACACTAATCGACAGAGAATGAAAGATCCCTTCCAAGGCGAAACCAAAGAAGCATTAACACCAACAGTAGAAACCCCCCCATAATGCTGAAAAGGGAGAGGCATGACAGGTACACTAAAACTGAATGCCAGAAATTAGTGCATGAAGAGGAACCAAGAGCATCTGAAAGTGCACAAGAAAGCACCTACAACTGAAAAAGTGGTGTGCAAAACAAAGCACACATACATGAGGCTGGAATCATATGGATCCAATGTTGTTGTGGAGGGACACTCACCGGACAAAGGTGTGATGGCAAAACAAGGGCACTACACAACCCCCCCACGGCACTTTATAATATAGTGCGAGTACAAAATATGGCACAAATTGATGTGAAGAAACCCAATACTACACATACAATGCTGAGGCACTTTATCTCAGTGCGTTTACAAAAGAGAAATAAATGCAAAGGAAGTCCATAATGTCTACAATGTCCAAATAGGAAAACATGCATAAACCTGGAAAAGATACAGAAAAAGTGCATTGACAGCAACATAGAGCTCCTCAATACCTTTCCAACGCCGGAAACGAGGTGAAAATTGGACATCGTGGCAAAAAGTTATGAGCTCGGAAGTCCAAAAACAACATCTAACTTCCAACAGAAATAAATGCATGAAAACAGTAAAATACTGAAAAATAGACAACACTACTAGAAAGTGCTCGGAACCAGCTTTCCGGCGATATCTCGTTTGCCCGATTTCGGTAGCGTATGCCCAAGTTATGGCCAAAAGAAAAAAAACTGCTCTTTTAGAAAAAACTAGGATTAGGAGGGCAAAGAGGGGCCGTACGGCCGATGACGTCATGCTAATGTCAGCAAACTCGAGCTTAAATTTGACAGCCATCTGGCCGTCAACGCAAAAAAATAGTCCCCCTGCAAAAAGAAAAAAATTTGGGCCCCTGGTCCTGTGGGCGACTAGGGGTTGGGGCGGTGCTGGGGGCTAATCCCCTGGTCCTCCATAGGACCTGCACTGGGGGCTAAGAGTGGCCGGGGGCTGGGCGCATAGCGCCCAGTCCCCCATGTGATCGATGCCTCTACGCAAGTGGCCCTTGGGGGCTGAGTGAAGGCAGCAGACTCGTGGAGGAGTGAGCCGGTGGAGGCTGGAGGCGGGTGGCGGTGGCAGGCTGGTGGCCGCCCAGTGGCCACCAGGCGGTGGATCTCCCCAAAACTGGAAGTGCCGGCTGGATTCAGAAAAATGCCTTTTTTTGGTATTTTTCTCGATTTTTAAGCCTCGAACTGCGTGCTGGGGAGGCCGTACGGCCCCCCAGACAAATTTTTTTTGCCTCCCGAGTCAACTTCTCAGAAATTGACGAAACGACGGGCATTTCTAGGGTTTTTGGCTGCTACGAACATGATGGTGGTGTCCGTTTGAGCCCAAAGTGAGCCAAAAAATAGGTTACCCCCAGATCTTGCAGAAAAGATGCGTATGGAAAAAAATTGCACTCGAAACTCATAGAGAGGCCACATCTTCAGATCACGAACAAGCAGCTACAGGTCTGGAGCTCTGATACCATGTTAGAATCTAAGATCACCTGCATGCAAGATGAATACCTGTCACATGCAAAAGATATGAAGAACCAAAAAAAAGATGTTCTCTATAAACCTCTCTATAAAAATGCATTAAGAGAATCAATTATTACAAAGTGATCAATCCTTATGAAGGAGATCAACAAACCCTAAAAAGGGAAACCCTAGTGTGCACACTTAATAATTAATAATTAATTATTAATGTGCCTAAGTTTAGCTTAAGTAATAAAGAGGAATAAGTGACTTAATTAATTAACCAATATGATTAAATTAATTAAGTAAAATAACTTATTACTCTAACATTCCTAAGATCTCTTGAGGATGTCCATATGGATTTAGAGAAGAAGGAATGGGGGAATTTGAGCATCATTTCAATTTTTTGTTTGTGGATACTCTTGTTATACTACCATGGTGAATACTTTCTTTGTTTTGTGTGTGGAAGTCATCTTTGAAACACTTCGTGTAATAGTGACATGTTAGGTTCTTAATACCTCTTATATTACTGGTCCAACATGTTTTTAAAGCTTCTCAACCATACACTCTAACAAGGTTTTTGTATGTCTGGTATGAGAAAGAATACTCATTGTTTGTAGAGTCAAAGTCCATGCAATAAATAAAAAATCACCTTGGTCATTAATACCCTGGTGCATTGTATTTATCTAATTTATGAAAAAGGATTGTTCAAACTACAAAGTCTCTAAAGCATTCAACAAAAGAAACTCATCAACTACTAATTAACATCACATTTCTATCTATCATCAATATTTCTTCTAAATTAACATAACATTTCTATCCATCATCAATATCAATATCATTAGTACCATTCTACATCCACAATATCAGAAACATACATCATAATGAAAATAAACCAATAAAGAAAACATCATTTATGGGGGCATTCATTCATATCAACACCATATAAACATACATCAACATATATCATCATTATATTAGAATAAAATGAGAATGAATCGAAGAAGGTATATATCATATATATCATCATCAAAAAGGAGAGTACAACATCAATGTGATAACCTATACAAAATCATAATATCTATATAAGGCCTTGACTGGGCCAATGAGTATAGGCATATGAAATTCATGCCTACAAAATTCCTTTGAACAATGAACAACATAAAGATCAAGTACCAAAGCAAGACCCCGATAGCAAAGAAAGAGCCCTATAGATCACCAAAATGATCTTGTTGTCTCACAAACTGATCACCACCACCACCAACTACACCATCACCACCCACAAAACTAGGCTCTCCAAACTGTGGACGTCGAGCACCCCTGGGAATGACAACCTCATATAAATTCTGATAGTAAGTAGACCTTTACAAATAATGATCATGTTCTACCTTGAGAGTATCTCTCTATGGTCAGCAACTGTAAAAAATCCTCTATAGTATGTTGTCAACCACTCTCGCAATCCCATTCAGCCCTCAAAATATCTATCTGAACCTCTGCAGCCTGTCATCTCGCTATCTTTGCATCTCTAGCAGTATTCATCTAAGCTAATAGCATGTCTACATCCCTAGCTAGTGGAGAAGGACCTGAAACCTACCTACAACCCCGCACCTAAGGTGGCTACTCATCTTGATCACCCTAGGATCCATCACAATGAGCTCTACCATGAGCTCTATCTAACTAATCTACAAGCACTACAATATGTTGTTGCTCCCCATGATGACCTGTAATACCTGATCTACTTGAAGTGGGAGTACTCCCAGGAATAGTGAGTCTCAAAGGCCTACGACGAGACCACCACTCATCTTAGTCATCAAAGGTACCTGGATCTGCTAGAGCAATTGACCAACCCCAATAAAATGAGGCAAGTGCTTTGAACTCAACAATGGCAATATCTATATCTAGCTAAAGACCTCATACATGAACCTCATGTGTCATCCGACCAAAATGAGCCTCATAACTATCAAGAAATAGGCCCTATCTCTCCAAAAACTAATGGCATACTCAGTCTAGTAGATAATGCTCTAGCACAATATCAGAATGACCAAGCAACCAATAGGTTTTTCAATAATAGACAAGATGATCTACATCCTCTAGCCAAACATCACACCCCAAATATGGTCTCCACACAAAGATTAGAATATCATCAAAAAATTGATGCCAATAAGGAAGATCTCTAGGTATGGTGTACTACACAAAATCCCCATAATGATATGAGTATGGATCATCGGGGTGACAATCCTATATCCCATTCGGCCAAGTAACTACAATGTGGTCCCACACCTATGGAAATAGATTTCCCACCCTGATATATGACCTCGTGCATATCTCTATACAAGTGGGTGAGAAGACATGGACCCCAAGCATACCTCATACCATGCTCAAGAATATTCACAATACAGACACCCCAACCTATGGGAAACTGTCACCCACAACTATCAAGAACAACAAGTCCTAAAATCAAGCCACATAGGACAAGAAAGATAGGATTTGCACTATCGAAAAAATTAGATAGATCAATCTCTGACTGATGTACCATCAAATTTCGAGCACCTAACACATGTTGCATGGCAAGGATACCATGTTGAATATGATAAGTAAGCAATTCCCTGTGAATAGGAAGATGAAGCATCCTCCATATATCCTTGAGAGTGACAGTCACCTTTCTTGTAGGTAGGTGAAACAAGGATGTCTCTAAATGCCACCATTCCACCAATGCAGTCATCATGGCAGTATGAGTCCTGATAGGAGGCATATAACAAATGTGAAGTAGCCCCACAACATCAAGAAAATATTGCTCTAACACACCAAAATGGGCAATGGGATCAAAAAAATGTCGAGGATGTCTCTCACTCGGTTGTAGTACGCTAAGGCCAACCTGCAATCATTTTCAAACTACAATGTTAGGGTTTCACTCTAAATAGGTGAGAGACATAATATAACACAAAACATGATGAAAAATGATGTTTAGGATGATAAACGGACACATGCAAGGGTTTTGAGAAAAAGCTAAAGTCAAACATAGCAGAAGGAGTCAAAAATAAGGGTTTTGAGCAAATTCTCAGAAAGCACAAAATAAAAGAAATTTTTTTAGGAAAAGGTGATCTTTTCAAGCAAAGGTGAGGAAACAAAGGCATGAAAATATGTCAAAAATGAGCTTTTAGGACCTCACATAGTCAAAGGCAAGCATTTAGAACAAAGGAAAGCTTTTAAAGCAAATGCACATAAACAAAGGAAATGATCCTGAACAAAGGCATGGAAATAGGTCAAAGGAATGGATTCTTAGGAGGAAAAGGCATGAAAACCAGGGAAAAGGCTTGGAAAAATTTGTACATGTAAAACGAGAATGAAACAAGATGAAAGTGAAAAAGTGAGAAGGTACATACTAGGTCACCAACATTTGAAGGCCGTCCAACATCCCAAATGAGCTCAGAATGATGTGGGGCTCCATTAAAACATGACATTTCTCCTCAAAAAATTGGCAAAATGAGAAAACCAGAGACAAGAGTTAGCTATAAATTCAAAACACAAATGAGCTATCTAGAAGACAAATTGCCTATATAAGCATCAAGAAAACCCTAATTTCTACTTGAGGTAACTTCCTACTTTCAAAATAGAAGCTTAGAGAAACAAGAAATGAAGGACCTATACACCTAATTTTGTGACCTAAACACATCAGAATGGAAATAGAACAAAGTCATGAGCCTGACCTCAAAACTTTAAATTTTTAGTCAACCTCTTGAGGGGGAAACATAGAGTCTTACCAATCATTCCATGAAACACTAGGGCATAGTGGGGCATAATTTTTTTCCAAAAACTTGATCTTAAAAAAAAAAATTGAAACAAAGCAACCAATACTTTGTATCAAAGAGGGACAAAATGTAGACATATAAAATTGACTTAACACTTATCACAAATTCAAAACATCTCAAACAACTCATAATCAACCCGAAACGGCTTGGAACGACTTTGAATTATCTTGAAACATCTCAAAACGACTCTAGAACATCTCGAAACAACTTTGAATCAACCCAAAACAACTCAGAACAACACTAAGTTAACCCAGAATGACTCTAAATCAACATAAAACAACTTGGAATGACTCTGAATTAACTCAGAATGACTCTGAATCAACTAGGAACATCTTAGAACATCTCTAAATCAACTTGAAACACCTCTTAAACAACTCTAATCATCTCAAATCATCTCAAAATCATCCCATGACTGCTCATAATGCGCATCAAATGGAAACGGATGACATCCAAAACCCTATTCCCTCTATTAATTGAATAATACAACTTTATTTGATTAATTCACATTTCATCATTTCTCGACAAATTGAATAAATACCATTTTATTTAATAAAGTATTTAAAACCCTAATTCTACTATTAATCAAATAATACAACATTATTTGATTAATTCACACTTCATCATTTTTGACTAATTAAATAAATTACACTTATTTAATAAAGTCCTAATCTAATCTTAATTTGTCTTGATTAGTCAAACAAGACTAATTATTTGATTACACCACTAATTCACCCTATTCTTCAAAATTAATTTAATTATCACACTTTCCTCCGAAATTTGAATAAATTAAATTTAACTATTAAAATTATCAAAAATCAAAATCAAATAAAAAAGGAATTAATTAATTTAATTAATTAATTAATATCCCTCACCCGCTTTTTGATTGAGAAAATCATGGATTGTTAACTAAGCAATCTAATTTTGCTAACTCAACCATCTAATTCCTAACTTGACCCTAACTGATCAATCAATTACTAACTAAGCAATCAAAATCCTAACTAGCCAATCTATTCTTTAATCACCCTAATTGTGCAATCAACTTTGCACAATCTCCTCATGTCTAAATCCTCTCAACTCAGTTTGACCGTTGATCTAGATATTCTGTAATGCGATCTTGATCGTCGATTCAAAATTTCTTTTCCTATAAAACAAACCTCTCCTTTTACAAATAAGGATGAGAATTTCAACTTACCTTATGCAACAAAGTGTTGTCACAATTAGCATTAATAGAGCTTCAACCTTTTCAGTCAACCAAGCATCAATTATCAAGCTTTTGCACGTAAGCAATGGAGGTTTTTAGCATCGATTATCAAGCTTTTGCATGTAAGAAATGAAGGTTTTGTAGTGAAACGAACAACCCAACATCATGCAAATACACTCCAACATGGGATGGTAATCTCTTCTTTTGTTGTTTGAATTGGTTTTGAATATATTAGGATCTCATTTCATTCAAATAGCTTATATTTTCACATTTCATGAGTGATGGAATAGGATAGATTAAGTGTTTCAAATTACATTAGTTTCTAATTTCAATCTTGCATTTGATCTTGCTTTCGCATCATTTTCTTGATGGATTCCTTCCCCATCACACAAATATATATATATCAAGAAAATGATGCGAAAGCAATATCAAATGCAAGATTGAAATTAGAAACTAATCTAATTATATATCTATAGTATATAGTATATATTACGATACTAGTATATAGTATATATTAATATATTTTATATATTATGTATTATCAATAATAAAACAAAATTTTGTAAATACTGCATGTAGTGTATGCCCATTTTAAATGGATAACTATTTTTTCTGAAAAAATCACTAGGCTTAGGATTTTCCTTAAGGTTTCCTTGAGGTTTGGCTTGGGGGTGTCATACCTAGAAAGTCAACTGAAAAAATGTGTTTAGAAAATTTCCTTGGCTTTCCAAAGTTCATCCTTGTGGCTAAAAAAATTTTAATTATCTGAATTTGATGAAACAAAAAGGGTTTATTGAACAAATTGTCAGTTTCCTCCTATGTGATGGGGAAGATGGTAGACATTAAACAAGATCAAACTGCGATTTGAAGCTAGGATATAAGCTAAGATCAAACATAGAAAATCTAAAATCCAATCCTACACATATGAAATGAAACTAAGATAATTAATCATACATTAAGAAACATATGATTACCAAAATGAATGCAAGAAATAAGCATAACTTTACCATCCAGTAGCGGAGTGAATTTGCTTGATGTTGGGTTGTTCTTTTCATCACAAAGCCTCCAAAGTTCATGTGCAAAATCCAGATGAATGATGCTTGGTTGATTGAAAAAGGTTGAAGCTCTATCAATGGTGATTGTGATAGTACTTCATTGCAAAAGTATGTTGATTCTATGATCCATATTTGTGAGGAGAGAGGTTTTTTATATAGGAAATGAGATTTTGAATCGATGATCAGGATCACATTGGAGAATATCCAGATCAATGGTCCAAATGTGTTGAGAGGATTTAGACATGAGAATATTTTACAAAGTTGATTGCACAATTTGGGTGATTGAAGAATCGATTGGCTAGTTAGGGTTTAGATTGATTAGTTAGAATTTGATTGATCAGTCAACAATTGACTGATTTTAGTTAGGAAATAGATTGACCAATTAGCAAAATTATATTGTTTAGTTAGAAAAATTAGATTGCTTAGTTAGCAACCCATGATTTTCTCAATCAAAAAGTGGTTGAGGAATATGAATTAATTGATTACTTAATTAATTCCTTTTTGTGTTTTATTTTTTTGAGAATTGATTTGAATATTTTGATTTAATTATTCATATTTTGGAGGGAAAGTGTCATAGTTAAATTATCATCATTTAATAATTTAATCATTTTAGGGGAATAAGGTGATTTAGTGACATAATCAAACAATTGGAGTTGTTTGACTAATCAGGACGAAATAAGATTAGATTATGACATTATTAAATAAATGTAATTTCTTTAATTGGTCAAAATGATGAAACATGAATTAATCAAATAACATTATTTTATTCAATTAATAGTAGAACTAGGGTTTTCAAAACTTTATTAAATAAATGGTATTTATTTAATTTTTTGAGAATGATGAAAAAGTGAATTAATTAAATAATGTTGTATTATTCAATTAATAGAGGAAATTAGGGTTTCAAATGTCATTTGATGTTGTGGGATGATTCGAGATGTTTGAGAGATGTTCTGAGTTGATTATGAGTTGTTTCAAGACATTTTGAGTTGATTTTGAGATGTTCTAAGTTGATTCTAAGATGTTTCAAGATGTTTCAGGTTGATTTGGAGTTGTTATGAGACATTTTGAGTTGATTATGAGTTGTTTTGAGACATTTTGGGTTGATTCTGAGCTGTTCTGAGATATTCCAAGATGTTTTTGGTTGATTTTGAGATGTTATGGGTTAATTCTGAGTTGTTCTGAGACATTCTAGGTTGATTCTAAGATGTTCCAAGATGTCCTAAGTTGATTTTGAGATGTTCTAAGACATTCTAGGTTGATTTCAAGATGTTCTGAGACATTTCGAGTTGTGATAGGTGTTAAGTCAATTTTACATGTCTACATTTTGCCCCTATTTGATACAAAGTATTAGGTCCTTTTTTTCAAAGATTTTGTTTTTAAGATCAAGTTTTTGAAAAAAAATTATGCCTCACTATGCCCCAGTGTTTCATGGATTGATGGTAGGACTTTGTGCTTCCCCCTCGAGAGGTTGGCCAAAAATTCCATGTTTTGAGGTTAGGATCACAACTTTATTCTATTTCAGCTCCAATGTGTTTAGGTCACAAAATTAGGTTTATAGGTCGATGAAAGAGAGATCAAATTGCGATTTAAATTAGGATTCTAAGCTAAGATCAAACACAGGAAATCTAAAATCCTATCCTACACATACAAAATGAAACTAAGCTATTGAAACATAATTTAGGAAATCTATGATTACCAAAATGAATGCAAACAATAAATTCAGTTTTACCATCCTGTAGTGGAGTGTATTCGCCTAATGTTGGATTTTTCTTGTCACCACAAAGCCTCCAAAGTTCACATGCAAAAGTTGGATAAATTATGCTTGGTTGATTGAAAAAGGTTAAAGCACTATCAATGGTAATTGTGACAGCACTTCATTGCAAAAGTATGTTGATTCTTTGATTCATATTTGTGAGGAGAGAGGTTTGTTATACATGAAAAGAGATTTTGAATCGACGATCAGGATCATGTTGGAGAATATCCAGATCAACTATCAAAATATGTTGAGAGAATTTAGACATGAGAAGATTGTGCAAATTTGATTGCACAATTTGGGTGGTTGAAGAATAGATTGTCTAGTCAAGGTTTAGATTGATCAGCCAGGGTTTAGATTGATTAGTGAGGAATTGATTGATCAGTTAGCAATTTAGATTGCTTAGTTAGAAAAATTAGATTGCTTAGTTAGCAACCCATGATTTTCTCAATTAGAAAGTGGGCGACAAATATGAATTAATTAATTTAACTAATTAATTTATTTTTTTGTTTGATTTTTTGATAAATTATTTGAATAGTTTTATTTAATTATTCAAATTTTAGAGGGAAAGTGTCATAATTAAATTATTATGATTTAATAATATAATCAATTTAGGGGAATAAGGTGATTTAGTGACGTAATCAAATAATTGACATTGCTTGACTAATTAGGACGAAATAAGATTAGATTAGGACTTTGTTAAATAAATGTAATTTATTTAATTGGTCAAAATGATGAAATGTGAATTAATCAAATAACATTGTATTATTTGATTAATAGTATAATTAGGGTTTCAAATGTTTTTTGATATTGTGGGATGATCATGGGATGATTTCGAGATGATTCAAGATGTTCCAAAGATGATTTGAGTTGATTCAGAGATGTTTTGAGATATTCTGATTTGATTATGAGATGTTTTGAGACATTTTGAGTTTATTCTAAGATGTTTTGAGACATTCTGAGTTTATTCCCAGTTGTTTCGAGATGTTTCACATTGATTCCAAGATGTTTTGAGACATTATGAGTTGATTCTAAGATGTTCCAAGACATTCTAGGTTGATTTTGAGTTGATTCCAAGATGTTTTGAGACGCTTCAAGTTGATTTTGAGATGTTTCAAGAAATTCTAAGTTGATTCTGAGATGTTCCAAGAAATTTTGAGTTGATTTCAAAATGTTCTGAGATGTTTCGAGTTGTGATAGGTGTTAAGTAAATTTTACAAGTCTGCATTTGACCCTCTTTGATACAAAGTACTAGTTGCTTTGTTTCAAAGATTTTGTTTTTCAGATCAAGTTTTTGAAAAAAAAAAAACAAATTTATGCCCTATTGTGCCCCGGTGTTTTGTGGAATGATCATAGGACTCTGGGCTACCCCCTCAAGAGGTTGGCCAAAAATTTCAAGTTTTGAGGTCAAGCTCATGACTTTATTCTATTCTAGTTCCAATGTGTTTAGGTCACAAAATTGGGTTTATAGGTCCTTTGTTTCTCGTTCAGATGTTTTTGAGAGCTTCTAATTTGAAAGTAGGAAGTTCCCCCAAGTAGAATTTAGGGTTTCCTATGTGAAATTAGGGTTTCTTAAGCTTTAATATAGGCAATTAATCCTCAAGATAGCTCATTTATGTTTTGACTCTATAACTAATTCTTGTCTTTGGTTTTCCCATTCTTTCAATTTTCAAGGAGCAATGCCATGATTTGATGGATCCCCACATTGTTCTAAACTCATTCGGAAGGTTAGACAACCTTTAGGCATTGGTGGCCTGGTATGTACCTCTCACTTTTTTTCTTTCGTCTTGCTTCATTCTCATTTGAGTGTACTAAGTTTTCTAGGTCAAAAGTGAAGTTTTATGATTTATGAACATTTGACTCAGTTTCCTTGCTTTTGCATGTTGTATAAACTCACCTTTGACTTATTTCCATTCCTTTTACTTTTTTTCATAGAAAAGAGGACCCTTTTCTTGACATGGGATTAATTTGTGATAAATTGGATTAATGAGGCCTTGATTCAAGTGTTGTGAGGCATTTTATGCATCCACTCTAGGTCTTGGACCCTTGCAAATTGAATAACATGCTTATAACAATGTCTTGTAAAGGTGTTGTAAAGTGTTGTAAGATACTTTCATGCTTTTCTAGACTTAATAAACCTATCTCTCCCTAATTCAACATTATAAAATGTGGTTAATGACATTTTCACATTAATCTAGAAGGCTTGTAAAACAAATTTAATGATAAACTAGTGTTGTAATGCATCTTGCACATTCACATTGATTCTTGTGCCCTCCTAGGCTATGCAGACCTCATTTTAATGTTGTAAAGTGTATTTAATTAACTTTTACTTTTACACTTTTAAATCATCATTAATAGTCCCATATTAAACCATATTATGCATCCTCAGGTTCAAATTGATCAAATACTCGACAAAGTTGCAGTTTAGACCTTATTTCCTTATCTCTTGGCATCTAAGCTGTCAAATTGGTGCCTGTGGGACCCATTTTCCATGTGTGGTGAATGAGTCCCATTTGGCTCAATTTTGACCTTTGAGTAAGAAAAAGTGAAATTTGATTTTAATTTTGATTGATGTTGACCTGTGATGAGATATTAATAGGTGAAATGGGTGAATTGCCTATAAAATAACCTCTCTTAACTCATTTTTTCATCCACTAACTTAATTCACATATTCATCCACTAATCTTTCATCTCAAGTCAAGCAACTTAGGGTTTAGTCATTGCAAGTCATTAAGAAAGATTCTAAGGACATTCAAGGGTTGAATCTTCCTCCATTGCTGCAGAAATTCAAGATTAATCATGGAAAGGTAAGAACTTCATTATTTCATGCTTCATTACATCTTTTCATCATTTTGGTTTAATTACCTAAAAGGGGTTTGACCAAGGCAAACCGCCATGCCCTAACATTCAACATTTCTTCTTCTCTTCTTGTGTGTTTGTAGATTTAGGTCCCTTGGAAGCTTAGAAATAATTAAAGATCAAGTTGAAATTTTTTTCAAATCTTCTCCTCATTCAACAAGTCAAAATATCAACAAAAACTCATTTTCAGACCCATAAATCAAAGTTTCAAAAGTAGACACCTATAGGAAGTCAAAGTGTAGATCAAAAGCTTCAAAATCCACCTTTGACAATATAGAAATTCAAAAGTGGACTCATTTTCCATGGGTTGCAAATGAGTCCCATTTCCAGGTTAGTTTTGTGTTTTATGCATTTTCTGACACCCTTTTGATAGAAATAGGTTTTGGCTCAGTTTACCAAAACTAAGACTGATTCTCCCATAATGGTGAATGAGTCGCTCCAGGCCTAAAAATTAGTATCAGTAGTGTTTTAGAAGCAATTTACAGTCTCCTTCAAGCCTTTAGGTGCATGCTTCAAGTTTCATTCAATTCTATTTAGTTTTTCATTTGTTTCTAGTTCATTGTCGCATTTCACAATGTGTTTTCAAACATTTCATACTTCATTAGTTTTGCATGTTTAATCATTCAATTTCATAGCTTAGTTACACTTAGATCATTTCATTTAGTCTATAAAACATCATACATTACATAATTTGAATAAACCCCTTAGCATTTTTGGCCCTACCTCTCTCCTTTTAGGTGAAAAACCCTAGAAGAGCAAGAGAAGTTCATAGGAACCAAAAATCAATAGTTTAGACTTATTTGCATGCCTTTGACTGAAATCCTCATTTTAGGTTGATGATTTTAACCTAAAAGCTTTCCTTTGACCAAAAAGCTCACTTTTGAATGTTCCAAGTCCTGAAATCTCTCCTTTGACCTATTTCCACATCCTTGTTTCCTCATCTTTGCTTGAAAAGCTTGCTTTTTCTCGGTGCTTTCTGAGCATTTGCTCAAAACCCTTGAATTTTATTTTTTTTGTTGTGTTTGACTTGAGAATTTTCTTGGAACCCTGACATGTGTTCTTTTTTCATCCTAAATGTCATTTTTCATTGTGTTTTGTGTCATTATGTGTCATTTACCCATTTAGAGTTAAACCCTAACATAGTGGATTTGAAATGATTATAGGGGTGCCTCATAGTACTACACAGAGACACAAAGATAGTGAGATGATAGGCTATAGAGTCTTAGATAGATATTTTGAGGGCTAAGCGAGATAGCGAGAGTAGTCGATGACATGTTGTAGAGGCTCAAATAGATATTTTGAGGGCTAAGCGAGATAGCGAGAGTGGTCGACAGCATGCTGCAAAGGATTTTGTATAGTTTCTCACTACAAAGAGAGATACTCTCAAGGTAGAGTGTGACCATTATTTGTAGAGGTCTACCTACTATCAGAATCTATATCATTCTGCTATTCCTAGGGCTTCTCGGCGTCCATGGTTTAGAGAGCCTAGTGTTGTGAGCGATGATGGTGATGGTGTAGTTGGTGGTGTAGGTGATTAGTCTATGAGACAACCAGATCATTTTGGTTGTCTATAGGGTTCCGCCATTCCTATCGAGGTCTTACTTTTTGTACTTTTGCTTCATGTTGTTTATTGCTTAGAGGCATATTGTAGACATTTTTTTATGTATATATTCATCAGCATAGTCAAGGCCTCATATATACATTATGATTTTGCATATCCTATCACACTTATGATGATGTACTCTCTTTTTTGATGATGATCTAAATGAGATGTACCTTTTTCTAATTGATTCTCATTTTATGCTCATGTAATGACGATATATGATGATGTATGTTTATGCATGGTTTTGATATGAATGAATGCCCCATACATGATTTTTTTATTGGTTTATTATCATCATGATGTATGTTGACGATATTGTGGATGTAGGATGGATGTTCGTTAGAAGAAATGTTGATGATTTGATAGAAAAATGATGTTAATTAGAGGAAATATGGATGATGGATAGAAAAGTGATATTGATTTAGTAGAAATATTGATGATGGATAGAAATGTGATGTTAATTAGTAGTTGATGAGTTTGATTTTTCTTTGATTTAGAGACTTTGCAGTTTGAACAATCTGTTTTGATATAGCAAATAAATACAATGCACCGGGGTATTAATGACCAAGGTGAATTTGTATCTATTGTGTGGACTTTGACTCTACAAAAAAAGAGTATTCTTTCTCATACTAGATATACGGAAACCCTATTAGAGTGTATGGGTGGGTTGTGTTAAAAAAATTCTGGACTAGTCACATAGACAGGTATAAGACACCTAACATGAAAATACTACATGAATTTTGAACTATTTACAAAAAGAGCTATGAAATACCTAACATGCAACTGTTACATGAATTTTAGACCATTTACATGAAGAGGTATGAAATACCTAACATGTAGCTACTACACGAATTGTTTCAACACAAATTTCATACAATCAATAAAGCAAGTATTTTCAATTGTAGTTTTACAAAATATCTTACAAATATAAAATTGAAATGATGCTCAATTTCCCCCATTGCTTCTTCTCTAAATCCTTATGGAAATCCTTGAGAGATCTTGGGAATGATCCAATAAAATAAATCACAAAAATTAAGACTAGAAAAAGATAAAAATAAAGTTGCAATCTGAATTTCCATATCTGTTTGGGGTGAGGCTATTATGCAGTGTTGATCATGTCTATCGTAGGAATTGATCCATTAAGGAATATCTCAGGATGTTGTTGGGACTTGTCAAAAGATAGGTAGCCAATACTTTGGCATTGTTTCTATTTGTTTATAGTTAGAGATTTTGTGATTGTTTTCTTGAAAGTTCTAACTTGTAGTTGTTTTCTTTGTTTGTTTGTTTGTTTTTTCAAAGGGTGAAAGTAAGGATTTGTTTATTATGGGTGATTTTTTATTGTGGATTTTGATGGATGGGATGGGTCTTTTTGATTTTTTCTAAGTTTTATGATGCTATTTTTGTTGTTTTCTAGGGACTAACCTAGGGCCTCGAGGGATCATCAAAGATAATCCTTTCCTACGTTGTACATGCAGAGGCTCGTAGTTTGCTTGGTTTGTTTTGAATGTTTTTGGATTTTGTATTTTCGACTATTTTTTTGGATTTTGAAATTTTGACCATTTTTGGATTTTGTATTTTTTACTAAGTTGAAATAAAGCATGTTGGAAACCTAAGGGGAATGACTTAGGGTTTGGGAGGATTTCAAGCCTTGCCCACATTGTACACATAGAGACAACGTAGTTTGAGCATTTGACTCAAAGCATAAAATATTTTTGGATAAGAAAAAATGATAATCTAGATTGATATTCCACTTCTATTTCTAAATGATATGTTGCAAGAAATCTACTTGAACTAGCTGTGAGGTTCAAGCAAATGTTGATATCTTAGATTGTTTGAGTGAAGGAATAACCCAACGATGATTTTTTTTTTTTATGTTTTTCAAATGTATTTTTGGATTTTTACCCTCTTTCCTAGGGTTTAAGATGATGACAACTTGGATTGATATTTCACTCTGTCTTTCTAGAGGATATGTTGTGGGAAAGCTTACTTGAACTAGTTGTGGGGTTCAAGCAACTATTGATATCTTAGAATTTTTGAGTGAAGGAATAATCCATGTTGTTTGTATCTTTTAAGGTTACCTTAGTAGTGCGTTGGTGGTACACCTTGTAGTTGAGAAGAATTATTTCAAAGGTTTCCTTGATAGTGCATTGGTGGGATACCTTGTTGTTGGGACAAATTGGGAGGGGTACCATGTGGCACACCTTGTTGATGTTGTTGATTTGTTTAGAGGTTACCCTAATAGTGCATTGGTGGGATACCTTGTTGTTTGGATGAATTATTTCAAAGGTTTCCCTAATAGTGTGTTGGTGGGATACCTTGTTGTGATGAATTGGGGAGGGTACCATGTGGCACACCTTGTTGATGTTGTTGATTTGTTTGAAGGTTACCCTAATAGCACGTTGATGGGATACCTTGTTGTTGGGATGATGCCTAGATCATAATGTGACCTATAAGACATAGATCAACATTTCTTCTGAAGCAAAATGCAAGGGCTTTCCCCCAATGTCTAGCAATGATAGATTATCTTGTGATAGGATAACATATCTAGATAGAGTATGCCTATTTGGACAATGCCTCATGGTTTAGATAATGTTGGATAGGATAGGATCAATTATATTGACCCATGCCAAGATTTTTTCCATAAGCAAGTTTAAAGTGTTCATCAAACATTTTTCAAGATCAACACACATTGGATTGGGATAAAAATGGATGGGATGAGATGCTTCCTCCAGAAATGGTGCACGTAGATGCTTGATTCTACACATGATGCATGTTTTCTAGGTTTTCATCATGGTACTCATCCAAAGTGCCACCATAGTGGTTTTCATTAGAGGACAATTTTTTTCTTGACTATTTTCTTGTTTTTTTTTTAATTGATTTTTGATGTCACACAAGATGCCTGTTTACTAGGTTTTCATCATGGTGACAATCTTCTGCTCATGTTTGAACCACCTGGTGGTGCTGATATAGACACTACTAGTGCTAATATAATTGTTGTTACTGTCATGATGTGAAAACAATATCCTACTTGGAGAAGTTGTTTTGTTAGAATGCGGGCACTTGAATGTAACCCCTAATAATTCTTATCTTCTTTGTTGATACCGAAGCTAACTTTTCCTTGATGCACACATCATGATAGAGTGCCCTTATAATCCTTGTGATAAAGATTTGTTTCCAACACATGGTTAATGCAAGATTTGGATATCTTGGATGGTGAAATGCATTGAGGGATATGACATTTAGATCGATTGGTTGATAGTTTGGAACCCTTTATTTTCCAAACTTGGGATGATGAGCAATGATGGGTGGATATGGAGATTCGATTGGACCAACATCTTGATATACCTTGTAGGTCACTCTTGAA
The DNA here is from genome assembly GCA_007258455.2 of Sequoia sempervirens. Lineage (NCBI taxonomy): Eukaryota > Viridiplantae > Streptophyta > Pinopsida > Cupressales > Cupressaceae > Sequoia > Sequoia sempervirens. Next base: position 23,476,188 of record VDFB02000017.1, read on the forward strand.
GCTTTATTTTGCATTGTTGGAATTTTTTGATTGATGAACTTCCCTTTTTTATTTTTCCCCATAGTTTCTTTAACTAATGGAGTGTGATAGGGATGATTTTCTTGCTTTTTCTTTTGTATCCATTGGTATTTTCTTTGTCCATTTTTCTTTGTTGATTCTTTTGCTTCAATGACTTGTTCCTTTCTTGGGTATAGCTTTTTCCCTTGTTTTTGGCCCGAATGAGAAGGTGGAAAAGTGTGTGGATGATGATTTATGACATGGATAGTTGTAGCATTGGTAGAAATTTCATCATAAGGACTCTTCATGCTCTTTATGTTGATTCTTGCATTAGATAAAGTTTCCCCCATTATTATAGAGGTATAACTGATATGTTTAGATCCTTTGGTTGATGAATAACCAAGACCTTGATGCTTAAGATTCCCCATAATTTGTATTGGTGATGGGATACCCTATTCATGTAGGCATGCTCCTTTGTCTTGATAATTCATCTATTGAGAAATAGGATATTTCTTACCTTGGAAAAAAGGTGGTAATCCTTCTCTCCTCTTTTGTGGATCTTCAAATGTGATATCTTTTTTATTGGTAGAATTCTCCATATGTGGGATAACTTCCAGATTGATATTTTTGGCTTGATCCTATGAAATATCAGATTTTGATGGCCCTTCAAAATATATCGGTGCTTCTTTGACTGTTGTATACCCAATTCTTTGTTGTTTAGGATTTTTCATCATCTTTGTTGATTTTAAGATAATCTACTTCATATTTTCATGTTGGATGTCTTCAACCAGCCTGGAGGATGGTTTTGATCTTAATGCTTCTTCTTGATCAATTTTAGATATGTCTATAGATTTTGCTATGCTTTGATCATGTATAAAGATGTTAAGAGTAGGTGACTCTTGTTACTTGATTATGATATCAAGATTATGAGACTCTTTTTTTGGATGAAGATCATCTACATGTTCATTAGGAGTAACCATCTAATGGGTAGATGTATGTGTGTTTGGCAAAGGGTGTGTTCTTCTTTTGGAAAATCTTGGATGTCTTGGAAGATATCTACCAAGTCATTGTAGTATTTTGATGATGGGGATTCTTGATCTTGAATTTGTGTGGTATGATCTTTGACATTCTTTAGATCACATTATTGACATGGATCAATTTCAAAGAAGGAATTTCCAGTAAAGGATCCTTGGATTTTCTCAAAATGTGGGCATATGGGCGATAGTTCTTGGCTTAGACCTTTTGTATTTGGTATAAGTGTTGGATTAAGAGTCTCTTGATCATCAATATGTACTATCATGAGGCTAGATGATGTCAATATGTCTTGGACTGGATCATTGCTAGACTTGGGAGATTCATCTTGATCATGCTTGGGAATAACTTCCTGATGTATGTCCTCTTTCTAACTAGATGATGTAGAGACATTGTTAGTGATAGATAGATCTTGATCGTTGTTTACAACTTTTTAAGTTGAGACCTTTTCATTGTTGTCATTGGTATATGGAACTTTAATAACTATTTCTCCTTGATCAATGAGGTCTTGGATGAGGTTTTTGAGTGTAGCACACATTTTTATTGGGTAACCCTTCATTTTGTGGAAGTCACATTGTTTGTACTTGTTATACCAAGGGAGTTTAAAGTTTAGTTCACCATAAATTGGATTTTCATTAATCTTGATAAGTTATTTTTGTATTAGTTTGTGCATGGTTACCTTTAAATTTTCTCCCAAAGGGATGAATTTTGTTCTTGGTTGGTAGTCTTTCCTCTATGGCTTTTCTCAATTTTTTTCTCTTGATTTTGTGGAACTCCTTGATACTGTGTTTGAGGTATATTTTGATATTTCACTTGAGGTACACCTTGGTGCTGCAAAACTTCTTGATACTATAGATATTGGAAGTGTTGTTGATGTGGATATTGTGCTGTTTGTGGATATGTAATGTTTCAACTTTGCACATGGCATTGGTGATACATCAAATTTAGATTTCATTTAATTTCCTCAAGATCTCTCTCAATTTTATCTAGGGAAATTTGATGTTTTAGATTAATTCCTTTATGGTAATTTTGAAATCCCTAATGTTGTGACCCTTGATAAGATTAATTTGGGTAATAGATCGACATGTTTCAGGGATTTTTTGATGTTTAATACCCTATCATAAGCTCACTTGGTTTATATCCTCATTAGTCTCTTTCGTTGTTTTTGGTGTTTGTTGGTGGGATGCTATCACTTCTTTTATTGGCTTCCATATTATTTTTGTGCTACGATCTTGTGGTTGTCATAAAAAACTACCAATATTTTGTGATTATTTTTCTTGACTCCTATTCTCTAGAAAAGATGTGGCCTATTGGTGCAAAGTGATAATAGAAATGGTTTAGCTAGTTTTGAAGGTTGTGATATCTTCTTGAGAAGAAACCTTTGGCAAACCCTTTTGTAGGGTGATTCTTTGAGAGTTGAAGTATAGATTTTCGCTTAAGAATCTTTCTCTTTCCAGACCTAAGGATCTTTTTCTTGCCAAAAATCATGAAGGATGTATATTTATTGCCACACAAGTGGTGGTAACATAGGTCTTCTGACTGCTAGGTCTTCCTTTTCTTCTTCTTCATCTAAGATGATGGATGCGGTGAGAAATTGGTGAGGCGTTTCATTTTTCTCAAATATGAAAGTTCTCAAACTACTTATGATGTCAGTTTGGGAACCTTCAATATATGTGTTACCTAGTTGAAATATTGGTACTACAAGTTCTGGTTGTTGAACTGGAGTGGTAGGTCGCCAGATGGTCATAAGGTGTGATGGTGTTTTGGGATGGTTGTTGTGAAGCTCAAGACCCTAAGGTTTGAGTGTTGTTTTGGAATGTGGCTACTTTTTCAAAATCAAAATGTTGAAGAACTAGGCTCAATATTCCACTTCCTTGTCTAGAGGATATGTTGTGGGAAAGATACTTTAACTATTTGTGAGTTCCAAGTAACTGTTGATATCATAGAATTTTTGAGTGAAGGAATGATCCTAATGTTTTGTTTGATTTTGATTTCAAAAAATTAGTATGGGAATAATGGACAAGAGACTTTTTGACCAATCTGATTTTCCAAATGTTTTGTTTAAACAATGACCTTATAAAGAACTTCAATTTGTTTTCTCCTAAGTGTCAACAAAAAATATTGTGAGCTAGAAATGATAGTTTGTAACCTCTATGTTCTTGAGTATGGAAAATGATATAATAGCATTGGAATGAATCAAAACCATGGACTTTATTTGACCTGAACATCTAAAGCTCAAGTTGTGAAATCAGAACATCCAAGCCATAGTTTACCAAATGTTTACCTTGATCAAGGTAACTTGAAATAAAAGCCAAAATTTTTAGAAACCTTTAAGGATAAATATTTTTAAGGAGTGCAAAACATAAGGCTTCCTTCACAAGTATACACTAAATCAAAGGGTTTTTGATTTGACCATCTCATTCAATGTTTTTTTTTGTTGTGTTCTTTTTCTTTAAATTAAACAAAAAAATTAATGTCACAATTTTTTTTAATGTAATTAGGCAAGTTTAACATTAAAAAGCAATTACAACCCTAGTGGAGAGAAACCATCCTCTTAGGTGGGCTTGCCTCATGCTCCGAAGAGATGATTTTTCATGCGACTTATGGCATGGGCCTATAGTTGGACTTGGAAAGTAACTTCTTAGAAGTAAATTCCAATGCACCACTTTCAAATAATTTTTTGGATAATAGGGTGGCTTCTAAAACAATTGGCTCTTAGTGATGTTCAAGGGATATTATTTTTGGTAACCTACACATGCAACATTTTGTTCAATTAAGAATCTTCCAACCCTTGCAGGTTTTTATGCATCGCGAGGATACTGAGGAAGAATACGTCAGTATAGGACATCCACACCCAGCGAGTGATAAAATTTCCTCACACTCAAAAAAGATTTATATAGTGGTCTAGAATGAAAGTACCACTTGGGTCACCCACAAGTCCTCGGACATAGGAGATTCCTCAAGTAGGAAAGACCTCTAAAAAGGTATGCTTGAAAAATGTGTGAAGCTCAAAATGTTCTCGCTCACCCAAGATCACCAAAAGGTGCAAGGGGAGAAGAAAAAAATTTATCTTTCCAATCAATGAATACATGACATACAATTCATAGAAATTGATTCATTTTAAACACCTCGAGCAGTATTATCCCCAAAAATATGTGAATAGTATAAACAACTTGTTCTTTTTATTTTTTCACCAAATTGAAGTGTTTAGGAAATCAAGCAATTAAGATAGAAATGATGTGAAAACAACAAGAATAGTTTGTTCATTTTAAGCCCCAAATTTGAAGTGTTTCTAAGAAATCAGGCTTGGCTTTAATTGGTCAACAAATGTAAATTGAATTTGCGTCAATAAAATGGAAATCATTTGCACTCTTTTTATGCACCAAAGTTAATGTTCCTAATTATAAAAACATGAAATGTGTTCATTTTTCAAACCCAAAATTGAAGTGTTTTTATTCTTTTTATGAGCACCAAACAAAAGTTCCTAACTTAGAAAGGTTAAAAAATGGCTCATTCTAACAACACCAAATTCAAATGTGAGTTTGTGTTATTCATTTTTAGAGCACCAAATGAAAGTTCCTAACTTAGAAAGCTTTAAAATTGGTTCATTTTAACAACAGCAAAATCAAATGTGAGTTTGTGTTGTTCATTTTAGTGCAACAAATGAAATTTTTCCTAAGTTAATAAAAAAAAGTGTTTGTGGATCAAATTATCTTGGACTGATCATCTTCCCTATACAAAATGAGTTAAGATGTTTCAAATCCTACATAAAAAACCCATTAGTACGTCAAAAACAAGCAAACATTAGCAAGGAGGGTCATTACAATAGTGTAGGATCCATGCACTTGATTTCCAAAGCAAATGCTCAGTTCCAGAAGAAGATGCTCAAATCTTCATGCAAATGCTCAGAAAAAAAACAAAAGTGAAGTTCTTAGTGCAAAAGTTCACTTCTTGTTGTAGATTCTCATAAATCTTGTCAGTCAAAATTGAGCTTTTGCTGGGCAGTGCGTGAAACTTCTCTCGAAAGCTCTCAAAACCTTGTAACTTCAATTTGGCTTAAGAAAACATTAGTAATGAGGACCTAGTTCCCACCAAGCGTGCCAGAATGTGTGAGGGGGAATATGATAGACCAAAATGAGATCAAACTATGATTTAAAATTAGGATCTAAGCTAAGATCAAACACAAAAAATATAAAATCCTATCCTACACATACGAAATGAAACTAAGCTAATTGATCATACATTAAGAAACCTGTGATTACCAAAATGAATGTAAGAAATAATCATAGATTTACCATCATGCAGTGGAGTGTATTCTCTTGATGTTGGATTGTTCTTGTCACTGCAAAGCCTCCAAAGTTTGTGTGCAAAAGTTGGGTGAATCATGCTTGGTTGATTGAAAAAGGTTGAAGCTCTATCAATGGTGATTGTGATAGCACTTCGTTGCGAAAGTATGTTGATTCCCCATTCCATATTTTTGAGGAGAGAGGTTTGTTATATAGGAAGTGATATTTTGAATCAGCAATCATGATCATGTTGGAGAATATTCAAATCAATGGTCCAAATGTGTTGAGAGGATTTAAAGACATGAGAAGATTGTGCAAAGTTGATTGCACAATTTGGGTGATTGAAGAATAGATTGGCTAGTCAGGGTTTAGATTGATTAGTCAGGATTTGATTGATCAGTCATCAATTGATTGATTTTAGTAAGGAAATAGATTGACCAGTTAGCAAAATTAGATTGCTTAGTTAGTAACCCATGATTTTCTCAATCAGAAAGTGGGTGAGGAATATAAATTAATTAATTAATTAATTAATTCCTTTTTTTGTTTGGTTTTTTGATAATTGATTTGAATAGTTTGATTTAATTATTCAAATTTTGGAGGGAAAGTGTCATAATTAAATTATTATCATTTAATGATTTAATCAATTTAGGGGAATAAGGTGATTTAGTGATGTAATCAAATAATTGGCATTGTTTGACTAATCAGGATGTAATAAGATTACATTAGGACTTTATTAAATAAATGTAATTTATTTAATTGGTTGAAATGATGAAACATGAATTAATCAAATAAAGTGTTTTATTCAATTAATAGTAGAATTAGCCCATTTTCAAGACTTTATTAAATAAATGGTATTTATTTAATTTGTTGAGAATGATGAAAAATTGAATTAATTAAATAATGTTGTATTATTCAATTAATAGAGTAAATTAGGGTTTTAGATGTTGTTTGATGTTGTGGGATGATCATGGGATGATCGTGTGATGATTTCAAGATAAGTCGAGATGTCCTGAAGATGTTTCGAGTTGATTTTGAGTTATTTAGAGACATTTTAGGTTGATTCCAAGATGTTTCGAGACATTTCAGGTTGATTTCAAGATGTTTTGAGACATTCTGAGTTGATTCTGAGATGTTTTGAGACATTTTGGGTTGATTTTGAGTTGTTCCAAGTCATTTTGGGTTGATTTTGAGTTGTTCTAAGACATTCTAGGTTGATTTTGAGTTGTTTTGAGACATTTTGGGTTGATTCTGAGATGTTCCTAGACATTTTGGGTTGATTTTGAGATGTTCTAGGTTGATTCTGAGTTGTTCTAAGACATTTTGGGTTGATTCTGAGATGTTTCGATACATTTTAAGTTGATTTTGGGATGTTCTGAGACATTCCATATTGATTTCAAGATTTTATGAGACATTACGAGTTGCGATAGGTGTTAAGTCAATTTTACATGTCTACATCACCAATATAAGATATGCCTTATTTTGAATTTAATAGTTAATTATTATTTATTTTCTACATACATTACGAGTAAATTCTTGATTGATAGGCTAACTGAAAAAATTCTAAAATTTTCAAATTGTTTTACATTTTTCAAATCCGAAAGATGCATCACATTATATGCTTCACATAATATAAGATAAAATAAAATTGAATTTCATAAAAATTTACAAAGTTATGGTGGTTAGACAAACACATTTTCATAATTTTGAAAATTTCTAGTAAAAAAATCATAACTAATAATTTACCTGCAAAAAAATTACAAAAAAAGTGACACATTCGAGCATGTGTCCTTTACTTATATTGAAAGTTTAAAAAAATATATTATTTTTTTTTGTACTTAGTTTGATCACACATATACACCTGCTTTTTTTTTTCTAGAAAATTTATTACTACTACATTGAAATTTCAATTTTTCGCAAAATATATTTACTTTTTTCTAAAATAGGACTAGTAGCTTAGAAACTACATTGAGTTTCCTACAATTTTTTTTGTTACATATTTTTCAAATTATATTAATAACCCATTCAAATTTTTATGTCAAGTTGCCTAACTTTGTTTTTCTAAATTTTCATTACCACTTAGGGTCCTTGTTTAGACCCCCATGATCATGTAGTGACCTAAACCTTAGTGGATGATCTAGGTGAGATGAAGTCCCTAAGGGAATCATATATAATATCAAAGAAATAACAACTATTTAAGGGATTGGTAGGTATATATTATAGTTGTAGAACTAGATTTGACATGATAGAATTATTATGATTTCCACAACTTTAATCATTAATTACCAATTTCTAATTATATTTATTCTTCTCAATGCAAATTAGAATAAAAATAGACCTATAGACCTGTTGTAGATAGAGATCTAGAAATTAGAGTCTAGAATTTTAGAAAGAAAAAAGATATCAGTTTGCACCTAAAATATAGGGAAAATTTAGTTGGACAAGGATTCTTAGGGTGCCCTTGTCTGGATTGATTTTTTTCTAAAATTTTAGGTTTTGAGGCTCTAGGGAGAGGTTCAATTAACGTGTTTAATAGTGTTTTGGTTCATATTTGAAACTAAATTTTTTGTTATTTTGATAAATTTTAAATTTGCAATGTAGTGTAACAAACTAGGGTTTTCAAATTTAGCAAAAAATGAAAGCTAATTCAACCCAATTATGCAATTCTTTAAAAAATTTGTCCAACTCTCTTACATATTTGATAATTTTCAGTACTAGTATGAAACAATTTCTCAAAAATTTGTACCAAATCAAGTAAAATGAAACTTTTTCTTTTAAAGATATTTTTTGCAAACAAAAGGCTATAATTTCTAAAATTTTGACAATATTTGTTCACTATTTCAAGTCTAAAAAATGATAAAAATTAGAAGATCTAAATGATATTCAAAATATTAGTTTCACCAAAAAGTAATGTTGGAAATGTGAAACCCTAGGGTTTAACTAGGATTAGTAACTTTTCACTTACAAAATATTAGAATTCAAATTGGCAAGGTCATAAGATTTAATTGCAACCTAAAAAGTGAGTCAATCAACCCTCGACCTGAATTCTTTGAGGGGTTGGAAATAAATTTTTGATGAAATGCAATGATGAAATTAGTTAACTATGAAAATGTAACGTTCTATCATGAATTATGGAAAACTAGAAACTAACAGACAAATTTGGGTTCCAAAAAGGAAAAAGGAAAAAAAAATACCTAACCTATGAATTTGCGCTTGATTTTGTTGGACAAGGCCTCCTAGGGTTCCTTTTTCTAAGTTGAATTTTCTTAGATATGAAAAATTAGTCCAATAACTCCTTATTTATGGATTTCCTTCTAGATCTTGTTGTCATATCTTCATCTGTTACTTAGATAATTGAGCTTTTGTATTTTGACAAGTTGTAGGGTTTGAATGCATCAATGAATAAATATTCTTCAATCTTCCTCCAAAATTGTTCATATATATAAATTACACTTTCAAAGAGAGAGAAAGGGTTGTGTCATTTATTGGCTTGCCTTGGTCAAACCCCATGTTGGTATTTCTCCCTCCACAATGACTAAATTGATGAAAGAGAGATTATCCTTTTGATAGATAGAGGATAATGATAAATGAATGATGAATCAACAATTTTTTTCAACTCAACACTCAAATATGATTTCCTTGAAGGATTGAAGTCATGCATATCACCTCAAGGCTTGACTGCAATTTGGATTGATCTGACTTGAAGACCTACAAGTGTTAGTACACATAAAAAAATTCCATGTAAACAGGAACATTAACTCACATAATATATGAGATGATGATGTATTATGCAATAGTCTTGATAAGTTTTCTCCTAACTAATTTTAGGATCTTAAATTTTCTCAATGATTTCCCTTTCTTGCTTCTAGGATTTCAAATGGTGAAATGACTAGGTATTTATATATAGTTAACATGATTTCCTAAAAATTAAATCTCGATAGCTGACATTTAGGATTTGAAATTCAAATAACAAATTTCCAACCCCGACATATTAAAATTTGGGGCCAAATTAGGAGGACAAGGCTGCCAATGGTGCTCTTGTCCAAGCCCTATTTTTTGGGATCTAAAAATCCATGGCCAATATATTAAATGCATACTTTGGTTTTCCATATTGGTTTTTATTAAATGTTTAGAATGGGTTGCAAAATGCATAATTTAGGAAATTTAGATCACAATTAGGTCCAAGCATGCTACAACTAACTTCTTTCCTTCCTCAACATTTTTAAGTTGAAACCATTGTCAACTAGTCCATTTTTTTAACGAACTTACTAGTTTTAGTTTTATCAAAGTAAAACAAAATCCTTAATCCTGGTTGATTTTAAATTGTATTTAAAAAAAAAAAAAACAATAAATTTAATTATGTTTTTGAAAACTAATCTCAAATGGGAAATGTTAAATGACTTCCTTTCTATATAATATTAATTGAGAGAACAAATTAATCTATAAAAAAAAAATGGAGTAATTTTTTATGATCAATCTTTTGAATATGTGATACATTATTTTAATTTATTTGAAATAATTTAAAAAATTGTATGTTTAGATCTATGCACAATACTTAAACTAGCAGATAACAAACTTTATAAATATATGATATTTATTTAGATTCATTACAAAAATCTATAACATTGACAAATTATTTCATGATATTGACAACATTTGTTTCTCATTGAAATTCTAATTAATTACTAAATTTTATTTATTTTTTATTTTAATTATTTTTTTTAAAGAGGGGTAAATGTTTTGACCCGTAGCTATGGATCAGTGAGATCACAAATCAGGGACCTCATCCCCAATATAAATTCTCAAAAATTACACCCCAATGGGATTTGAAACTTGATGGAAAGAATAACAACACAACAACTTAACCATCACACCATGCCACTATTAGCATTTTTAATTTTAATTATTTGCATTAGTGAAAATTTTATAATTAATCTTAATTAATGATACTTTATCTAAAAAAAATCTTAAATTAACATACTATGAAGCATTTTTTATTGAATTGATTCATGCTTTGCATATTTTTGTTTGATATGTTATGCTCTTAGAAAAAATAAAAGGAAACAAAAAAATGGACATCGCCTCTATTGATAAATGTGAAATCTAGAATTCAAAGTAATAATTATTTATATTGTTCCTAAATTTTGAGGGTAGAAAAACACCAACTACTATGATTTGAAATTTCTCTTTTGTAATCCATCTCTTTCCTAAAATTTCAAATAACTAACCATTTTGATAAGATTAAAGAACTTATGGAAAAATTTATGTAATATTTTTTAATTAATATTTCAAATCACACTTTATGTTCCATCAATAGAGGATCTTTTTGTAACATCACCTCTCTTGACTAATATGGAATTTGGAATAACAAGTAATAATTATTCATATTATACCAATACTGTGAGAGTAGGAACACACTAATTATAATGCTATGACATTTTTGGTTTGAAGTTCAAGTAACCAAGTATGATATGATTGAAGGGCATAGGGAGAAAATGATATGAGTTTTTTTGAAAGAAGATTCTGGACCATACTCCATTTTCCACAATTTTCTATCATAAGAAGAATCTTTTTGGAAAACATCTATTCAAATTCACACAACCTTTTTAAAAGCCTGAAAATTCCTAGACCACACTCCATTTTCCACAATTTTCTATCATAAGAAGAATATTTTTGAAAAACATCAATTCAAATTCACAGAACTTTTGTAAAAGTTCGATTCTAGACCACACTCCATTTTCCACAATTTTCTATCACAAAAAGAATCTTTTGAAAAACATCAATTCAAATTCACACTACTTTTTTAAAAGTATGAAGATTCTAGACCACACTCCATTTTTCACAATTTTCTATCATAAGAAGAATCTTTTTGAAAAACATCAATTCAAATTCACATAACTTTTTTAAAAGTTTGATTTTGGACTACACTCCATTTTCCACAATTTTCTATCACAAAAAGAATCTTTTTGAAAAACATCAATTCAAATTCACACTACTTTTTTAAAAGTATGAAGATTCTAGACTACACTCCATTTTCCACAAATTTCTATCATAAGAAGAATCTTTTTGAAAAACATCAATTCAAATTCACATAACTTTTTTAAAAGTTTGATTCTAGACCACACTCCATTTTCCACAATTTTCTATCACAAAAAGAATCTTTTTGAAAAACATCAATTCAAATTCACACTACTTTTTAAAAGCCTCTCAACTTTATTTTCAATTAACTGTAAAATTGAATATTTTATATTACTTATGGATTGTAAAAAAATTAATGTCTCTCATCAATAAAACTTATCAATTCTGAATTTAAAATTTTACTTTATATCATTCAATAAAGAAAAGAAGCTTTTTGAAGGAAGTATAACATCTCACTCACTTTTTCTCACTCAAATTTTCCACCATAAAGAAATCTTTCCAAAAAGATCAATTCAAATTCACGTGAACTGTAAATAATTAATATTTTATATAATTTATAAACTGAAAAAATGAATGTCTGATGCCCATAAGACGTACCCATTTTATATTGCATGTTCTTTTATACCCCATTATTTCATTCTACGGTGAAGGCTGTAAAATAATTTTCTCAAACATTTTCACGTGACTACAAGAGATGTATGAAAATCGTATTCCCTCACTATTTTTTTACGATGACAAACTTTAGGTGTAATTGCTATTAATCGGGCATATAAAAGTAAGTTTCAAGAAATTATTTTCACTTTGTGAATGAGAAAGCGTATTAAAAAGTATTTGTAAAAGGGAAATTTTAAATAGATTTCTTTCCAAATTCAAATTTCATTTTCAATAGAGAGTTTATGTCTATCTTGTAAATTTCATGATTTTATCTTCATAACATGTATATGTATGTGCATGTGTATGTGTATGTTTGTATATATATGTGTCTGAATATATGTATATTTCTAATACCCTATCCATTTTAGAAACACTTATCCCGTGAATTCCATTTTCTCAATTCAAGATAGTGAGATGGGTGTAACCCTCACAAAGGAGTCTGATATTCAAAAGCGAGGAGTTAAATTCTTTTCAAACCTTTTTTCTACTCCAATAAATCAGTAAGCTTAACAAAATCAAGGTAGATTGGATTTATTCGAGGTGGTACCCAAATTAATTCTAAAAGAGGATAAAGATAAGCTAATGAAGCCTTTCACATTAGAAGTAAAGGAAGTGGTTTTTTCCTTACCACTAGATAAGGCACCGACTCTTGATGGATTCACAACATCTTTTTTCCAAAATGTTGGGACTTTATAAGAAATGACATTCTAATAGCCTCAGAGGAATCAAGAAGGATAGGAACAATGGTAAAAAAATTTCAATGTAACAAATATAGCCATAATTCCAAAATTCAAAGATCCTAAGACTTTCACTAAATTCAGGCCTATATCTTTGTGCAATATAATATATAATATTTTTACAAAGGCTATTTATCTAAGGCTCCACCCTTTCATTCCTAAAATAATTTCAAAAGAGCATGGAGGTTTTGTGTGAGGTAGAGAAACAGTTGAGGGAGCCTTAGTCGCACATGAGATATTACACTCCATCAAATCTGTAGACCCTTAAAATTGTCTTGACTGATATTGCACATTTGAATTTGATTACTAATGCCATTTTGTCTTGAATCACTTCTTTTCAACCGTTTAATTAAATAATCTTCATTGTTTAAATAAATCCATCAGTTTCTCCTATTAATCAAATGATCAATATTATTTGGCTAATTCAACCCCTTTCACGCTAATTTTCATCTTATTTAATTAGGTAGTGCAAATTATTTAATTAAGTTGCTTATGTCTTCTCAATTAATTAAATAATCTTTATTATTTAGTTAAATGTCATTAAACCCCCCTCTAACTAAATAAGTTAATCATTTAATTAAAATCCCTAATTTCCTCCATCTTGCACAATTAAGTAATTTCTTAATTGGCTAATTTATCTCACCCTCCCACTTGCAAAGGAATATTCCCATGGAATATTCCTCCATTTGTCCTCCTCCAAAATGGGAAATATCTTTTAACATCTTCCTAATTTTTAAGAAGTGTGCTTCTTTGAATCAATGAGAGCCATTGATTAAATCCTTGATCCTTATCAACTTTCATTCTCATACATTGATGGGAAACCTTGATCCATGCATTCACCTCTCATTACTTCTCATCCATTAATGGATCAAATCAATCCTAGCCATTGATTCAGCCATTTCTCCTATAAATACTCCTCATTTCTATAAGAAATGGATCCACTTCCATTTTAGCAAAGTTATGCTGCACATTTGCATACTCACTTTCATCCATTTGCATCCATTTCTAGATAAATCTTACATCCATTTTAGCTTATATTTCATCCATTTTCATTAATCTTCATCAATGGAATTTGTTAAAAATCTTGTTTCAACTAAGGGGTTGGGAAAGGGATAACATTCTACATCAATGCAACACCAATCCCCCAATGGGATGAGATTTGAGTCGTTAGATTAGTTTCCTTTAAGCATTTCTTGTTTGTTTATGTTTAAACGGCTTCTTTATTTGATGTTTTCAAGTATTTCATTGGGAGTTTGACTTAACTAGCTAAATCTTGGTTTATTTAGTATGGATATGGTAAGTTTAACCTAGGTTACAATCATGCTCACATTCTAGAACTAGAAGGAGGGAAGAACTAACTGAATTTGATAATGGTTTCTTGAGTTTTATGTGATTTCTAGGTTCTGAGGTAGAGCGACACTATTAAAATATTCTAGAGCATCGCTATTATGAAATTACCACACTATTGCGAATTCGCTACTCTTGCGGAATAGCCTCACTATTGAGAAATTTTCACACAATTTGTGAAATAGCGTCGCTATTGAGAAATCCTCGCATTATTGCAAAATAACCTCACTATTGAGAAATCATCGTTCTATTGAGAAATAACCTCACTATTGAGAAATCATTGTGCTATTATGAAATAGCCTTGTTATTGATAAATATCATCGCTATTGAGAAATCGAAATAGCCTCACTATTGCAAAATAGTCTCGCTATTGAAAAATAAAAAATAGCCTTGCTATTGAAAAATAGCCTCTTTATTGTGAAATTGAAATAGCCTTGCTATTGATAAATCACCTCGCTATTGAGAAATTACCTTGCTATTGCTATATGACAAAGCTTCACTATTGCAAGGTAAAACAAAGAGTGAAATTTTTACATCTACTTTTAATTTTCAATCTAGTTTACTTTCTGATCAATTACTAACTTTACTTTTCTATCAGGCTAACTATTTTGTATGTTTGGAGAGAAGCAAAATATTGAAGTGAAGGAGAAAAATATCATTTGATCTTTATTATAAAAGTGTTTTAGAACACTTATGGGATGATATAACCCATCAATTGCTGCTTTTATTTCATGCTTTCAGACAAATAGTTCTCAATTAGGCTTAAAATTCACAATGCAATGTGTTTTTCAAAGTTGGCTTAATAATTAAACCCATACATCCTCACCATTGCAATATTGGCTTGAAATTGAACAATACAAACCAACACATTGTTCTAGTGCAATTAAAATGAACATAACATCTATTTTGATTCTTTAAAATAAATTAGTGTACTATTTGCTTGTTTTTCTTGTGTAACCTTTTAGTGTGTACCCTCTCCTCATGTGCTTTTTGGAATCTTGGGTGAAGAGAAATGAGTTTATAAATTTGTTGAGTCACCCTTTTATTTTATTAGATAAGGACTTGCTAATGAGATACATCCCACAATGGAGAAATCATATAAGCAACACTTAAAAATGTTGGATGTTGTGGTTGTGTTGCCGATATGTGGTTTTCATTGATGTCAACACTATTAGCATTGGTGTATTGTAAGTTGCATATGTTGAGGATATTGAGAAAATTGTAATAAAAAGTGCTTCAGGTGGTAAGTGGAGTAATTAAGATCAGTCTGTCGGTGTGATCATCACGATGATGATCAGTTCTTGTGGACTAAAGGGTTTCTTGCTAAGTGTATCTAGATTATCCACATTAAGTTTCAGAGATCTACATGAAGATTTGGTCAAGTTATGAAGATTTGTATTCTGATATTTTTTGTCACTTTAGTTTTGTGTAACTGAATGAAGATCAAGTGATTTTTGTAAGTTCAGTTGTTTCAGATGTTTCTCTAGTGTTTCATGGTGTTTGTGGATGTTTCTAGTTCATGCTCTATCTGTGTTGCATGTACGTGTTGATTGTTGTGCTCGTGATCCAATATTTTATCTTGCATGTTCATGTTTTTTATGTTCATGGCCGACTAGGTGTTGAAGCATGTTGTGGATCCTTGAGGAGAAATTAATTGAAGTGTTTTTGTGTTGGAGTTGTTGATTTGGGTCTCCACTATGTTGTGGCTGACCTTGGTGGATTCACATGAATAATCTTTATGTATTTTGGGTTGAATATTTTTAATTATTTTATTATTTCTTTATGGCCGACTAGTAGCGATGTAATTCCATGTTTTGGATATATAAGAGTGATTGTTTTATCATTTTGGAAGCATGATTGGAAGCATGATTGAGGTGAATAAGTGTGAAGTGTGTGAGTCCTATGTGTGAATATTGTTCAAATCATTCAAAGTCAAAGTAGAGTGTGAAGAAGAGTGAAGAAGGTTGAAGAAGTGTTCATGTGCTTAACTAGAACTGTAATCAGGCATTAGCAAATGTTATTTTCTTAGTTCAAAATCTAGATGGTTTTAATCCAAATATTTCTTGGGCAGTGAGCCCTCTTGTAATTGAGTAGTGAGCTCTAGGAAGTGTGCCTAAATTCATGCACATTCCCATTGATACTTCTTTATACCTTTAGCAGGGTATAACATTGTGAACTGACCTCCACAATGGTTTTTCCCCTAATAGGATTTCCACGTAAAAAACTTGGTGTTCTCTGTGTTTCTAATGTGTTGATTATTTATGGTTTACTATTCATTCATCAAATCTAGATAAAATTTAAGTTAAGTTGGAAAAGTTTGAATATTCTATGACAACTAATTCACCCCCCCTCTTAGTTGTTTGTCCTTGTTTTTCCAACAATTGGTATTAGAGCAGGTTCCTCTAAAGAAGTTTAAAATCTTGAGGTGATCCAAGATGGCATCATACAAGAAGCACAGTCCTAGATTCAATGGAACAAATTATCAAATATGGAAAGCCATAATGGAATGCCATTTGAGGTGTATTAGTGAACTCTTTTGGAATATTATGAAGAATAGATATATTATTCCTCAAAATGGTCCTTCCACTCCTGATGAGATTAATATCAGGGCTATTGAAGCTTTGTTGAGTGCTGTAAAAAATTTAGAAATGATAAATGTGATGGACCTAAAGACAACTCATGAGATCTGGAAGAAGCTAGAGAATTTTTATGAAGGAGATACACTTGTGAAGGTCACTAAGCTAACAATTTTGAAAGGTAAGTATGAAACCTTGAAGATGGCTGAAGATGAAAATATTTCTTCTTATATGCAAAGAGTAAATGAACTTGTGATGGGTATTAGATGTGTCAGTGGTACCCTGGATGAACAAGAAATTGTAGCTAAAGTTCTTAGATCATTGCCTCCTTATAAATCAAAGGCTCATGCTATTGAAGAGCTTAGAATAGTAACAATTGTGACAAGAGATATGCTGATTGGAAAACTTGTTGCTTTTGAGTTGAGTGAATTTGGTGATTCTTCCCCTAAGACTGAATTTGCATTTAAGGCTTTTGTATGTAGAAGAAACAAGAAAATATATGATCCAAGAGAAAGTTCTAAAAAGACATTCAAGTATGAGGAAGAGATGAAACAACTTGAAGATGAAGAAAGAGAGGTAGAAGAGCTAGAAGCATTGATTGTGAAGAAAGATAGCAAAGGACAAGGTAAGTATAAAGGAAAGTTGCCTATCAAATGTTTCTCTTGAAATAAAATAGGTCATTTTTCTTCAAGGTGTCCTGAAAGAGTTCCTAGGTCCAAGCCTTACACACTTAAATTTCAAAAGAAATTCTATTATGTTGAAGGTGTGACTGATGAAGAATCTGATAAAGAGAATAGAAATAAAGATGAATGGGATTTCATTGCTATCAAGGAAAATGGTTTGGTGGCTACTGAATATGCTAAAGTTGAGAAATCTCTTACAACCCCAATTGAAGAAAAGGATGAGTGGGTCATTGACAGTGAATGCACACATCATATGACTAGTGACAAAAACAAATTTGTAAGACTAAAGAAATATGACGGTGGGGTTGTAAGATTCAAAGATAACAATGTTGATGTGATTCATGGTAGAGAATCTATTTGTCTTGGTGGTAAACATAACATTGATGATGTCCTCTATGTTGATAGCTTGAAGCATAACCTATTGAGTGTTGGATAGATGGTGAACAAAGGTTACGATCTTTAGTTCAAAGATGGAAGATGTAGGATTCTTGGAAGCTCTAGAAGTGAAATTGCTTCAGGTACAAAGACAAAAGGTAATATTTTTCACCTGAGTGCAAATGTAAGTTTTTTGATTGATAATGTGGATGAAAGTTGGTAATGGCATAGGAGGTTGTTTCATGTGAATTTTGATAACATTGTCAAGGTAAGCTCCACTCAAGCAGTAAGAGATCTGCCTAAGCTACTGAAGCCTACTAACACAATATGCAAGGAATGTCAGATGGGAAAACAAAGTAGAGTTTCTTTTTGGAGAAAACAACATCATTCTAATGGAATATTGGAGTTGGTACATACTAATCTGTGCAGTCCCTCTAGAATTAGAAGTCTACAAGGAGAAAGGTACTTTATGCTGCTTATTGATGATTACTCTAGGATGATATGGGTTGCTTTCTTAAGAGTAAAAAGTGAATCATTAGAGAAGTTCAAAAGTTTCAAAGCTATGGTAGAGAATGAGGTAGGTTTGAAGATCAAATGTCTAAGGTCAGACAGAGGTGGTGAGTTCACCTCCCAGGATTTCCATTCTTTTTGTGAAGAGCATGGAGTAAAAAGATAGTTATCTGCTCCCCGAACCCCTCAATAGAATGGAGTTGTAGAGAGGAAGAACAAAAAAATTATGGATGTTTCCAAAACAATGATGTTAGAAGGAAATGTGCCTCACATTTATTGGAGAGAAGTTGTAAGCATTGTTGTGTACACTCTAAACCAGGTAAATGTCAATGGTATTTCTGGTAAGACTCCGTTTGAGCTATGGTTTGGTTATAAGCCTACTATCAAATATTTAAATATTTTTTGAAGGAAGTGTTATATTAAGTGAGATGAGGACATAGGAAAGTTTGATGCGAGGAGCGATGAAGGAATTTTTCTAGGTTACTCTACTAATATCAAGGCTTACCAGTGCTATAATAGAATATTGAGGAAAATGGTTG
Source organism: Sequoia sempervirens (assembly GCA_007258455.2). NCBI lineage: Eukaryota > Viridiplantae > Streptophyta > Pinopsida > Cupressales > Cupressaceae > Sequoia > Sequoia sempervirens. The sequence continues at coordinate 23,494,840 of VDFB02000017.1, forward strand.
AAAGTGCAAATGTCAGAGTTGATGAGGACTCTGCTAGATCATCCAGATGTTGTGCATATGATTTAGATGACCAAAAATGTAGCACAGCCCAAGGGAAGAATGCTCAAACACATAATCAAGTTCAAATTGTTTTGGTGAATCAAGAAAGTCAGGAAGGAGAGACAAGTGGAAGTGTAGAAGAAAGAAAAAAAGAACCAAAAGTAAGAGAGAATCTTAGAATTTTGAGGTATGTCAGGTTAAATCATTTTAAAGATCAAATTATAGGAGATAAGAATAAAGGTGTGTAGACTAGAATAAGGATTGGAAAAGAGTATTGTTTGATTTCCAAGACTAAGCCTGACAATGTCAATGAATCTTGCAATGATGAACACTAGATGGAAGCTATGAAGGAAGAATTGATGCAGATTGTAAAGAATGATACATGGATTCTTGTTCCTAGACCTAAAGATAAAAATGTGATTGGTACTAAATGGGTCTTTCGGAATAAGCTGAATCAACAAGGTGAAGTGGTTCAGAATAAAGCAAGACTGGTATGTAAAGGGTATTCACAAATGGAAGGTATTGATTTTGAAGAAACCTTTTCCCATTTTTCCAGAATTGAAGCTATAATATTATTTCTTACTTATGCTACATATAAGAGCTACAAGGTCTATCAAATGGATGTGAAGTCAACTTTTCTGAATGGTGAATTAGAAGAAGAGGTATATGTTGAACAACCTAATGGATTTCAACTAACTGATGAAGAAGACATGGTTTGTCAATTGAAGAAAGCTTTGTATGGAATCAAGCAAGCCCCTATAGCCTAGTATGCTAGACTGGATAAATACTTATTGAAGCTTGGATTCAGTAAAGGTACCACTAACAACAACTTGTATTTTAAGTTGGATCATGATAAAGAGTTGATTATTGTAGTCTTTGTTGATGAAATTATCTTTGGAGGAGATGATGATCTATGTATGAAGTTTGTTGATGAAATGAAAAGTGAATTTGAAATGAGTATGATTGGAGAGATGAAGTTCTTTCTACAAGCAAGTTAAGTTGGAAAAAGGGATTTTCATATCTCAATCCAAATATGTGAGAATTGTTGAAGAAGTTTGGCATGGAAGACTCAAAGCCTGTTGGCACACCCATGGTAATTGGATACAAGTTAACACAAAATGATGATTCTCCTAAGGAAAATCAAACAAGATACAGGTCAATGATTGGTGCATTGTTTTATTTGACTTAGACTAGAATAGATATCATGAATGTTGTGTGTATGGTTGCTATATTTCAAGCTAACCCAAAAGAATCTCATGTGACTATTATCAAGAGAATTTTTAGATATCTAAAAGGAACAATTGATTTTGGACTTTGTATCCTAAAGATGATTATCTTATCTTGAGTGCCTCTACTGATGTAGATTGGGCAGGAGATGTAGATTACAAGAAAAGCACTAGTGGTGATTCCTACTTCCTAGCGAAGAAGCTGGTGTCATGGTTGAGTAAAAAGAAGAATTCCATTTCTTTATCTACTGCTAAGGTAGAGTATACTGTTGTTGCAAATAGTACTCAAGTGTTGTGGATGAAATAAATGTTGAAATATATCAGATTAGTATATGAGGAGCCTATTTTCATACACTGTGACAACTCAAGTGTAATAAACATATCGAAGAAGATGATGCTACACTCTAAGACCAAGCATATATCAATCAAGTTCCACTTCCTGAGGGAGAAAGTAAGTGAGAAAGAAGTTAGACTAGAGTATGTGCCTACCAAAGAATAGATTGCAGACATTTTCAACAAGTCATTGCCAAAGGATACTTTTGAGTATCTTAGAGGGATGCTAGGCATAATTACCCCTCCTGATATGAACTAGAGATGCATTGGTTTGCATCAAACTGTGTACTTCATGATCATATTATGATCCATATTGATGTTGTGGTGCCTGCTACTTAGGGGGAGTAGTCAAATGTGTGAATATGTGTTTTAGAGCTTGCATAGAAGAGATATTTGAAATTTATGTCAAAGGGGGAGAAGAGCAATGTGAAAAAAAATTCTGGAAGAGAAGAGTTGAGGAGAAGAATCAGAACCTAAGGAGGAGTGTTGTTGTGTTGATGGTATTTTTCACATCATGTGTTGCCATCAATGCCAAAGGGAGAGATTGTTGGATGTTGTGGTTGTGTTGCTGATATGTGGTTGTCATTGATGTCAACACTATTAGCATTGGTGTATTGTAAGCTACATATGTTGAGGATATTGAGAAAATTGTAATAACAAGTGTTTCATGTGATAAGTGGAGTAGTGAAGATTAGTCTGTTGCTATGATCAACACGTTGATGATCAGTTGTTGTGGACTAAAGGGTTTCTTGCTGAGTTTATCTAGATTATCCACATCAAGTTTCAGAGATCCACGTGAAGATTTGGTCAAGCTATGAAGATCTATATTCTGATAGTTTTTCTGTCACTTCAATTTGTGTTCCTAAATGAAGATCAGGTGGCTTCTATAAGTTCAATTGCTATGGATGTTTCTCTGGTGTTTCATGGTGTTTTCTGATGTTTCTAGTTCATGCTCTATCTATGTTGCATGTACACATTGATCATTGTGCTCGTGATCTAATATTTTCTCTTGTGTGTTCATGTTTTTCATGTTCATGGCTGACTAGGTGTTGAAGCATGTTGTGGATCCTCAAGGAGAAATTAATTGAAGTGTTTTTGTGTTGGAGTTGTTGATTTGGGTCTCCACTATATTGTGTCTGACCTTGGTGGATTCACATGAATAATCTTTATGTATTTTGGTCTGGCTGTTTGTAATTATTTTATTATTTCTTTGTGGCTGACTGGTAGCGATGTAATTCTATGTTGCAAATATATAACAATGATTGTTTTATCATTGTGGAAGCATGATTGAGGTGAATAAGTGTGAAGTGTGTGAGTCCTATGTGTGAATATTATTCAAATCATTCGAAGGTAGATCAGAGAGTGAAGAAGAGTGACGAAGGTTGAAGAAGTGTTCATGTGCTTAACTGGAACTGTAATCAAGCATTAGCAGATGCTATTTTCTTAGTTCACAATCTGGATGGTTTTAATCTGAATCTTTCTTGGGTAGTGAGCTCTAGGAAGTGTGCTTGAATGCATGTGCATTCCCATTGATACTTCTTTAAACTTTTAGCAGGGTATAATATTGTGGACTGACCTCCACCATGGTTTTTCCCCTAACAGGGTTTCCATGTAAAAATCTTGGTGTTCTCTATATTTCTGATGTACTGATTGTTTATGTTTTACTATTCATTCATCAGATATGAGATTAAGTTAAGTTAAGTTGGAAAAGTTTGAATATTCTATGACAACTAATTCACCCCCCTCTTAGTTGTCTATCCTTTTTTTTCCAACAATTTTCTTTTCACCAACGATGTTTACAAAGTTTGCAAAATCAAAAGAAAGTAGCTTAAATCTGGGTAGGAATAGCATACCGTGCCTCATCCTCATCCAAATATAATGGGTTGAGAAATAATGGCTAAATCCTTTAATGACTTATGCATAATATATGCATTGTAGTGTTCAAGGTTGTCACTACAAACCTTTATCTAGAAACCAACCAAGTGTTTTAAAACATCCTTTGAAGTAGTGCATCAGAATAGCACCATTCCAAGAAGTTACTTACCATGTTTGATTTATAGTTGAGGCATAAAGCTTGAGAGTTAATTCTCTTGTATAAAGCTAGGCATGTCAATATGGTACATTTATTTGACATGGACTATTTGACCCCTCTATAAAGATGGATTACATCATTCCTTTGGGGGTGAAGTAATCTTACTAAGAAGTGACTTACCTATATTCCTATAGATTGTAAAGTGACTAATTTTCTTAATCCAAAATAGTAAGTATTGTGGAAGAAGACTTGTGCAATATCTCCATCACCTACTGAGTTCGTTTGACACATTGCTTGATTTAAAAAGAAACCAAAAAAAAATTGAACATTGTCATTAAAATTTCAAACCCTTTGGTTATTAGGAAAACCTTTGAAAAGCTCTATATTATTGCATGTCCTTAAGGACATCTTAGTTTTTTCAAAATAATGTCTTTAAGGCTTTATAATATTTGGGCTTATATCTCAATCCATATTATTCCAAAGTTAACCTAAGGTACTATGACTTTAGCATCTTAATTTTCATGATTTTGAGCTTTATGGAAATAAATTTTCTTAGTTGTGGGAATTTAGAGTAAAACATAATCAAGGAATTCCATGTGGTGAAAGCAATCTCATTTAATCAAAGTTTAAATCAATTGAACCCATAAAGCAAGTACACCTTGGTCCTATATTCAAAATATTTTATCTTCCAAAATAACTAAGAGAAAATAAGGAAATGTATACCAAAACATTGTATCAAAGTTCTACCTTAAAAAAAGCATTGATTTCATAGGTTTATCACTCCAAGGAAAAAGCATGTTTTTCAACACCTTGATCTTGTAAACAAATTCACTCTTAGGTTCAAACATTAGGATCAATCCTTCCATCCATCTCAAAAAATTTGACATCTCACCTCACAAACAACTTTAGATTTTGGACATGAAAACCTTCAAGATATAGGTTACCATCAACTGGTTGGGACTATAAAATTTTGCAAAATTTTAAGTGCCCATGACAAAAAATTTGCTTTGCACAATCAAAAATTCACCTGAAAAATCTACCCTAGTGACCTACTTTGGAGGGTCATAATGCAGAGCCTATTTTCTTTCATTCCAAATACCTTAGTGAGTGTATTCATTTTTCATATGTGAAAATTTATGTTTGATTTCAGCTTCCTATGATGAGTTTTGATAGGGTTTTGAAATGACAAGTTGGAGGGTTCTGGGACTCTTTTACAATTTGCATATTCTCAAGCCTATGAAATGGCCTCCTGTTTAGACTGATATTTCACAGCTGGATGATCATCATATAAAATGGATTGGTGCTCTACATTCCCCTCATATTCATGTGCTCCCTGGTCCAGTTTCAGAGACATGATAAATTTTGATATTTTTACTAGATCAAAAGCAAAGGCAATTTGTCATATTTTGACATCTGAATGTTTTAAGGTCAACTTTGACCCTTAATATCTTGTGAAGAATGTGGATTGAAGGAAATCCCTCTTGTACACATACTCAATGGACCTAAATTATTTAGTGTTTCTAGTGGTAGTTTCTTGGGTGAAGATTTGGTATTTTTTCAGGATGGTGACTTGGTGAGCCCTAATTGGTTTTTGATTGGTAAAGTTGTAGAAAAGTCTGAATGAGCCACTTTGGATATTAATATCTTGCACCTTAGGATGATTTTTTCTAGGTTTTTTGATGCACTACATTTTTGGTTCAAATGTCTACATGCATTCTTAGTTTTAGGCTCCCAGGATGAGTTTTGATGGGTCACTTAGTTATCTTTTGACTACAACCAGGTCAACATTGGTGTTCCCAAAATTTTCAAACTTTGCAATTCTAAAGGAGATCCATTTCTCATTTTGGTCCAAAACATATTCAACCTTGTTTTCATCAAAATTGGAGATCACATTCAATGCATTATTTTAATACATTTCAGTTGCAACGAAGGAATCCGACATGCTAGTTTACAAAGGAGGCCCTAGAAATCTTTCGGTGATGCAAGTTTTGAGGAAATGAGTTTGCTCTAAATAATATATAATGCCCCTACACAAATTTTTGCGGCTTCAGGTGTCTCATTTCACCTGAAATGAATTTTCCCTTGTTTGGACAATAGGCGGAATTAAAAATTTGCATACTCTAATGTTTCATAAGATAATATTTAAAATAATTGAGTATTTTAAATGTTATCAAATGATAATGCACAGGAATTTAAGGGAAAAATTAATTATTTGGAAAATTTTATAAAGTCTTAAATTTAATAAAGCATGCTTTCCCCACTCGCTGGTGAAAGCTCATGCTCACATCAACATTTTCTTGTGGGGAAGCAGGGAGAATGTTGGGAGCATTGTTTGTGGCAGATTTTGGTCTGCGGTCTATTTTGTTGAGAAGATTGATGTCTTTCCTACCCTTTAGAGGTCTTTCTGAGGAATTTTGATGCAAATTGAGGCATTGATCACGTTTTTGGTCTTCCTGCTAATTTTTGGAGGCTTTGTTTGGTCCAAATTTGTTGCCCATGCTTTTTATTCATCCCCTCACCATTCCCAATACTTAGGTAGGGATTTTAAGCATGTTTGAGATGATTTTTTGTTGCCAACGGCTGCAAAAATGCACTTTCATCCAAAAAATGACCCAGTAATGATGAAATTTGAACAAGAAGCTACTGCATTTTTGTTCTCTATATTTTTTGTGGACAAGTGTAGTCAATATGCCTTGAGGAGGGATCTAAAGAATGAGTAACAAGTTTTCCCACCAGCCCATGGCTGTCAGCAAAAGCTTGTGAGGAATCGGGGATTGGTGAAGGCTTCGAGGAATTAAAATATTTGGGAAGGAGTTTCATTGATGTTTTCAAGGGAAGGTTAATATTTTTGAAATCTTTCTAATGTTCAAATTTTAATAAAAATTTATCCCCACCAACTCGTGTGAGTTTTTCATGAAGTGAGAGGAAAGAAGCGAGGAAGTGGAGAAGGCTCCACATGGGCCTATGCAGTTTTAAAGGAAAATGTTGAAAGTTTATTTTTGACCATGGAAAGGAATAATTAAAGAGGCATGGGTAAATAGTTTTGTATAGCCTAATGTAAAATGGTTGAAAGCCTTCTCGAGGAAAAATGAAAAAAGTATTTGCTACTAGACATTAAAATGCAAATGTAAAGCCCGTGGGTAAAATTTTTTTTATTAGCCCAAGAAAATATTTAAAAGCTTTTACATTGAAAACATAAAAAATTTAAATGTGAAATGTAAATGTAAAATGCATAGGTGAAGGGATTTTCTTAGCCGATAAAAAAGAATTAAAAGATTTCATTTTAAAACAAAATATCTTTAGTTGTGAATAAAATGTGAAGGCACAAGTAAAATAAGTTTTTTACAGCTAGATAAGGAAGAGGGAAAGGCTTTCACAGGAAAGATATTTTCATCTGTAGGGTAAAATGGAGGAAGAAGTGAATTTTTTTCACAAGGTAAGAGCGATTTTAGTTACTGGATCAGAATAAAAACCAAATTTTTTGTTCCAGCATGGGAAAGAAGATGCAAGGAGTGAGAATACTGTGTAGAGGGAGATTCTCTGAGTGCAAAGGTAGTTATTGATCAATGAAGCTGAGTGATGCCAAGTGTTGGATGAAGATTACCATTTAGGGTTTTTTCTTCCTTAAGTGTAATTTTTTCCTTCATTCTCAGGAGGTTGCTCATTCTTTGTTCTCATGGGAATACCATTTGTAGCCACTGAAATTTGGTCTAAGCTTGTGACTTCAATTTCTTCATAATTCATATTTTCATGGTCGTGATTAAATAATGTTAATTATTTAATTACTTTCTAAAATTCCTTTTTCATCTATTAATTAAATAAATTTTAATTATTTAATTGATCCATTCTAACATTTATTCTTATATTAATTAAATAAACTCAATTATTTAATCAATTTACTTTAACATTTATTCATCTATTAATTAAAGAACTGTTTCTCCCTGCTCTGCAGTTGATCATGGAAGCCGAAAGTCAACGGTCTCAACTCTCTGGTATATATCAGATCAAGTACAACCTGCAATGGCATTATGCATGCCTCATATCAAAATCAATAACCTATCCTAGTCCACAATTCCAAAATTCTCTACTAGTCAAATGTGTCATTTCATTTTCAAATGCGTTGCAAAAAATCAAATGCGTCATTCAAATTTGCAAATGCGTTACACATAGATAAATGTGTCATCCTAATATGCAAATGTATTTTACAAATGAAAATGTGTACACATGTTGTCTTGCATAATTAACAAACCATACAATATACAAATGCGTCTTAACAAGCAAATGCATTTCAAAATCCTATATGTGTTATTATAAACTACAAATGCGATGCACATCTACACATGCATTGCAAAAAAAACCAAATCCGTTTAACTTTTCAAATACCTACGCTATGCTATGACATGAATTTAGATATGTGTTGTTTGCATACACATGTGTTCAAAACACATGCATATGCGGTGCAACATAAAAGTGATGGATGACAAAAAAAATAGTAATAAATGCCTAGAAAAGCATGAAAAACAAATTTTCAAAAGATGATTTTTGACTACATACCAGGGGTCTCATGTCTACAGGTCGTCTAAAGGTCTGAATGCGATAACCATGATGTTGCATGTGTGGAACTGGAGGCATGGTGGGTAAGATGTCCAAGCACAAATCTCAAATTTCTAAACTTGGAGGGTGAAAATGAATTGGATTTTCACCTAATTTCTATATATAGGTTTTGGGTGGCATTTCCTCCAACCTTGTCTATTGGTTGCATATTTTTCCAACTTCTATCGAACCATACATGTACCAAACACCTCAAAACTCATTTATGTCAAGTCCACTGCATTCCTGCCCATCAAATTGTCTAATCGAGACTATTTCCAATTTTTTTGAAATTTTTCGACAATTTGTCAATTTTCCTGATGGGGCATACCTTCACCTATTTTACACTGGAGCATGATTAGGGCATTTTTTTGATCAATTTTCTTTGACACAACACGAAATGACATTGTATCAAAGAGGGGAAAAATGTAGACACTGAAATTTGGTCTAAGCCTGCAACTTCAATTTCTTCATAATTCATATTTTCATGGTCATGATTAAATAATGTTAATTATTTAATTACTTTCTAAAAGTCTTTTTTCATCTATTAATTAAATAAATTTTAATTATTTAATTGATTCATTCTAACATTTATTCTTCTATTAATTAAATAAACTCAAATATTTAATTAATTCACTTTAACATGTATTCATCTATTAATTAAATAATTTTAATTATTTAATTAATTCACATTATCTTTATTCAAATCCTAATTAATTAAATAAATTTTCTTTATTTAATTATGTCACTACTTAACTTTATCCTCCTTAAATTAAATAAATTCTTATTTAATTTATCTATATCATATTTCCACCTATAATTTAATAAATGTACTTTAATTATTTAATTATTCATTTAACCTTTTCTGTACTGAGTTAAATAAATCTAATTTATTTAATTAATCCCAAAATGTCGAATCTTGAATTAAATAATCATTTAATTCATAAAAGTCTATTTTGGACATATTCCTCTATATTTAGATAATTGTTTAAGTTATCTAATTATTCATTTCCACTTGACTCGAGATCTATTTAAATCAGTTAGTCATCTCCTAATTTAATATTTGGTTGTTTTTAACAGAGAGACTCTGTATCTTAATTGATAAGTTATCTTGTTTTAATTCTTCTGCATGCACACATTTATTAATTAAATAAATTTATTTAATTAATTCAATTCATTTGTGCAATCGAACATACTGTTTCGTCCATTCTAATCCTCATCTTTGCATGTAAACATTATTCTTCTAATTTTTGAATACTTTCAACTAGAGATTAAATCATTATTTAATCTTGATCTCCATCTTCTAGGTTTTATCACTCATGTCAGTACTAACAGTTATCTTAATGCATGTCGAATCTTTTAATCTAAATTTTTTATCTATCTTTCAATCTCGGCCTCTCATTCAAATGATCATTTTTCTATAGATTGACCTGACTCTCATCATTTCAACTCCTCTCAAAATCTGATCACTTTTGGAGAACTTCTTAATCTTCGATATTTTTCTATAATCACATAAATCAAGCCTATACTTGCACACATACTAAAAATCTAAGGGAAAGAATACCATCACAGAAAAATGAAGAAGGACAATCAAGGTCATTCATGGAAGGATGTAGATAGTAGATGAGATCACTCTTTGTTTATGCTTATGCTTTCTTTGTGCTTTGTCATTTAGCTTTAGATTACATTAGAGTTTAATTGCATTGTTATTGCTTTAATCCTGCTTTTATTTTCATGATGTTACATTGGTGAACTCGACATGAAGACATGTTCTTTCTCAAATTTGTAGAAATTGTATTCAATTTTTGCAAGTATTGTACGACCTGACATAGATGACAGACAAAATGATGCAACTGATATCACAAACCACATCTTCCGAATATAGTGACACATCTAACAAAATTTGATGCATCGATGGATTTTTGTGACACAATTTAATGGTGAAAATTCCGTAATGTATTTGCAACTTTGCACGACGCATCTAGCTAGTGAAATTTTTGGGTTCAGTTTTTGATTTACAAGTTTTCATTGTGTTTTTAGCTTAGCTAATTTTTGGTTTGTAATGTGTGTTTTAAGGAGTTAAAATAGTGTTTGTAGGATGTAGTGTAGAAGACAAAGTTTTTGAAACCTTTTTATAGGATGATCGATGAAGACCAATTCAAAACTACAAATAAATTATTTTGTAGGACGTGTGTTGAAGACTATTTTGAAACAGACTATTTGGTGGATTAGAAAATTGTCATTTGGGTTTAAAACTTACTACTTTCTACTGTGTTTGGTGTGAAAGAATGCTCTGTTATTACCTCACGATTCGTTATATAGAAGTATCCTCTCCCCTTGCGCATTCATGCAATCCTAGGTACAAGAGAACCTGGTACTAACTCTAGAAATTGGGCTTGTCTTGGTGGGAAAAAGTACTCACCCAAAGATGACTCAGACCAGTAGCACGCTGAACTTGAGTGACTTCTAGCTAGTATATAAAAGTGGGTTCTTAAGGAAAACTCAAGAATCACAAGTATTGTTCTAACAAGAAGGGAAGCAATGGTCTCTTTCCACATGGATGATACCCCACAAATGGAATGCCCATATTAAACACCTTCATTTCTAGTAAGCCAAAAATCTTCTATTTACTGGTGTAGTAGGTCAAACTTGTGAAGTCATCTCAAATTTTTATGGTTCATTGTAGAGATGAGAAGTATTCCATGGGAGTTTCATGGGTACTATAGCTTGGTTGCCCCAAATGAATTGTTAAGCCATGGAGAGGAGCCAATGGGGTTAAGCTACTAGTCATCTACCTTAAATAAGTGTAGCAAGGGTAAAACCCAAGTGAGAACTCAGTAAATACTATCCTTCATAGCCTTAGGATTGTACTTATTTTTTGGAAATACGCATGCCCATGATCATCAAACTAAAAATACATTGTCTTCTAATTTTATTTGCTTTTCAAAACTTGACCATGAAATAGAGTTAGTTTACACTGTAATTCACTAGAAAACCACAACTGTTCATTAGAAAACTGCAACTGTCAACAAAGTCACAATTGTTCACCAAAAAAATGCATCTATTAGGTATAGTTGCATCTATTTACCAGTCTATCACATTTGTCAAAACTGAGTCCAATCTATCATTTATCAGAACCTGAGTCACATTTTCCTGTCATTTACTTGCATTTGTACTTAAAGTCGCATCTGTTACAGAGTCTGTCACATCTATTAGAAACCCAGTCCAAATTTGTATGTCATTGAAACTAAGTCACATCTATTTAAACTTGAGTCACATATATCAAAATAGCTCACATTTTCTTAGTATTAAACCACATTTGACATCCCAATCACATCTGTCATTACCTTTGTTATTGATAAACCTACAATTGATACCTTTTGTGACACATCTGAACAAGTGAGCCACATCTGTAGTCTGGAACAACACATATGACCCTATCATAGAACCAACTCACTTTTACTAGTACATAGTTAGAGTCTTGAAAACCACATTTGATCAGTACAAAGTCACAATTGATATAGTGAGTCACATCTACTATATACAGAACCCTGTGTGTCTAATACTTGAGGCTAAATTTACCAATAGACTGCAACGAACAAAATAAACTACAACTGTTAAATTTTTTGAGACATTTGTTATCCTACAACACATCTATCTGATTACTAGAAACTAGAATTCACTATCATAGTCCAGTCGACATAGTCATACTAGTCTTTGTTATGTCCTTTCACAGTGGTCCTTGAATAGAAACCTAAAATGATTTGCTCAATTTTGCATCCTTCAGGTATCATTTAGTCATAGCTATAGTAATCCTAGTTCCAAGTTTTAGTTTCATCTTAGAGTACATATTACCTTTAGATCAAACCCTTAGGAAGGTCACTTTTACAAACATTGGAATAGGTTCACTTTTCACACTTTGGAAAAACCATAGCTTCAATGAAAATTGTCATTGAAACTAGTCATTCCATCATATCTTTTGTTCTACAATGAGTCCTTCTAGCTCATCAGTCTAGTTAGGAATCTCACCTTATGTTTGGTCCTAGTCCTACAAAGATTCCTTGACATAACTAAATTGATGCCTTGGGTAGACTTTAGGTGGTTGGTAACCTCATCTCAGGTTCACAAAATCGATTACCTTAGAAGCATTCTTATACTTTGCATACTTAGCCACTGTCATCCTAGAATAGAATCATTTTAGAAATACCTTATTTGTAGAGAAAATACCAAAAAAATAAAAATAGTTGCATACATTCCTTGTTTGCATCTAGAAAATCCCAAAAACGTAGACTAGAGTCATACTATCCACAGACATAGTTTTGCATTCCTTGCATATTGAGCTTATCTTACATGGTTGAAACTAGGTCTAAGAGAAAATAGAGAGAAAAGATGTCAAACACAAACATTTCATCAATTCGTTCTCAAACACCTTTTAGGAGACATCCTCATCAAGACTGCACAAAACTTTTTTAGACAAATTCACCACTAGGGACCCACAAGGACACATTTTAGTGGAAGACATAGAGGCTACTTCACAAGACCTTGAGTTTTCCTATTTTGTAGATGAGTACCTAGCAAATGATCATAAAAAATACTAAGCCAAATTGCTAGCGGAAGCTGCCACCTTACCTATAGGATTTGATATTAGTACCTTACAAACTCAATCTACCCAGGGAACAAACACCACTACCACTAGTGCTACTATACACCAAGTGACTACTGCTATACCATCCATAGGACCTACACAAATTAGTTCAATAATGCAAACATCTCCATTTGGTATGCCTACCTCAACATAGGGGATAAATTTCACCATAAGGGCCTCATCGTCAAATCCCTTTGGTCCTCTTGTTGGGAACAAAAAATCTAGAACATCAGCTCCCATACCAAGTGTCAATGTCACTAGCACAATTCCACACATAACACCTATACCTAGTGTTAATGTGGCTAGTACAATACCACAGATTGGGGTTTCACAGACAAGAGGCATACCCTCTTTCCAATATGAAAACCGACCCATCACTTCACATATTTTGAATCAAAATCCATTTTCACAGATTTTGAGTCAAAATCCATTTTCACCAACTCTGAATCAAAATCCATTTACACAAACCCCAAATCAAAATACATTCACTAACATTCCAAATCAAAATCCACTTTACATACTGACATTTAACCAAAACCCATCACAAAATATTAGATTTCAAAACATGTACATAGACCCAAATAAGCCAACCAACACATCATTAACTCAAGTTGACATTCTGCAAACACAAATGCATGCACTTCAAAAATAGATAGATAGCATGGAAACTCCAACCAAGAAAACCTTTTCAACAAGGATTTGTGCCCATTTCCCTTTGATAAATCATTGTACATGACACCTTCCCCTGATGGGTATGTCATACCAAATTTTCCCAAGTACAATGGAAAGTGAAATCCAATCGAACACATAAGGGAATTTTCTATGATGTGCATAGATTTCACCTACGACCCCACCTATCTTATGAGACTCTTTCTGAGAAGTCTTGTTGGAATTGCACTAGAATGGTTTCCAAGTCTTGACTAAGGCATAAAATCATGGGGCAAACTAGCTGAGAAATTCATTGAACAGTTTTCCTTTAACATAGACCATGAGATTAACATAGAAACCTTGTGTCATACTACACAAGATGAAGGAGAAATTTTTATCACTTTCATCCAAAGATGGAGAACTATATCCTTTTGAGATACCTGAGAAACAAAAGGTCACTATGTTCTAAGAAAACCTCAACCCAAAATTGAGAAGTGACTTAAGGGTACATTGTTGCACATCCTTTACAGAACTAGTGGAAAAGAGGCTCATAATATAAAAAGATCTCATTGAAAAAGGAAAAATTAAGACACAAACACCCAACAAAAATCCAAATGCACAAAACATCCCAAATAACAAAAACATGTTTTGGTCTTGGAATAAAAACATTACCAATGATGCGGTAGTTGATGCTAAGACTTTACAAGCAGGACCGATCATCACACTTAGAGGAAATAATCCCTCTACCAACATAGTTAATTCTGTCAACCAAACCCCCAACACTACCCAAAACACCCAATGGCCACAATAGAGATGATTTCCAAAACGTGAGTTCACTCCCCTTGAGGAACCCATCGAGTCAGTCTTCAAACAACTATTGCAACACAATCTCATACAACTTCAAGTGCAAAGACAATATGATCCAGGGAAATTCAAACCATCTTGGTGGGATGATAATGCCTTTTTTGATTTCCATCAGACCAAAGGGCATAGCCTACAAAATTGTCATCAACTGAAAAACATCATATAGGACTTTGTCAACAATAGAACTATTGAAGTCAGTGGACAGAAACTTACATCTTCAAACACTAATCACAAGGTATTTTTGGATCCATTACATGACATCGATGGGAAAGGAAACACCCCCAATTCGAGTAACAAGACCAATATTTCAGCCAACTATGCTAATGTTAAGCATGATTATAGTGGAAAAATCATAAATCACCTTTGGGCCACTGATGAGCAGGTCAATACCATTTTTGTAAATAGAACTCCCGAGTGTGTTGTTAACACTCGTCAAACCAAGATCACCATCCAAGGCCCTACATCACATTAGACACCACAGACTTCCAAGACGCATTATAACTTACTTATCAATTGGGGAAGACCCTAGCCCAAATTTCCATCTTGGAACTATTACGTATCTCCCCTAGACATCGATCCATTTTATATAAGGTGTTACAAAGTACCACTATCCCTAATGATCTCGATGTCAATCATTTCTAGGAAATGGAGGCTACTTGAACAATAATCATCATGCCACCTTCTCTAAACAAGACTATGCAACTAAGAAGACAAATCATAATGACCTGTTACATCTTGAAGTCCTTGTTGAAAAAACCAAAGTTAGAAGAGTTCTGGTAGATGAAGGAGCAAGGTTAAATCTTTGCACTTTAAAATTGATTAAGGCATTAGGTTTTCCAGAAGCATGTGTAGACACAACCAAAAGCATTGGCATTAAGGCTTATGATGATGAGGAATGAAAATCAAAGGGGGTGGTAACACTTCCTATCAGAATTGGCCTCATAGTTATGGAGACAAAATTCCAAGTCTTGGATCTCACCCTTCCATACAATCTTCTAATAGGAAAACCATGGATTCATGCCATGAAGGAATTCCCTTCCACATATCATCAATGTCTAAAATTCCCTTACAATGGAACTGAAATAACAATAGATGGTGACCTAGATCCATTCCAATATTGCACCAATTATAAACCAAGAAGTCTCATCATCCAATTCATCTCATTATGTCAATCCATGCACTCTCACCAAGACTCCACTCCATCATCACTACACTCCACTCTTAGAGTTAAAATCCAAGACAAGGGTTATGGAGAATATCACATGAAGACATATTATTGTGTTACCCATTTGATTCCTTATAAATCATATAGTTTACCTATAATAGATAGGAGAAAATTAGTGGTCACCATACACATTCATCCCTCAACAACCTTCACAAAATGGGGAGAATTAAGAAAAGAATCCAACAACAAAGATGATGTGACCCCCTGGATATATAGTGCAAACAATGAAGAACCTCCTCCACTTGCTCAGATACCTACGGATCAATATGGGAAGGGTTTCACAATGATGCAAAGCAAAGGATATAATGGACATAGTGGCTTAGGCTTACATCAGAATGGGAGGACTAAACCTATCAAAATTTTTGAATAGTGAAAAGGCCTAGGGCTTGGGTTTAAACCACTCCAGATTGGCGTTTCTGGTACCACATCACCTATACTCAAGGAAGTAAGTGCTTTTGAAGATATTGAGACATTCGACAAACCATCTAACCAACCCTAATATGATTCCCCTGACTCAAATGAATATGAGTGAGATTCCCTATCCTCCACCTCTACCATGGACCTTGATAAGCTATTTGGAGAACTTGACTTAATGCTTAATTCCTCATCAAATTTATTGAATTCCTATCTAGCTAAGACTTTGACAAAAGAGGAATGGTTTTGTTGGAAATGTAAAAATATGATGATCTCACATATTAGTTTTACTCATAAACCTCTAGATTTGATCCTACCATGTGCATTTTCCACTCATATCTTTCCCTTTTGTCCCATTGAATCCATTGGGTCTTGCATATTCTACATCAGGATTCAATTCGGTGTGACATTTTATGTCTCCCCGACTCGTTTTTGCTAACTTTTGTGTTTTAGGGTGGTCAGCAGGACTTCTCACATGTCTCAGCGATCACATTGGTGGGTGGAACCTTATGGGCATATGTTGTGGCTATCGGGTTGAATTCTCCCCTATCTTCTCTTGTCTTACTGACTGGTGCCTGAGTGGTCATTTCAGTGAGAGTTGAATTCCTCAGAGGGAGGTCTCAACAACTTCGTTATGTCATGCCAACCCGAGGGAGCGGAGGATGTGTATCGGTATAAGTTATAGCTATCAATGTAAGGTCTTGGTGAGTGACCTTAGGTCTCGCTGACCTTACACGTTGATTCACTTTGATATACATCACTATGAGTTGGAGGTTTCGAGCGGTGGTCTTGGCAATATGTATTTGTCTCACCAACCACCGGTGAAGGATATATTTTGGTGTGACTTATTTACTTTGGCATGTGGTCCTAGGGTGACTATCAGTGTGACTTGGAGTCTTCTATGGGATGTCTCCCTGATTTTGCAAGGTCTTGCTGAATGGATTATGATGGTAGTTTTGTCGGCAAGGAGGTACAGTTGTCACAGTGACAAAATCTAACAAATGGCTTTCAGCAAAAGTATTATGTTGTCTTGGTGAATTGGTATGTGCTCGAGTTGACTTCGAAGCCATTGGTAAAACATTATATTGTCTACATAGGGTTTCCTCGATAGTCACAAGTTATAGCGACAAACATGAAGATGAAGGCTTCTATCGGTAGAAGGATATTGATGTCTTGGCAATACATTGTGGCTCGAGGTTTTTGGCAGAACGAAGTGACATCTACAAGAGGTCTCCCTGAGAGCAATATGATATGGTGACTATGAACAAAGCAAATGAAAAGCATGTGAGGAATACACTTTGATATAACATACGGATGGTCACAGCGAAGGCAGGTAACACAAGGGAACTCGGGCAGCAGCGATTGACGTTATTTTTCCTTCAACATACCTTCTGGGTTGTCTTGGCGAATGGTTGGTTAATAAAAAAGAGATTCAAATGCTATTGGCCAACATGTATATGTTTGATAACCGTTGCCTACCGACATGTGATATTTGCTCGAATTTTGTGTTGGGCCAATGTGGATTTTCATTGTGTTTTATTTTCATATGTTGGGTATGAATATGCACTCAGATTGTAATTGAATCATCAGATTTTTAGATCATAGATAGATAGATTAGGAATGGCTATAGTAGGATAATTTTCTCTTTCCAGAGACTATGTGCATGATTTCAAATGGTGGTTTCAATGAAAATCAGTTGGTGTGGTAGGTTGTTGCTGGTATCAATTGTATGTTGAATTTATTCAAAAGCATTGCTAAAGCTGTCTCCAAGTTGATTCTTTCTGGTTGTTTAAATTGAACTAACAAGTTTATTCTCAATTTATCGGTGCACATTTGTTGTATCTATGTGATTAATTGACTGGTTCTCTCAAGTAGGGATTAGATCCTTTCTATTGATCATAGTAATCAAGGGGAATTCATCTAGATTCTTAAAGTAGAGCTTAGTAATCATAATCCTACATTGTTTATACAAGTTATAAATAGATCATATTCCTACAATTTGATTTTTTGCCAAAATAAGCTACTCACCTCTATTTCATTTGACTCCGCATACCCAGCAAGGTACTAGTCTTTGCATTTCATCATTTTGAATTCACTTAATCTCTTTACATCTATTAATCAAGCATTTTAGGATTTAGATTAGAAGATTGCTATCAAGTTTGGTTTCATTTTGTTCACTATAATCTGCTATTGTGGACAAAATTATTTTAGAAAGATAATCATAAGTCAAGTCTGCACTATTCAAGAAAGGTAGACCTACCTTGGTCTTGCAGCACTAGAAGAGTAGAAGGTTTAATTGTTTCAATCCTTGTTCTGTTACCCTAAAACATTGTGAAAGCTTGGCAACCTTTCATGGTTCAAATCTACATTTTTGAGAGCTAACAAATTGGTGACTCTACTAGGGAAATACATCAGAAGATTCAGTTGAAGACCATCATATAGAGTCATTGAAGAAGAAGTTGTCATTTGAGAAGTTTCAGAAAAGAGTGATTCCGCTGGGAATAGATCAGAAATAATCATTTTCCTACTTTTGGAAAAGTAGGTGGTGACTGGAAAAAATTTGATGAAAAATGGAATTTGTATATGGAATGAATATGTACACAAATGCAGACAGGCATTGGATTCCTCAAATTCTTGATAGCACAATTGAGAATTCTCACAATGGAGGTAATGCATATCATGCACAACAGAATATGTACTCACCTCAGCCACCTTGAATAGTGATCAAGCAGTTTGACTTTACTCAGTTTCAATGGCACACTTACCTTATGAATATGAATTGGAGAAGCCTTATCCCTAAGTTCATAGGGGATAACTCTATCACTACTGAGGATGATTTGAAGAGATTCAATGCTTTCATCAAGGGTTTGGAGGTGCCATATGAGGATATGCTTATGAAGCTGTTTATGATGTCACTCACTGAAGATGCTAGGGACTGGTTCAACAGCCTACCGAAAGCTTCTATTAAGTCTCTCCAAGGATTTCAGGATTGATCTCTCAAGCAGTATGGTGATTTGTCTACACCGAATTGGGCTTCCCATGGGTTATTGGAGATTCAAGAAAATTAGAACTTGTAGAGGTATGTATGCCAGAATCAACAATTTGAAGTAGAATAAGATGAATATACTCGAAGCCAGGATTACACCATAGAATCAGAGTGCAGATTTTCCCCCTTGGATGCATTTCTTAACATAAGGATGTATGATGGAGAGGATTTGGCTTCTCTATATGATAGAATGACAGATATTTGTATGTAGATACCTCCTCATTGTAGACCTAAAAAGGCTATGTTTGTTGAACAGCTTGCAAAAGCATGGAAACCTGAATCAGCCTAGGCCATTAACGCGGCAGGTCTGTGATCGTGTGTATAAGTTCGTTGATGCCATGGAGAAGATAAGGTATGCGAATAATACCATTGTTGATTCAAATGTTTGTATTTCTAATGAGTATAGAGGAATTAATCAAGTAATACATCCAGTAGAGGATGAGATATGTGCAAGTCAGTATGATTCCTGTGATAGCTTGCATAAGGAAGATGATGGCGCAAGATAATTTTCTTGCATAAAAGATTGTGACAGGGCGAGCAGTGTGTGTTATGATGGATCCAATGAGTATCCAGATTGTGAAGATGCACTTATGGGTTTTGAACTGTAATCAGAGGATTCTTCCAGCCCTTTTGGAATTCAAGATGAAACATACTCAAGTGAAGAGGATAGTTCATCATGTGAAAAGAATAATTGTAATGATCTTGAAAACTGCCATGTTGAGGAATTGGAAGGGGATTGTATATCATGTCACAATGATGAAGAGCTTGAGGATTCTGATTTACACCATGGTGGCTCTTACATTTCTTATGAAGATCTAGATGAAAAGGCAATGAACAATGTGAATTCATTTGACTGTGAACAAATTGCACCTCCAGCTACAGTTGGGAGCCACGAAGATATATTTGATGATGAGGTTTGTACATTTAAAAATGGTTTCCAAAATTTTTAAAGCCCATTATATAATGAAGAGTTAAAAGAAGATCAAATGATATTTTGGAAAGATATGCTGAGGGGGAAATTTTAGGTATTTTTAGATCCACTTGATGTTGAGGAAGAAGTGTTTTTAGATGAACAATGGGATGTGTCAAGTTATGAAATAAATGACTGTGCTAGTATTTTTTCATTTCCTGATGATCCTGGGCCTTTTTTTGATGATGACAAAAGTAATAATGAAAATGTGGAAACTTGTTTTCTTAGCTGTGAGAAGATTTCAGATTTGTTAACTCTTGATTATTAGAAATATATCCATAAAGGTGATCTTGAAACTCTATGTCCAGTTGATGGTGAGACTTTTGGAGTTGACCAAATGTGTGTGTCTGTTCAAGAAAAGGTATGTGATTCTGAAATTTCTAACTCATGTGGAGAAGACATTTGTTTGCATACCAAGGATGATAGAGGTCCAGATTTTATTGGTCCACATATGCATGATATTGAAAATATGAGTCATGATCTAATGTTGATTCCAAATAATGATACTAGAGAGGTGCAAAAGGTTTCAGATTTGTGTGTTTCAAATAGTGTTGATATAGTAGAACACTTTGTTTCTCAAGTGAAGCACTTTGATGCTAAATTTTCAATATAGCTGGGAGAATGTTTCATAATACATGACAGTGAGAGAGATAATATAAGATGTTGTATTTCATATGCATGCATCTTGAATGCTGAAAATAACAGGGGTTTGTCCCATGATGATGAAGAATTTGAATTGTTGAATACTATCAGGATTTTGGGCCAAACCAAGCATGATGATACTCTAAGAAACTGCAAATAATAGTGAGAGGAATATTGCATGAGTATATTCAAGAGAAATCTAATGAACTCAAGACAAAACTAGGTATTTGACAGGGGAAGGTATGGTTCGTGTTTCAGATTGTATCAGCTCAAGATAGGTGAAGTTACAACATAGAGGATTAAGGGTTGCTAGTGCATGGACAACTCTTGCTTTTCCTTTTTAAATTTCTTTTCCATGCATAGTGGATTAGGATTCTGCTCCATCTCCATTTCACTCTCATTTTCCATTTGTCTCCATATTGCATTCATTTTTCATTCATTCCATCTACCTCTTGTCCATTTTCATTTTTCTCATTTTGTGCCTAGTCTGCTCAACCATAGATTTTGGATCCTTGCATTGATCTTACACTCAATCATCCTCAGACGGAGCCACTGTTGGAACTATAAAAATCTGATGATCTCACATATTAGTTTTACTCATAAACCTCCATATTTGATCCTACCGTGTGCATTTTCCACTCATATCTTTCCCTTTTGTCCCATTGGGTCTTGCATATTCTACATCATGGTTCAGGTCAGTGTGACATTTTCTTTGTCTCCCTGACTCATTTTTGCTAACTTTTGTGTTTTAGGGTGGTCGGTAGGACTTCTTACATGTCTCAAAAATCACATTGGTAGGTGGAACCTTATCAGCATGTGTTATGGCTATCGGGTTGAAGTCTCCCCAATCTTCTCTTGTCTTACCGACCAGTGCCCAAGTGGTCATTTCGGTGAGAGTTGGATTCCTCAGAGGGTGGTCTCAACGACTTCGTTATGTCATGTCAACCCGAGGGAGTAGAGGATGTGTATCGATATAAGTTATAGCTATCGGTGTAAGGTCTTGGTGAGTGACCTTTGGTCTCGCCGACCTTACACATTGATTCACTTTGATATACATCACTATGAGTTGGAGGTTTCGAGCAGTGGTCTTGGCGTTATGTATTTGTCTTGCTGATTGTTGGTGAAGGATATATTTTTGTGTGACTTATTTACTTCAGAATGTGGTCCTGGGGTGACTATCGGTGTGACTTGGAGTCTTCTATGGGATGTCTCCCTGATTTTTCAAGGTCTTGCCGAATGGATTACGATGGTAGCTTTGTCGGCAGTGAGGTATGGTGGTCACAGCGACACAAAATCTAACAAATGGCTTTGGAAAAAGTATTATGTTTCCTTGGCGAATTGGTATGTGCTCAGGTTGACTTCAAAGGCATTAGTGAAACATTATATTGTCTACATAGGGTCTCCCTGATAGTCACAGGTTATATCGACAAACATGAAGACGAAGGCTTCTATCGGTATAAGGATATTGATGTCTTGGCAATACATTGTGGCTCAAGGTTTTTGGCAGAACGAAGTGACATCTACAAGAGGTCTCCCCAAGAGCAATATGCTATGGTGACTGTGAACAAAGCGAATGTAAAGCACATGAGGAATACACTTCGATATAACATACAGGTGGTCACAGCAAAGCTGGGTAACATAGGGGAACTCAGGCAGCAACGATTGATGTTATTTTGCCTTTGCAATACCTTCTGGGCTATCTTGGAAAATGGTTGGTGAATAAAACAAAGATTCAAATGCTATTGGCCAACATGTATATGTTTGATAACTGTTGCCTGCCGACATGTGAGATTTTCCCAAATTTGGTGC
Organism: Sequoia sempervirens; assembly: GCA_007258455.2. Lineage (NCBI taxonomy): Eukaryota > Viridiplantae > Streptophyta > Pinopsida > Cupressales > Cupressaceae > Sequoia > Sequoia sempervirens. The sequence continues at coordinate 23,517,323 of VDFB02000017.1, forward strand.
TGGGCCGACATGGATTTTCATTGTGTTATTTTCATATGTTGGGTATAAATATGCACTCGGATTGTAATTGAATCATTATATTTTTAGATCACAGATAGATAGATTAGGCATGGCTACAGTAGGATAATTTTCTCTTTCCAGAGACTATGTGCATGATTTGAAATGGTGGTTTCAATGAAAATCAGCTGGTGTGGCAGGTTGTTTCTGGTATCAATTGTATGTTGAATTTATTGAAAAGCATTGCTAAAGTTGTCTCCAAGTTGATTCTTTCTAGTTGTTTAAATTGAAATAACAAGTTTATTCTCAGTTTATCGGTGCACATTTGCTATATCTGTGTGATTAATTGACTGGTTC
>VDFB02000017.1:23517776-23532591 GCA_007258455.2 Sequoia sempervirens
GTTATGGATGACTTTGAGGTAGAAGCAGAAGATGTCATGATGAAATTTTTTATGTAGTCTCTTGTTGAAGATGTAAGAGAATGGTACAAAAGTTTACCTATTGAGAGCATTGGTTCTTGGGAAGAGTTCACAAGGGTTTTTAAAGAGCAGTATGGTGATAAGACTAATTCAATTTTTTTGTTGAATCAATTCAATAATATTGTGAAAGGGTCCAATGAATCTATTGCTAAGTTTAATACAAGGTTCCAAAAGGCTATAAAAATGTTTCCTCCTCGTTTACATTTCAATGATCGTGTATGCTTGGTAAATTATTACAATGATTTTGATACAAAGATGAGTTACCGTCTACTAGATAAGCGTCCTCAATATTTAAGAGAAACTTTTAAGATGGAAGAACATATTGAAAACATCAGCAAGACAACTAGTAAAGTTGGTAAACAAAATTATTTGAGACTTTTCAAAACTTTAAAAAGGGAAGAAAAGAATTCAATTACTAAAGGGGTAACAATTGAAGACAAGCTTGACAATTTCATGAAAACCATCAATGATAAAATTGGAATGCAAGAGAAGGCCCAACCATGGAATCACTAAAGGAATAAGAGACCCCCTAGATTGCAAGACCATCCTTGCAATACCAATTGGTATAATGGGAAGCATGTCTTAAATAATCAAAGAAATGCTCAAAACAAAGTTCCTCCAGACCCTCTGCAAAATAATTAAGGAAACTTTGCTAAAGATACTCCTTGGTGTATGAATTTTTGAATGCCAAATTCATCATAGTAGTGTGTAGTGCCACAAATGGTGGAGGTAGAAGATAACATTCCTAGGGATTTTGATCAACAAGATCAAGAGGAGGATGATGATGTGCTTATGATTATGGGTGATTCTAATGTTTCCTACAGTCAATGTTCTTCTGATGAAGATTCTTGTGAAGTATATTTTGACAATCAAAGGTAGATAGCTAACACATATCATTAGTAGGTTCTTTCTGATGAACATGATACCAGCAATGATGAGGCCTACAATTTGGAGGTGATTTAAGATGGTATCTCATTGAGAAATCCTTCTATAGAGGAAATTGAAAAGTATGCAATAGTCTTAGCTACTGAAGCTAGAGGTACTTATCATGTGAGGAATAGAACTGTCAGTGGTGTGAAAGGTAATATTGCTAGTCTTTTCATCAAAGAAAAAAGGGCTAAGGGAAAGGAACATGTACCTGATAAAAAAATAGAAGTTTTCAAAGAGAAAGAAGACAAGGGAGATAAAATTTGGGCCAAGAGGATGGGCAAGTTAAAATTTGTTCCTAGACACAAATTTGCTACTGAAAAACTAAAGATGCAGAAGCAAGTTCCTGAAGCCATAAAAAAGGACACTAAACACAGGCTAAAGCAACTAGAAACCAATAGAAAGAAAAGAGCTACGAACAAGGTATGCCTTCAACTAACTTTCCTAAGTATACTCTTGTTGACATGTTTCAGTTACTTAGTCAAGTTAAAGTATATGTACCTTTTTCTTGAAATGATGAGGATAGAGGAACATAAACAAAAGGTAGTGGCCCTTATCACTGGCACTACTCTAACTAGTAATGGTGTAGTAGAACCCACTCCTTCCAAATTAAGTGATAAGGACAAAAATGGTAAGGAAGTTTAAGGAGTAATTGATGAGATTCCTCACATTTTTCTTGGAAATTCTTTGAATACATGTCTAGATAAGATAGATTCATTTTTTCTTACCTTGATAGTTGGCAGGAATTTCATAAAGAATTATATTATTGACTCTAGTGCATCAAAAAATATCATGCCAATTAAAAGCATGGATGCATTAGAGCTAAAAGTTGATATCACTCATGGTAAGCATTATTCCATGGATGCTAGGGAAGTCCCTATGGTAGGTGTGATAAATGAGCTTCCATATAGTTTAGCAACTTTCCCTAATAAGGAATTTAAAATGAGTGTGGTTGTAGTTGATATCCCACCTAATTATGGAATGCTACTATCACAAAAATGGAGTGCATCTATGGGAGGTAGTATGGAGTGTGATATTTCTTATTCAACATTTCCTATTGATGGAAGGAATGTCCAAGAAATGAGAGAATCTAGGGTCCCACATATGTTGGAACATGTCCCTGAAGATGACACAATCTATTTATAGACATTGACATTGGTGGGTTCAAGGTAGAGGAAGTACCAAAATTGAAAGATGTCCTGCACCTATAGAAAATGAAGTTTCAAGGATGTCTACTAAAGAGGGACTGTGGAAGATGTACTTTGATTGTGCAACCTCTAAAGATGGATTGAGTGTAGGTATTTTGCTAGTATCATCAACTAGAAGTACTTATAAGTTTTCTTTTACACTATCTTTTGTCTATACAAAGAGGCCTTGTTATTGGGATTAAGACTTGCTAAAAAACATGGAATCAAAAAAGTAATGGTAATAGGTGACTCTGAGTTAGTACTATCCCAAGTGAGAGCTAAATATTCTTACAAAAATAATAGACTAAGGCAATACCAGAATGCTGTTTGGGACTCCATTGAATAGTTTGATGCTTTTGGAATAGACTAGATGGAGAGAGAACATAATAGAGTTGTTGATCTAATAGCTAATATTACATTAAGACATGATGATATAACTTTCATAAGGATATCAAAGGTTGAGATAAATACAAGGCCCTTTATCCCTAACAATGTGTACAATTGGAAAAAAATTAATGATGATGAGGATATCCTTAGATTCCTAAAATGTGCTGATAAATATGAAGGCCAAGAGATTGATTTTGGTGGATTTGTAGAAAATACTAATGGACAAGACACAATCTTTGGAAAAGAGGTTATCCAATTAAAGCCAAAAAAATCCCCAAAGGCCTTGTAGCACTTGAAAGGGTCTTTGATAATCAAGAAACAAGTAAGGCCAATGCGACTATTGCCCACTCAGAAGATTTAGAAGAAGTGAACTTGGGAACAAAAAATGCCCCAAAGAAGGTTTATATAAGAAAAAGGATGAAACCAAATGTGAGAGCCATGTTAATTGCTTTGTTGAGAAAGTATAGGCATGTCTTTGCTTGGTCATATGATGACTTGAAAGCTTATAAAGAGGAGTTGTTTCAAAATTAAATTCCTTTGAAAGAGGATGCAAAATATTTCATACATAAGAAAAGACCAATTAATCCTAAGATATCTCCCAAGATGTAGAAAGAGTTGATAAAGTTAAGGGAGGTTGGTATTATAAAACCCATTAGGCATTCTTCATGGGTATCCAATTTAGTACCAGTGAGGAAAATAATGGGGATATGAGACTGTGTGTTGATTTTAGGAATCTGAATGTATCCTCATTAAAGGATAATTATCCCTTACCCAACATGGAGACCATGTTACAAAAGGTAACTAGTTGTGAGTTGTTGTCAATGATGGACAATTTTTCAAGGTATAATCAAGTAAAATTTAAGGAGTCTAAGTAGTACAAGACTACATTTACTACTCCTTGGGGTACTTATGTGTATGTAAGGATTCCTTTTGGCTTAAGAAATGTTGGTGCTACTTTTCAAAGGGCTATGGATGCAGCTTTATCATATTTTATTGATCTATTTATGGTTGTATATCAAGATGGCTTGACTACTTATTCTAAGAAAGAAGAGGATCATTGCATGCATTGAGAAATTTTTTTTGTCAAGTCTAGAATATGAAATATCTTTGAATCTAAAGAAATGTGCCTTTGGGGTCACCGAGGGAAAATTACTAGGACATATTGTGTCCAAGGAAGGAGTAAGGATAAACCCTAAAAGAGTGGGAGCTATTGATAAGATTCCCTAGCCCAGAAATGTCAAAGAGCATCCAGTGCTTTTTTCAAAAAATAAAATTTCTAAGGAGATTTGTAACAAACTTTGTAGACCTTGAAAGAGTGGAAGTTGTTGATAAGATTCCCCAACCAAGAAATGTCAAGAGTATCCAGTCCTTTTTTGGACAAATAAACTTTCTAAGGAGATTTGTAACCAACTTTATAGAGATTAAAAGACCTATCTCCAAAATGTTGAAAAAGGGAAAAAAGGTACTTTGGAGTGAAGAGCCCAATCAGGCTTTTAAGAGGATAAAACAAGCTATTAAAGAGGCTCTCGTCTTGAAGTCTCCTGAATTTTCCAAACCAATGCCCATCTTCTCTTTTTCTTATTTTAATACTATTGCCGTTGTTCTACTATAGAAAAATGAGCAATTTTTTTAATAGCCAATTGTGTTTTATAGAAAATCTCTACAAGCTACAGAACTGAAGTATGACACTACTGAGAAATAAGCTTATTCTTTGGTGAAGGTTATAAAGAACTTCAAAACCTACCTACAAGGGGCTATAGTTATTGCTCTTGTACCAAGTGCAACTTTAAAGGACATTTTTACTCAACAAGAGACAAAAGGAAGAAGATATAGGTGGATCAACAGGATCCAAGAATTCAACATTGGGGTTCATATTACCAAGGTAGTAAGAGGACAAGACCTAACCAAATTGATGGAAGAGGTGAATTTAGAAGCCAATCAAGTAAATCACACTGAAGTAATTAATGTGGCACCTCTCTATGATATGCAAACATGTGGATGGTATAGAAGAATTGTCTAGTATTTGCAAACTTTGCAATATCCTACTGATATGGTTGACAATGAAAAAAGAACATTAAAATTACATGCTATCAAGTATGTGATCATTTATAATGAGTTATGGTGGAGAAGCTTGGATAGAGTACTTCTGAAATGTGTGGATGGAAAAAAAGCATTGGAACTTCTACAAGAAATGCACAATGGGGTGTGTGGTGGTCATTATATGGCAAAAACTACTGCACACAAGATTTTAAGAGCTCAATTTTGGTGGTCTACAGTTTTTAAAGATGCTCACAAATTTGTTAAAACTTGTGATGCCTGTCAATGATTCTCAGGAAAACTAAAGTTTTCAGGAAACATGCCACTCAGACCTATGATAGTTGAAGCCCCTTTCCAAAAATGGGGGATTGATTTCATTAGGGAGATACCAGAAAAATATAGTGGAGGTCACTCATGGATTCTTGTTGCTACCAACTACTTTAGAAAGTGGGTGGAAGCTATACCTACAAGGAAGGCAACAAGCAAGGTGGTGGTTGATTTTTTGTTGAATAATATTCTTATCAGATTTGGAGTCCCTCAAAGGATTATCTCAGACAATGCTACGTATTTTAGATTAGATGAATTTAATGACTTTTGTGAGAAACACGTCATACCAATCTCTTACTCTTCACCATACCCTCCCCAAGGAAATGGTCAGGCTGAGTCTAGTAATAAGAGCTTGATGAAGATAATTAAGAGAATTATGGAGAAGCAAAAAAAGGCCTAGGATTCAAAATTAAATTTGGCACTTTGGGCAGATAGAATGACTATGAAAAAGGCCATTGGTTACTCACCCTTTGGTTTAGTGTATGGTCTAGAGGCAATATTGCTGCAAAATAACCTACTCAAGATGTACAAGTTTGTGCAGTAATATGATGAAGAAATTTGTGATGATATGCAACACAGGATAAACAATTTGGTACAGTTGGATGAGTCTAGGAGGGAAGCTCAAGATAAAAATTTGAAGATGCAATTAAGTGTTAAGCACTTATATGATAAAAGATATTCTCCCAAGAAATTTGAAGTTAACAGCATGGTGTTAGCTTGGAATGCAAGAGTTCAGGATAAGGGAAAACATGGAAAATTTGAAGCATTATGGATTGGCCCTTACTTGATAGCCAACACTCATAGAGAAGATTCATATTTTTCTCAAAGCCTGACAGATGAAATTTTTGAACTACTAGTACATGGATAGTTCTTAAAGCCATACTTCTCCTAAGCATGTTATCTTCCATGTATGTTCCTTTTATATTGTGTATATAGGCGTGTTTTCTTTTTTTTTTTGTTTTGGGGCTTGCTACCTCATCTAGGTAGTTTCCATGATTTGGGTCCTTTGGTTTTAATCCACATTTTGGTTTTCTTCAAACTGAGATTTTAGTAATCTCGCCATGCCTACAAGAGCCATATGTCCCCAGTCGGAGCCACTCATGGAACCTTAATTCTCATTGTCCCATCTTAAACCCTTGTCACATTTGGGAGGTTTCTTGAAAGTATGCTTCTTTAAAATCAATTAATCATTCTATTTGATTGTTGACTTCTTATTTCCCATTGCCGGTCACTATTTTAATACCCTATATTAGGTAACTAGTTTCCTCATCATGAGTTCAAAAAACTAAGCTATGTCATGACTTTCAAGTTCTTGAGCTTTTGTTTTGTCTATCGTATCATCCTAGGAAGTCCCCCCCATCATAACAACTTATTTTGCACATGCATAAAATTTCAATTAAGTTCAGTCGGCCTTATGTCCTTATCACTCATCACCAATTACTTTTGAGATATATGTTTTAAATTAGCGATGAGCAATGAGGTGGTATCTCTAAGGTGTCACCCATCGCTAATTGTTCTTTGAGTTTCTATTTATGATGAGCAATGAGTGAGGTTCTTAAGGAATCACTTATCACTAATATTTTTTGAGTTCTTAAGGTTATAATAGCAATAAGCGATGACTTCTCACCTCACGATCCTAGTTTCATCACCCATCGCTAATGTGTTGTAAAGGGATTATTTATGATTAGAAATGAGCAAGATTATGAGTTCCCAGTTGTATTGCACCTTGCAAATTTGTTGAGAATGCTAAGGTCATGATTAGCGATGAGTGATATGGTCTCTTATGGGGGTTTATCTCCCCCTAATTTAGCTACATTCTATTTTTGATGGATTTTATTGCTATGTAGGTGTATGTTTCAAGTTGTGGTGTTGTAATGCTTGCATATCTTGTCATTGATTGGAATCAAGATGTAAAGTTGAATTGGTGAGGAGTGGTGGAGATGAGGATGATAAAGAGTTCAACCATTGATCTAAGGGTTGATATTTTGTCGCATAAGGTACTTACATCACTGGTAAAGATGAAAAAGAACGAAGTGAATTACCAATTGGCCACAAATGCTACATGAAGAAGCAACGTGTTGAAATCTTAAGGATTTTGCATAAAGCAAAAAGATAAGTAGTGAAGTGGATTATCTACCATTGATACAGTTTTAAAGCTGAAGGATCAATGATCAAGATTCAAAATTGAACGGCTACTTGTCAGTTTGTTCCTACGACCTTACTATCAAATATTAATGGTGACATGCTCCCCTCTCGGTCTAACTGAAAGTAGATATCTAGTTTATTGTGCATCCTAGTTCACTGGCTAGCAGAAGGAATACTAGAGGCTGAAGAATTTGTGAAGAAAACTCCAAAGATTATTTGCAACAAGGGTGACAGCTTTTTTTGGGTAAGCAAAACTGATGGGTATCTGTAGGATCTTGATGGGCCAAAAAGTGGGGATATGATGCATATGTGTAGGGTATGTGGCTGATGACTTATTTTTTACCCAAAATTGATGAAACGAAAAGGGTTTTTATAGGATATTCTTAGCTTTCCACCAATATAAATTATGCTTTACTTTGAATTTAATAAATAATTATTATTCATTTTCTATTTGAATTATGACTAAACTCCTGATTGATAGACTGATTGAAAAACATCTATAGCTTTCAAACAATATCACATTTTTTGAATCCAAAACATGTGTGACATTCTATACTTCATATACTATAGGATTAAAAAAAATGAATCAAATTTCATGAAGTTCTGACCAAGTTAAGATGGTCAGACATATGAGTTTTTATATTTTTTTAAAGTTATAGTGAAATTTTCATAATTAATTATTTACTTGGAAAAAAATTACAAAAAAATATGCATCACATCAGGACATGATTCCTCTAGTTATATCTAAAATATTATAAAAAAAAATTATTATTTTATTGTGGTTAGGGTGGTCAGACAGACACCTACTTCTTATTTTTTCCCTGAAATTTAAGTACAATTGCATTGAAATTTCAAGTTTTCACCAAATAGATTTAAAAAAAATAAATAAAACTACTAGTTTGGAAACTACATTCAATTTTCTATAAATTCCATTCTTACATATTTTTGAAATAATATAGATAAATTATTCAAATTTTTATGTCGAGTTGTTTAACTCTAATTTTTCTGATTTTTTCGCCACTTAAGGGCTTGTTTTTTCCATGATGATCCTACACATACCCTGAAACCTCCTATTAATTAAGGTGGTAGGATGAATGCCCATGAGAGATGATAAAAAATTTGATGGAAAGTGCAATTTAGTCTTTTCCTGGTGCTTTCAATTTGACAATTGAGCTTGTCTAAATTGTAAGGAAAGTTGTCCTCTTCAGAAGTAGAGTTTTGTTCTATCATAATTGTGAAGGGTTTTATCTAGCTGTAAAAAATTGCAAACCCTAATCTCCATTCACATTATAAGCATGAGTGACCCAAAACATAGTGAGTCCATTGTTAGACTTGAAAGGAAACCAAAACAAAAGAGCGTCAAAAGACTTAAAACTCAACATGTTTCAGCTGAACCTGAGCCCAAACCAGTAGCTATGTCTAACCATTTTCATGGTACTCCTATAGCTTCCACAAGGTCCAAAAGTGCAAAGAAGGAAACAAAAAACTTTATGCAAGAGACTTATGGAGGTATTAGGGAGGGAGGGTCATGAATTGGAAAAAATCCCACAAGACAAGTTGTTACCACTAGGTTGATTGATAATGCTAGTGAGATTGGTGAGAAACCCCAACCCTAGAGTGGATGGAAATTTTTTAAGCATGCTTTCAATAAGTGAAATTCAAGTAAGCCTGCATGCTTCTTGTGGGGGTTAAACCTAGGAAAGCTAGTAGTTCTAAATGTGTTTGTAGAGGTTGATTTAGTGATGGAGCTGGCAAGGCACTATGATCCTACTGACAATCAAATCAAGAGTGAGAATGGTGATATGATTCTAGAGGTAACTAAGGATAAATTGTTGGATGTGTTTGGGTTGAATCCCAATTAAACTGCAAAGCTCAAGTGTGCTAACTTGTATGCTGAATACCAAGGAAGGAAAATTGCATATAAATAATCAATACTTGTGTGACATAGAAGGAACAAAAAAAAGTTCACTATTCAATATATGTTGAGCCTTTTGAGTGTGAAGAATTTGAGGACTATTACAAGAACACCTACTATTGTCTAAACCAAGTGCTAGTTGAGTATTTTGAGGTCAAAATAGCCCCTGATTTGTTGGTGATTGTGGCAGATATACAAGACTATAATCGAAACACTAGTTTTGATTATGCTAACATTGTTTCCCAACAAATGAACAAGGATTTTCTTAATTTGAAAAAGGGATCACTCCCTCTATTCTTCCCTCATTATTCCTTACCAATGCACATGCTCTTATGGGAAGGGGATTATGAGTGAAAAATAAAATTGAATTTAAAGATTGCGAACAATGAAAATGAGGCCATCCCTGTGCAAATGTGGAAATATATTTGGGATCAGGATTGCTCCAATTCTAACTACATTTTATTTTCCAATATAATAAGACATGGTACCTTAGAGTCATTGGGTGTGGCACCTAGATTCAAACTTTCTTCAAAAATCAAGAATGTCATTCACCCAATGGATGTACTAGGTTCTATAGGTACATATAATTGGGCTGACTATTTTTTACATTTTGAATATTTTTTTATTAGGGTTTATTGAGCTAAAGTGGCACCCCATCACTTACCCTTGTATGTCTCATCTAGGTTGGCGCTCATGGAGCTCATGTGGAAAATCGAAGTTATGGATTTTCAAATGTTTAGAAAGGATAGAAAGGGCTTTGTGTTATACCCCCAATGCTCTTTTGCTTATTTTAATGTTACTACCCTTGAAGGGTATGAGAAATTGGGAATTATGGTAAATAATACCAAAATGACTATAGATGTGGTTAGAATTTTTGATCCAAAATAATTTTTGGTTAAAAAGATAAGAAAAAAGAACTTAGGCATCAAACATCATGATTTTTCTATAAAGATGTGTTGAGGAACCTGACAAGTGATGAGGTTGTTATGGCTAGGAAAAGGGAGTGGACAGTCATGAAAAACCTTGAGGAGAAGATTATGAAAAGGAATTCCTACTACATCAATCCATACAATGAAATTGCAAAACCCTTGGAAAGGGTCTTTACTATGATAAGGGACCATCAGTCTGGCCAATTTAAAGTAAAAGTAAAGGAGGCTGTAGATAGGGCCTAGATCCTTTTAGAGTATTAACAAAAACAATGTGCTATGGATATCCTAGAGAGGTTTGTAGATGTTCAAGAGATTGGAGAAGAACAAGTGGCAAAACATATGCTAGGAAATCAAGAAGTTGAGCAGAAATTTCCCATTCCCCATATTGAAGAAACTCATAGTTCAAATGTTCCTCTTGATAGGATTGTCTAGTGGCATTATGATAGAGAAAATGATGATGATCCTAGGATTAGGGAATGTGATGAGTTCTTGGAGGATAATAATTTTGTACAAACCAAATAGTTTCAGGAATTTATGATCCAACAAAAGAGTAAAGAAATAAAAGAGAGGTTGGAAGTAGCTTGAGCTAGTGTTGAACCTCCTCATCAGGAGAAAGCTGAGAAAGTAGAGGAAGAAAAGATCAACTTTGAAATTACAGCCATTACTCCTATTGAATCTCATAGAATTTTTAAGGATAGTGGAATTATGCTACTACTAGGGTGTACCATTATAGCTGTCATAGCCTATGATGCAATTAGAAGAGACCCTCAAGCTCTGATATCTAAAGATCAATTTGAGGATAAATTATTTGGCTCTGGGTATAGTCCAAAGTTGCATACCCTTGCAATTTGGTCTATGGAAGGGTGTTGTCATAATAGTGGTTTACAATTCCTGAGAGGAATGAATTTTAGCTGAAATCACATATTTTTAGAAAATATAATGATTTAAGCCTTAAAAAGTTCCATTTAAGTTCCAATTGAAGAGGGTTTGATCAAATCACCTTAGATCAAACCCCCTTGGATAGAACCTAGCTAGTTTTAAACCATACCTATAAATGCGTCTCCTTTACACCTATCAAAATGCTAATAAAAAATCACTTTTGATTTAGCTTTTGGGGGATCAAATGAATTCATTTAAAATTTATTTCAAATGATTATGGTATTCCTCAGAACAAGCTATCCAATGAATATAATTTTAATATGTTTTGGTTTTGTTATGTATTTGTTTTTTAAGTTTTATTAAACATAGGTTTTTCATCGAAAATGAATTTCTTTGTTCTTCACATGTGGAAAAATAGAAGATTATCAAAAAAAAAATTGAAAAATATGAGTGCACCAGATATTGAAGTCCTTGATCCAACAAAAAATTAAATTAAATTTAGACATATACAAAAAAAGTTACGCATTATGTCGATGTGTCTGAATTGTAATTTGTTTGACTTTGAAACTTGATTAAGGAAAAATATTCAATAAAAACTATCTAACCAAGTGGATGCACTATATATCAAAGTTACAAATCTAAATTTGAAATAATTAGAATTTTATCCTTCATGGAAAAAAAGTTATGCGTTATACGGTGTGCGTCACTTATTAAAAATGTTGTTTTCTAAAAAAAATTAATTTTTGTGGGAGATGGAAAAAGAAGTGCAATTTGATTCCAAAAATTTTGAAAAAAATATTTTTAAAATCTAGAGACAAAATTTGATGAGACTCTAGTTTGCAGCATCTTCAAATTCCTCACAGTTTAGCCGCTATAGGTGCCCGAATGTGAAGATTTAGTTAAAAATAATAATTTTAGTGTCCAATTTGGCCAAAAATTGTAAACCACTATTATGGGATCACCCGGCACCTAATACTAACAAACATGAGGTTTCTAGGCCAATTGAAGAGGTCATGGGTTCACTGGTGGTCAAAATAGCTACTGACATAACTCCTATCTAGATAGATGAATTTACTGCACATTTTTCTATGCTTAGTGTGGATACTACACATATTTCTCAAAAGAAATATGAATCTTTGGTCAAGGAATATAATAAGGAATTGAATGAATTTAGTTGAATGAGTGCTATCATTCAAGCTACCCAAAAGATAGTGACTCAACCTTCTCCCACTTCCTCACTTGACATGTCTAAGCCAGATAGTGAAACTTTGGCCCTCATAATTGATGATTTAAAAGGAAAGTTAACTACTAAAGAGGAAAATGTCAAGTAGGAAAAATTAGAGATAGTCAAGGTGGCCAGTGAGATCTTTAGGGATGTGCTTAAGCATAGAGTAACAAATTTGGTTCACAAGGCTAACAAAGTATGATACACGTATACAAACATTCATGAGGCAAATACAATGTATCTACGAGTACAGGAATCCTCTAGGAATGAGTGGAACAACTAGATTTCTAGAGTGAGTACACTAAAAGAGATGATGCCAAAAGTAGAGGATGATCCCAAGGAACCCACAAATATTCCTGACATATTGAAGACTATTGACTCAATAAATGAGGTAACAACTTTCCATGGAAAATTGGGAATACAACTCTAGAGAAAGTTAAAAATATTCAAGGAAATGGAGAACTGTGGCATGCCTCAAATATTGAATTTCAAGGGTGAACTCCATTTTTTTGACACCTGGAAGGAAAATTTGGGAGGATTGCTTGATGCTTCTATGATGCATCTATTTGTCACTAATTACCTCTTGTTGAATTCAGACATTGATATGATGGTAGAAATTGAGTCGAAAATGGATATATTTGTTAAAGAAGCTAGAGTTTTAATTGATGCAATGCACTCCCAGTATACTACTAAGGTGCAAGATTTACTAAATGTTAAATGGCCCACTGAGGGGGAGTACAATGTTTGGTTGGAGAAGTATACAGATTGAATAAGAAGAATAATGGATAGGAGAAGAATGATACATAGCCTAAAAATAGTATAGATTTAAAAGCTTTTGATAAAAACATGGTAAAATATTATTGTCTCCTCAATGCTTAAAGTGATTAGCATGTGTTGCTATTGTGGATTAAACATTTTTTTACCTTTTTCTATTTTATTTTCCTTGCTTCGTAAGTTTTGTTGTTTTTATTTCCTTATAGTTGGCATTTGGAACACATGGAGAATATCTTGTGACTGTTCTAACAAACTAATGATGTCTTTTAAGGTGGGACGTATTTTCCACAAATATTTGAGAATATTTCTGCCTCATGTTTATTTTTTTCACCTAAAGACTCAAGCATAACCATGAAGGGAATATTGTGGCAAGTGGTCCTATGAAATCATGACATGTGTGTTATCTAGTCTGAGGGTTGTTTTTCTCCTTCATTTCTATAAGAGGGAATTTAGGACCAAAAGAATGAGAGCTAGAAAATTTTGAGTTGATATTGTTAGTGTTATCAAGAAAATACGAAGCAAGTGTTAGGGTCTTGGTTTTAATTTCATTTTGGAGTTCATTCTCATGCATATAAGATTGACAATGGTATAGCATTTTATGATACATATTAATATTGGTTTCATGGTTATTTTCTTTCCCTATATGTCTATTATAAGTTATGATTGAAAGAGGTCAAGGATTTCCTTCATTTTTCTCTGTCATTATTTGATGGATGTTTAGTTTCATGTTTTCCTATCGATTCAATCAATTGATGCAAATGCTTATATGAGAGTGATAATTTATAATTACTATGTGCTAGGATATATGTAAGAAGTGATAATCTTAGAGTCACAGAGAAATATTGTAGTGCAATATTTCTTGGGTTTATATGTGTTATTGTTTGAATTGTTATCATTATATGTTAAAGGATATTGACTCTATGCTCTAGATAAAGACACCGGTTCATGTAGGATATTAGTGTTACATTTACAGTGTTGATTTAGTACTACTCATTCTTTTAACCATAAAGTTTCAAAAGGAACATTGTTGTTATTCCTTATTTTAAGTGTTTTCTCTCTCATAATCAACTTATATAGCATTAGCACAATAAGCTGCCAAGTTATTTAATGTTGCTATTAAGTGGTATCATGAGAGATATATGTTATTAACAATGTATTTGGTTGTGATTGTAATAGGTTTTTAGGTATACATTGTGGGACCACCCTCCTCGGTTTCACAAAGCCCAAAGAGTAGGAATAGGAGTTTAAGCAACCTCTATTTGTTCGTTGGCCAATCCCTTTAGTATTACATATAATTAGAAAGGGAAAAATCCATAGGTATGTCTAGAGATCAGTTTGGTTCTTAAAAAATAACCAACAGTGTGAGCATAAAACATAAAATAAAAGGGGCACATATGCACTAAGATGTTAAAATCACCACCACCTTATGTTAAGATCAAAGACTTCAAAATAATTGTGCTACAATATATATTGGGGGATTGAATGGGGTATAAGTGCATGGAAATTGGGGAAAAATTAGTTTTCAATCTTGATATTTTCAACAAAATACATTTGCATTATGAAAAAAAGAAAAAAAAAACATGTACGATTTTAATGCGTATGCATGATTAATGCCTTGAATTCAAAATTTGATGATCCTCTTTCATTTAGGCTTGGATTTCCAAGCCTAAGGGTTAGAATTCTATTGTGACTCCTTAATTTTCATTTTTAACATGTAAAATAATGCAAATTTGAACTTTAGCCTCATCAAATTTTACATGCTTTGGGTATGTGCAGGATCATGGTATGCCAAACAACCCCCTTAAGTGGCAATGAAAATTCAGAAAAATCAGAGTTAGGCAACTTGACGTAAAAATTTGAATAAGTTATCTATATTATTTCAAAAACATGTAAGAATAGAATCTGTGGGAAATTGAATGTAGTTTCTAAACTACTAGGTTTAACTTTTTAGAAACAAAATCTATTTGGTGAAAATTTGAAATTTCAATGTAGTATTACTTAAATT
>VDFB02000017.1:23532691-23644093 GCA_007258455.2 Sequoia sempervirens
AGAAAATTGCAAACATTTAATAATGGTGCTGCAAGATTTGAGAGAGCATAGGTTGTATAGTAAACTAAATCCAAGTGTACATTCTTCCAAAAGAGGGTACATTATTTATGTCATGTTATTTCCACAAATGGAATTGTCGTAGCTCCAACTAAGATCCAAGCAATAATTGAGTGGCCTATACCTAAGAATGTATGAGGTAAGAAGTTTCATTAGTTTGGCAAGATATTATAGGAAGTTTTTCGCAAAATTTTCTAAGATCACTTTTCCAATTAATTTTTTGCAAAAGAAAGGAAAGAGATTTGAAAGGATTGAGAAGTGTCACAAGGCTTTTGACCTACTCAACAAGAAACGATGTAGGGGCACCAAGTTCATTTTGTGCAAATGTGGTCAAATGAGGTCTTGTAATAGATTTTGGGGTGTGAGTCTTTTTTTATTCAAATAAGGTCATGATAGACCATTTTTAATGTATCTTGAG
Organism: Sequoia sempervirens; assembly: GCA_007258455.2. Lineage (NCBI taxonomy): Eukaryota > Viridiplantae > Streptophyta > Pinopsida > Cupressales > Cupressaceae > Sequoia > Sequoia sempervirens. The sequence continues at coordinate 23,533,167 of VDFB02000017.1, forward strand.
TCATTTGGTTGGTTTAGGGGTTTATTATGAAAAAACTACAAAACTTGTAAAAAGTTGTCAAAGTATAAAATGCAAGATTAGGGATGTCAATAGTCAAGGGAGTTTAGAAGTCAGTTTTGTTGGTTGTGTTAGCTTTTTGCTACAAGGAAAGAGCTTAAATATGTTGAATTTTTTTTATGTAAGGGTTTTATTATTCAATTGGTTGAAGAAATTAAAAAAAACTCTCTTTTTCTATGTGTTTAACTAGTAAATTGTAGTTGCAGACAATTTTATGGTCTCGTATAGTTGGTTCTTGATTCAAAAATGATTTTGATTCATTGGATATATGTGTTACCTTCACTTTTTCTTTTGTTTGGAGTGAATTTATCAGGTGAGAAGGGCTTAAGAGCCAAAACACCAAAAGCGGGTCTGTAATACCTTATTTAAGGGGTTGAAGTCAATTAAAATGCACTAAACACCCATTCCACCATTGGATTTGTCTCTGACTTGGTGGAATGGGTGGTATAGGGTAGGTTTAGGTTTCTATCAGGTTTTCAAGAGTAGGGAGTAGTGGTTGATGAGTTTTTGTTGTTTCCCTGAGTGAATTTGTATGAGTTTTTTCTTAGAAATGGTGGGTATTAGTTGAGATTCGATGAAAATGAAATGATAAAGGATGGGAGTGAGTTTTTAAAGCATGTGTGGGCTATATGTGATGATTTTGAGAAGTTGGTGAGGTGAGGAAATGTCTATAGATTGGATTTTCAATAAACCCTTTTCAAATAAGCCAAAGTGATGGTTTTATGGCTTGGTGAGTTTTTAGTTATTTCATTTGATGAAAGTTGTGGATTTTGACTATTTTTGGTCTAGCTGTAACTATACAATAGATAGTTGGGGTTGGGAGAAAGTCTAAAGTGGTGTTGGTTTGTAAAAGTGGCCTATTTAGGCCTTGGGGCAGTGTACCAGTCAAATTCTAGAGATGATGGTCTAAAATAAGTGCATGAGTAAAATTGATATTTTGAAGTTGAGGAAAATGGGTATTAGGAATCCCTATTGAGAAGTGGGTTTCAAGTTGGACTTGGGAGTTAGGGTCAAGAACCCACTGTTTCAAACCCACAAGGAATATAGAGTGGTTTAGTGATAAATCACCCTAGTTAGGGTTTTGATGATTGAAGAATTGTCGAAAAAAGTTGGAGTTGTGTTTTTTTGTAGTTTTCCTCCTTGATCTACATTAAGTGGTATTAGAGCATAGGTATTAGATCATTTGAAGGTGAAAAGTTGTATATTGAAGAGTGAAAAGTGGGAATTTGAAAATACAAAATGCCTCTGAATGGTAGTGCAGTACTTGAAAGGGAGATTAAGATGTTGAGGGAGTCACAAGAAGCAATATTATCTAGGTTTGGAACAATGGAGAAAAATCAAATAAGAGGAAAGGCCACTGAAGAGGAAAGTGACCATGAATAAGAGGGTGAAAATGAGAATCCTAGAAGAAGAAACCAATATGATGATGATGAATTAGATCTAGATGAGAGAAGGATGTTAAATATGCTCAAGATTGTTAGAGGAGATGCTTTTGGTGAGAAAATAAAGGTGCTAATGTACAATGGAAAATTGGATGTTGCAGAGGTATTAGATTGGATAGATGCCTTAGATAATTACTTTGAGTTCAAAGAGGTTGTTGATGATCAGAAAGTGAAGTTTTCTAAGACTAAGTTGAAAGGTCTTGCATTGACATGGTGGAATTAAATTCAAGAGGAAAGAGTCAAGAAAGGAAAGACAAAAATTAGTTCATGGGATAGGATGGTGTCAAAGGTGAAAGCACATTTATCATCAAATAAAAAATTTCAAGAAGTTTCAAAGTTTAAAGTAGAAGGAGAAGAATGTAATGAAATATACTAAAGAGTTTCATAAATTGATTATTAGGTCTTGTCATATTGAGGATGAGAATGAAAAAATTGCAAGGTATATGTGTGGGTTGAGGTATCAAATTCAAGATGAGTTGAGTTTGGCTAAATCAAGAATAGTTGAGTAATATTTCCAATTGGTTGCAAGGGCAGAGGATAAACTAAAAAGAAGAGAAGAAATACAAGGAAGAGGCAGAGGCAACACCAATAGAGGAAGAGGTGCAAGGGAGAATTTTGAAGATCAAGAAGAAATAAACCAAAAAAGAGATCAAGTGGCTGATCGAAGAGGTGGATTTAGAGGTTTCAAAGGAAGGTATGGACAAGGTAGAAGTTCAAGTTAATTTTTAGGTAGGTGTTATCATTGTAATCAATTTGGCCATCCAACATTTAAGTTTCCTAAAATGAAATGATCTACTTCAAGTTGTGGAGAGAAAAAAGTACAATTGGTGCAAGAGGATGATTATGAAAGTGTGCATTCTCCTCATCAAATTGTTGCTCTAGAAATTGGGGAGTCATTAATGTTGAGAAGAAAACTCCCGAAGGCATCAAAAGAGAAGGATATGACTCAAAGTTGAACTTGATTCAAGACCACCTACAAATGAAAAGGAAAGGTATGTAAGGTAATTATAGATTTAGGGAGTACTAATAATATGGTTTCTAATGAAATGGTGGATAAAATGAAGTTAGAGAAAATTCCTCATCAAACACCTTAGAGACTATCTTGGGTGAATGAACAAGCTTTAGTTGAGTTTAATATTGGTGGATATTAGGATGGAATTCTTTGTGATGTTTTTCCAATGGATTGTTAAAATTTGTTACTTGGGAGACCATTAAAGTTTGATAGGAATGCACTTTATGATGGTAGACATAATGCTTACACTATTGAGAAAGATGGAAATACATTCACATTGACTCCATTGGTTGAGGACGTTAAAGAACATGGTAAGGAAAAACAAGTAATCATGATAGGAAAGAAGGAGTTTGTGAAGCTAAATGAAAACAAAAATGAATAATGTGTAGCCACTTCAAGGCTTGAAGAATTTTTTAGGGATGATTCTATGATGGAAGACAGAAAAGAAGATGGTTTGGTGTTAAAAATTAATAAAGAGAAGGTCAAGGATGAATTCCTTGTGAATACTCAAAATGGGTTAGCAAAGCATGATGAAATTGTTATACGGATAGTGATTTTTCCATTGAATGGAAAGGAGGTTAGAGGGCCATTAAATACTGTCAAGATAGAATTTTATAAATCTATTGGTACAAAGGTTTAGAAAGTTGATCAGATAGAGGTTCTTGAGGCAAAGGATCGAAGGAAAGATATGAAAGGAAAAATGGAAGAGATGAAAGGTAAATTACAAAGCAAAGTGGATAGATTTGATTACACAAGGAGATTCAAGAAGAAGAAAGAGATTTATAAGGTACAAGGAGGTGTGGAAGCAGCTAGGGAAGTCATTTTGAAAATGTTTTCAAAGGAAGCACAAATGAAAGATCGAACTTCAAGAGTAGAGTAGCAATTTCAAGGAAGGAACAAGTCAAAGGGCAAAGATAATGCAATTTTCCAATACTTGACTCATTGGAAAGGGTCACCAAGTGGATATGTAGGATGGAGATCATGGAATGATAAGAGGCAGTATGTTTTTGGTCCTCAAAGGGACTTGAGGTCTTTTTAAAGCCTGAAGTATGGTGTAGTGGCACTAAGTTCATTTTGTGCAAATGTGGTCAAATGCGGTCTTGTAATAAATTTTTGGGTGTGTGAGTATTTTGTTACTCAAATAAGGTCATAATAAATCATTCATAATGTATCTTGAGTCATTTGGTTGGTTTAGAGGTTTACTATGCAAATATTGCAAAACTTGTAAAAAGTTGTCAAAGTGGAAAATGCAAAAATGCAAGATTAGGGAAGCCAACAGTCAAGGGAGTTTAAAAGTTAGTTTTGTTGGTAGTGTTAGTTTTTTTATAGGAGGCAAAATATTAAATATGCTGAAAAAATTTGATGTAAGGGTTCTATCATTCAATTGGTGGAAGAAATAAAAAAAGAACTCTCATTTTTTTGTGTTTAACTAGTAAACTGTAGTTGCAGGCCATTGTACGGTCCCATACAGTTGGTTCTTGATTCAAAAGTGCTTTTGATTCATTGGATATATGTGTTAACTTCAATTTTTCTTTTGTTTGGAGTGATTTTATCAGGTGAGAAGGGTTTAAGAGCCAAAACACCACAGGAGGGTCTATAATACCCTGTTTAAGGGTTTGAAGTCAATTAAAATGCATGAAGCACCCATTCCACCATTGGATTTGTTTGTAACTTGGTGGAATGGGTTGTATATGGTAGGTTTAGGTGTCTATGGGGTTTTCAAGTGTAGGGAGTAGTGGTTGATGAGATTTTGTTGCTGCCCTAGGTGAATTTGTATGAGTTTTTTCTTAGAAATAGTGGGTATGAGTTGAGATTTGGTGAAAAGGAAATGTTAAAGGATGGGAGTGAGTTTGTAAAGAATGTGTAGGCTATATGTGATGAATCTGAGAAGTTCAGAAGGTAAAAAAAGTTCTATAGATTGGATTTTCAATAAACCATCTTTAAATAAGCCAAAGTGAGGGTTTAATGACTTGGCGAGTTTTTGGTTGTTTCATTTTATGAAAGTTGTGGATTTTGACTATTTATGGTCTAGTTATAACCCTAAAATAGATAGTTGGGGTTGGGAGAAAGTATAAAGTGGTGTTAGTTTGTAAAAGTTGCCTTTTTAGGCCTTGGGGCAACATACCAATCAAATTTCAAAGATGATGGTATGAAACAAGTGCATGAGTAAACTTGATATGTTGAACTTGAGTCAAATGGGTATCAGGAATGCCTATTAAGAAGTTGGTTTGATGTTGGACTTGGGTGTTAGAGTCATGAAACCACTATTGTAGATCTATAAGGAATATAGAGTGGTTAAGTGAGAAAACACCCTAGTTATGGTTTTGATGATTGAAGAATTATGGGAAATAGTTGGAATTGTGTTTGTATGCAATTTTCCTCCCTACTCTACATCAAATTAACCATTTCACATACCTTAAAAGTACCAAATCTTGAAGGTAAATTTATGGTTATCACAGATTCATGCGGAGAAGGGTTGGGAGGTGTGCTGATGCAAAATGGGAAAGTAATTGCCTATGAATCTAGAAAGCTGAAACCATATGAGATGAATTATCCATCGCATGATTTATAGTTGGAAAATGTTGTTCATGCATTGCAAAAGTGGAGGCATTATTTGGTAGGAAAAAACTTTGAGTTGAAAACTAACCATAATGGGTTAAAGTACCTTTTTACACAACCTAACATGAATGCTAGACAAAGAAGATGGGTAGAGTTAATACTTGACTATTATTTTAATCTTAGTTATATTAAGGGAAAATAAAATTTGGCTGTCGACGTATTCAATCAAAGATGACACGTTGCTTCTACAATAACAATCCAAACTGATTTTAAGGGGAAAGTACTCCAAAAGTGCCAAGAAGATGAGTATTACTTGCAAGTGAAGCAAGCACTCATTGATAATACACAAAATTATAGGTATATGAAGGTAATCAATTTGAACCTAATGGAATACTTAGATATAAGGGTAGAATGTATGTACTCAATGTAAAGGAATAAGAAATCTAGTATGGAAGGAAATACACAAAGCATTGTACTCTAGACATCCTGGAGTGATGAAAATGATGGCTGATGTAAAAACATTATACTTTTGGAAGAGAATGAAGGGAGATGCTGCTAGTTTTATGGCTAGGTGTCTTGAGTGTCAAAGGGTGAATGTTAAGCATCATCATCCTATTGGCTTGTTATACCCATACAATATTCTAGAAAAGAAGTGGCAAGTCATAAGTATGGACTTTGTGCAAGGATTTCCTATGTAAAGGAATAAGCACAATTCCATACTAGTGGTAGTAGATAAGCTTACAAAAGTAGCACATTTTATACTAGGTAACTTAACTGATGGGGCACCTATCATAGCAAAAGAAATTGTGTAGGAAATTTTTAGATTGCATGAAATTCCTAAAAGGATAATTTTAGATAGGGATACATGAGTCACTTTTGGGTTTTGGAAAACCTTATTTTTTACACTAGGGAATCGGTTGAATATAAGTTTAGCATATCATCTAGAAACAGATGGGAAAATGGAAAGGGTAAACCAAGTATTGGAAGATCTACTTAGGATTTATATCATGGATCAACAATACAAGTGGGAGGATTACTTACCCTTAGTTGAATTTTCTTACAATAAATCTTATCATTTTGCAATAAAGATGGCTCCTTTCAAAGCTTTGTATGGTTGAAAGTGTTAAACTCCCATATGTTGGGATAAACTTGAGGATCGAGTAAGTCTTGGGCTAGAAATGTTGGTTGAAATGGATGAACAAGATAAGGTAGCTAAGAAAGGGTTATCTGAAGCTAACGATTGATAGAAAAGATTGATAGAAAAGATATGTTGATGCTAAGAGAGTGCCCCATAATTTTTCATTAGGTGACAAAGTATTGTTGAGAGTGAAACCTCACAAGAGCTCCATTAAATTTAGAAAGTCTTCTAAGTTATCCCTGCATTACATTGGACCTTTTAAGATTCTAGAGGAAGTGAATCCAGTAGCCTATCGTATTGCATTTCCACCAAATCTTGCCATAATGCATAATGCCTTCCATGTGTCATACCTTAAACAATATATATTTGGTGATAACCATGTAATTCATTTGATTTCTTTATAGGTACAGGACCTCGAAGTAGTAACTCTCAAGTTTTTCAAGGTGCTTGGAACACATAAGCTACACTCACATAACAGAGAGGTCTTGTAGTGCAAATTCCAATAGGACCAATATGTAGAAGACACAACTACTTGAGAGGACTATGCAAAAATTCAGTAGAAATTTCCTCGTATTCTTAATGCTTTTGAGAATTTTGAACAATGTTTAATGTTAGTTGTTAAGTTTTGAATAATACCTTAGGTCATTGGGGACGATGATTCATAAGGGGGGGAGTATGTTACACCCCAAATGTAGAGTTACTAACTACTATTGCTACATAGGGTAAATATGGATGTAATGTGAAATTCTAGAGATGAATAAATTATGCTTGTACCTTGTTATCAATATGAATGTTATTGCATTTCATGATTGTCTCATTTGAATGTTACCTCTGTTGATGTTATTCATGGTGAAATACTAAATATATGTGAATGAAAGGTTATTGAATTATTATTATTCTAACTTTAGAGATGTTAATGTATACTATATATTGTTATGAACAAAAAGATTGTCATGTGCATGTGTTAGTGGATGCAGTTATGTATTCCATTCCTCCAGGAAGAGCAAAATTATCTCTTAGGAGAAGATCTTGGTCAACTAACCAATAAAATTAAACTATCTGAGCATATACACACACCACATTGGAAATATTGAGTTGAGTTAGTTTGAGGGTAATAGGTAAGTCATCCTTAACTAATGTGTCTGCATTTGAGAGTCTTGTTTACTTCTACATACATTGGGTGATATTTATCTGTTTGAGTTTTTAAGATCTTTCATGTGCGATTATGATTATATTGAAAAATGGGATTTACATGGAAGTATGTGTATATATATCCATATGCATGTCAATGGGATCTAGTGACATGCATATGCATATGTATTGATGTACAACACATAAACACTCATCAATATGATGGAAATCGTGAATGACTATGTGAATTGGATGTGAACATATATATATGTGTATAGTATATACACGTATGTATATGTATATGTATAAGAATACATGTGTACAATTGTGAATGGACACGTTCATATATATACATACTTACATACATACATATATAGATATATACATTTATACATACATACATACATATATACTTACATACAAACATACATACATACATACATACATACATACATACATACATACATACATACATACATACATACATATATATATATCAAATATATGCTTATATTATAAGACTTATGATATATATAAATATATGTGTATATATATATATAAATATATATATTAATGGATATATATAAATACATGTTAAGTATTTAAGTATATATATGTATGTATTATATATTATATATATAATAATAAATATATATTAAACATATTATATATGTGAATTGAGATCGACTATCTCTTTTTCATTAAAGCCAATTCATAAGATTGTTTCATAATCAATATAGACTATGGAATGAAGGTCAATATTGACCATGTCTATGGAAGCTGATTTAAAAGCTTTGGACTGCTAGTGGAAACTGAATATCATTGTGATTAGCACACGATATATGGTGTGGCATTGCATTTGATATTTTTGACTATAGAGCTCTTGACTTGGTTGACATATTTAATGAGACCGTTCTTGTCTTTGTCTCACGTATTATACTAGTTATGTCAATTCATTTACTTGATGAGTCAATAGAAATCTATTGTCATATAATGAAAGAAGATTTAGTTTGGATGTGCCAAACATGAATGAAACAGATTAAAGTTGGTGCCACTTTTGAGTTTGATTTGCTATAGATGTCTTTTCATTGTGTTAATTTGAATTATACATATGTTGATTGAATGAGTCTTAGGATTTCTTTCATCAAAACAAGTAGATTTGGAGGAGGTTTTGCTGAGTCTAAGCTTATTTGATCACCACCTTATTGCTTTGTTTCATGTGTTGCTTTGCATGACACTTGTTGTCTAATTGCATCCCTAAACTGTAGGATTTGAGGTTACTTGGTTGCTCTATAAATAGCTAAACCATTTAATTGTGAGGGACACATTCCTTTCAAGAGATTATATATCTTTTTCAATTCCTATTTTCTACATTATAACTAGCCATAATTTGCTTCTCATTGAGAGAGATATAGGAAGAGAGTTCTTATAGTTTGTGAGGATATTAAATTTTGAGAGGAGTAAGCTATCAACTTGAGAGGTGGAGTTTATAATGATATTTCTTGAGAAGTTGTTTGTCAAGCTAATTATTGTTAGAGAAGACTGTATTTCTGTCTTTAGTTGGATAAGTGATGACATGCATGAGGATCTCTTATTTTTTGTTTTGATGTGTCTGGCATGCATGGTTGAGATGTCTTTTCCAATATATGAATTAGTGAATGTAGATTATTTTGAAAAGGGATTTGAAGCTATTGTGTTGTTTTCATATTGTGTTTTTATGTACTCCATAGTAGGAGATGGGTGTTATCATAGGTATTATATACTAGGTATTTTTTAACACAAAAAAAACATATGGTGTATTTAGCTAAGTTATTTATTTAACTAGGAAAGCTTGTGTTTACTCCTAGGAGAGATAAACCTGTATGGGAGGGAATTGTTTACTTACTTTTAAGTAGGGTTATCCAAGTATTTAGGTTATCTTTGGAATAAAGGACTATCCATTATAAAAAATATCTATCTTGTGAACTTACTAGTTAAGTAGGTTTATTCATAGTAGAGTAATATGGTTGTAGGTTATCTGGGATGATGGACTATCCATTGAAGTAAATACCTATGTGTAGCTTAAGATAGCCTTAAGTCAAATCAACCCTGAGTAGTGTATTTTATGGATGACCCTCAGTAGAACATACTAAATGAAACACTTTGACCAAAGTAGTGTAATGACCTTTCTCTCCACTATCGGCTCACCATGATCTAGTATTAAAGTTCTAGTTATGTAGGACACAACACTATGCTCGGTTGGTTGTCATTATCAGTTACTCTACCAATCTCTTTGTCAAAGGGAAGTTCCATCTATTGAGGGATAGATGTGTGAGGGACCGCATTATGAATCTGTGGTTGGCGAAAAAGTGCCTGAGTGATTCTTCTCCTCCATAGCAGGCAATAGAAGAACCAATATCTGAAAGGAAAGATCCTAGTCCATCTTAAAGCTATTTTTTCTAAAGCTCTTTGATCTATGTTTGAAAATGTATGATTTCTTATTTTTATGTATTATATGAATGAAAAGGAATTCATGTTGTAATATGTTATGCATTTTGAATTGGAAATTATCAATAAAGAAAATAATTATTTTTAATACAACGACATGTTACTTGTTTATTTACTCACAAAGTGTAAATTGAAAATTTTTACTTCATTAAAGGGTTAGTACATTATGCAATTAAACCTAGAGATCCATCAATGGATAGGTTTGGAACATTTGCAAATGAATCCAACCAAGTATACATTAAAAAGAAGAAATACATTGAGGACCAAGTTGAAAAGATGAAAGATAACCTAGAGGAGATGGTGAGTACACCTATGGGTTCTACAGAAAAAATCCAAACCAACATTTGTTTCTTTGTAGATTACTCCAAGTACAAGAAGTTAAATTAGGACATATGCCCCCTCTCTTTGTTTTCCTATGTCATCTAAAAAAAATCCTACAAGGAGTTCCAAGAAGAAATAAACATGTAGCACCCTTGAGACACAAAAGAATCAAGAGGATAAGGAAAGAAAAAGCTAATAGAAAAAAGTACATAAATGAAGATGAAGATGAAGTAGAGGAGAAACCACATTTGATCTAGAAGAAGAAATCTCAAGACTCTTAGGAAGAGACTAGTGCAAAAGAAAAGAAATTGATGTGGTAGACACATAAAGTGAAGGGGGAGTGGAAAATAGGGATAACTTTAAGAAACTCCCCTCTGGGTGAAGGTGTAAAATATTGGCAAAAATCTCCTTTTATTTGAAAAAAATTATTAATTTTCCTGGGAAATGTATGAACATTATCAAAAAAATTGTAAAATCCTAGTGAATCTTAATGAATAATTGGAAAAAATAATAGTCACAGTGTCGAATTATAGCAAATAATCACTAAAAATATTAATTACAATGGAAAATCTCTCCTTTAAAAATTTGCATAGTTGGTCGGCGGAGTTCACCCATACTTTTTTTGTTTTTTATAATATTGAAGTAGGGGCCCAGGGGTGGCAGCCACTAGCAGGGTCAAGGAGGCAAAGCCCCCTTGTGAGGTCGAGGGGGAAACTCCCCCTCGCGGTGTTTGGGGACAACTTCCCCAATGTGCTCCAAGCATAAATTCACTTTTGAAAATGCATTGGAGCACACACGGATTAATCATTTTTTAAAATTCTCACTTAAAAAAAATGACTATATGAAGAGTTAAATTGTTACCATCGATTAGCTTTCTAATCGGATGGCTACAGGTTGATTTCATGACCTATATGCACATTCCTTTTAAAAGGTTTTTTGAGGCCTGAAATTTGTTTTAGGCCACATGATTAAATCTGATTGTGTGGCCCGAAACAAATTTTGGGCCTCAACAAGGGTTTTAAAATGCACGTACATATAAGTCATGGAATCAATCTGTAGCCATCTGATTAAAAGGCTAATCGATGGAAATAAATAAAGCCCTATTCAAGGCTAAATTATAATATTACTGGAAAATATAATTAATATTTGTAATTATAGTATAAACTACTAGTGAATCAATTCTAATGACGCATCGTTTAAAAAATAATGTAGATGTGAATTAATCGAGACAAAATTAATTTTTTTAAAAAACTTGGAGATTCAACATCCTTTTTAGCTTGTACTATTTGTCATTTCCGAAGGTCTCAATTTCAATTATTCACCAATTGGCGAAGATTCACCACTAAATTTTTCCCTAGTGGAAAAAGAAAAGAAAGCATTTATTATTCAAAGAAGAGAAAAGAGTTTTGGAGAAGAAGAAAATTCACCTAAAGGTAAGGGAAATAAGAAAGAGAAGACCCATCTGGTTAAGGAGCATATTCCTATAAATTTAGATGCATTTTTCAGTGAGATTATAGAGTTTGGCATGTTGAAGGAAATTTTTGCAATGTATGCAGATACAGATAATGAAGAAAAAGCAACTATCAAAGAGGCTATTGTTTTTGATAAAGGAAAAAATGGGTTTTACAGGGACCTGAAACCACAAAGTTTAAAAATATAAGAGAGATTAAGCATTAAAGATCACAAAGAAAAAATGGCTGGAAAGAGAAAAGAACCATTTCAAAACAACAGCTCCCAAACAAAGGCCAACAAAGGCCATCAAAAGACCTGGCAGAACAACTAATAAAAAAAAAAAACCAGCAGGAGTTAATCTAATCACTTTAACACCTCTATTGTCTCAGCTTCTAGGTTCTACATCTCCTGAACCCCCCTCTTAAAGGTTTGAACCATCTGTGGTGTGGGAGGCTATTGTTAAGTATATGGTAACATTAAATAAAAACCTTGGTGAGATTGAGGATCAATTTCCTAATGATCTAAAAGGCCTGTTAATTGTTAGATGACAAGAATCTATTGATGAAGATGCTAATATGAAATCATTTTCCTTGGGGAAGATTGGTTCCTTATCTCTTCTCATAAGAGTACCTACTCTTTGTTTTTCCCTAAATAATTTGTTATACAACTTAGAAAACATGTGTCCATCCTCATGAGACAAGGTAACAAATAATACCCCTCTAGTTGTAACACATTGCACACAACTTAAGATCTTGCTAAATATTTGGGAGCTTCACAATATAGTGAAGATAGAATACAACATGAAACATCTATCCTAGAATGTAATGAACCTATCAATGAACAACATGAGCATGAACTTGGTCAGGAAGATATGGTAATAGATAATACCCCTCTAGTTGTGGAGAATATTGTGGAATAAAAGGAAGATGATAGGAAAAATTCCTTGAAGAAATATGAAGATGAAATTGAACAAAATTTTCCTCCTTTGGATATGGATAAATATGGTAAGAATAATAAAGAAGATATGAAAAGTTTCCTAGAGAAGACTGAGGAAAAAAAAGAAGATACTTCAGCTCGTTTGAATGTAGAGAATAATATTGAAGAATGTTTTGGTAGTGGAAAAAAGGATAAGAGTGATAAAAAGGAAGAAGAAAGTGCAATAACTGGTGGTGAATCCTCCAAAGCTTTTAGCGATTCATTGAAATATTTGTTGGAGATGTAGTTACATTTTGAACTAGTGGTTTTTGTAACTCCTATAGATTCCCATGAAACAAGGTGAGGTGGACCTACATAAGATTTCCCCTTTGCACAAACTATAGCTTGGTGATATATTTCATACCTTTTCTAGGAAGGAAATTCGACAAACTCACCAAAACACTAAGAATTTTGTAGATGAAGTAGCAAAGGTGTTGTAGGAAGGTATTCTTGAAATAACTGTTAATAATGACTTATCTAGTGTGTAGAAATTGAAATTATTGCCTGATTGTTTTAAGGATTATTCTATTGGGTTGGAATAAAATATTGAAAAGTATGGAAAAGAAGGTCAATCACAAGAAGTTAAAAGAATTTTTTGATAAATGCGGTACTACTCATGGAAAGTTGCAACAAAACCTAAGGGATTTTTAGAAATGTTTGGAAGAAGCTAAAGTTTTGTTTTAGTTCTATTTGAAATTTCCAATCTCTACAAGGAGCATCAATGATCAAAAAAACTCTATTGAGTCACAAAATTCTTAGGCTTCAAGTGCATATGATCTCATAAACAATGTAGATGGAGAAAAAAGAGAAACCATTAAAAAAATACATGGTAAATTATTTCTACTCTAGGAACAAAAAAGGAAAATCATAATGCAATACACTTAGCTCAGAGATTTGGTGAGTGCAAGACTTACATCTTTAACTAGTGTTTTAGCTAATACTGAGAAGGTGGTGTAAATGAATCTAGTTCCTTGTTATTTTAAAGGAGACAACCTCCATATTCAATTTGAGAGTTAGTCTCAGTATGATTTCTATTACTAAGAAAGATTGGGAGGCACACTTTGCTAAACTGAAAGTGTCTTAAAAGGGTGTTTTACAATCTACTACTTAATTTTTACATTTTTCTCTGTATATACAATTTTATGATTTCAATGTACATAGGAAGTAGTTGATGGTGTTGTAGTAAAATTTTTCATTTTTGATGCATAAATTTTTAGGGGGAGCCACTTTGATGTAAGCATTTCACTAAGGGAGAGATTGTTGGAGAAGTGTGTCGAGTATAGAAGAGAATTATCTTTTTGGTACACTTTTCCCTTTATGTCAAAGGGGGAGTAGTTTTGGGAGAGTGTCATGCCATTAATGACAAATGGGGAGATTGTTAGGAACATGAGAATGATGGGTATGGTGTTGTGATTGATGTCAACCCATTGTAGAATTGTAGAAGTGTTGGTCTAAAGAAGACCAAGTGTTTTAGAGAATTGGATAAGTCCTAGTGTGTATATTTAGTGTTCAAAGTGTTAGTGTAGGTTTTTTAATATTATTTTTCCTACACATTATTAAGCATACCTTTGGTTATAGGAGATGTGGTTCATGTGAGGACACATGGTGTAATCAATCGATTACATGTGTTGCTCCTGCTCACACTTGGGTGGTTGAGTTTCACACCCTCTTTTGGCCTTATATGCCACCTCACAAAACCACTCATTTGTCTCTTTCTGAGTAGGTTATGCCACATGTTTGGCATTTTCCAAGTAGGCATAACTCCCACCTAATTTGGTTATTTGGGATTTATTTCTCCTCTTGGAATTATTTTCCCATGTTCTGCTATATATTTTGCACTCACCTCTCCCTCCTATCTAGTCCAGATGAGTTCATATTAACTCAGTCAATTCAATGGAGAGTTGAGGTATATTGTATCATTTAGTGTGTGATAAAAGCACCATTTTGTTATTGCACTATATTATAACATTTTATCTCTTTTTTCTCTTGTGTGGAAGGTTTATCTTAGTTTTGTAGGTGATCCAGGGTGCTCGAGTTCATCAACAACTCTTACATGGTATCAAAGCGTCATATCTGCAAGCCCCTTCTCAAATTTGAGAGATTTGTGAGTGTTTTAATTAGTATTTTAGGTTGCAGCATGCCTTTGCTTGTATTAAGTAGCTGATTCTACCTTTTCATGTTTTTTTTGGTTTCTGGGGTCATTTTTGTTGCTAAAGGTGTCTATTTTACACTAGATCCCCATTTTTTGTATATTTTAAAGAAAATTTGCCATCTGGGTTTTGTTTGCAGTAGAAAAAACCCATCTAGGTCGTTGCTATATTTTGTATACATGTTATATATTTTGCAAAAAATAAATTAGAACATTTAAGCAGATCCCATCTCCATTGGAGTTTTGCATTTTGCACCCGATCTTCAAAAGCCCGTATCTCAGTCATTTTGGCTCCTTTTTGCAAGAAATTATTTTTGATTTGGGGTAGAATTTTGTAGTATTTACAATGGTGTAATCCATTTTCGCTCAAGTGATCTGGATTTTTTAGAAAATTAGTTTTATCAGTAGATCTGAAGGATAGTTCTCGTTTTTGGAACTTCAAATGGATATAACTTTCACATATGACCTTAGATCAAGGTGATTCTTTTTTTGAAAGTTAATATTTTTTTGAGCACTACACATTGGTGCTATTTTGAGATTTTGATTCTAAGATTAGTTTGTACTTTCAATATTTGGGTCCAATATTGGACATTGTAAAACTTAGGAAAATAACTCCAGAATTGTAAATGCACTAATTATAAAGTGCCACCATTATATTGTTCTGGGTGGGATCATGATTGAGTAATTCAGAGGCGTAATCTTTTTCCTTTGTTGGTTTATGTCTCTTGAATGGTCTATTGTGTGCCTAAAAGTAGAGGAGTTTAATATGGGAATCAAAACACATCCTACTATATAATAAGCTTAAATCAATGGAACTTTAAGTCTTGGCGAGATGGAATCCTAAAACATTGTAGGTGGCTTAATATTTTTCCCTATCTCTATGGACTCATTCCTAAACCTTTATCAAAATGGAAGAGAGTTGTGTGGGACTTAAAAATAGAACATATCCTAGGAGTAATTGGTTGTAGTTGTGATATTGATACACAAATGGTCACTGATGGCATTTAGATCCCTCATGACCTTATGAAAAAACTTTGGGAGATGTATGGAGACTCGAATGAACCTCCATTCCTAGAGGATCATGTTGTGGATTGTCTTGTTCCACTTGCAGAGTTTAAACCTATTGATGATAAAATAGCTGAAACACTTTCTGATTGGGAAAGGTATGGTAGTTTTAATGACATAGAATCTTCTCCTCTTATAGAGACATCTATTGAGACTTTAGTTTCTATGGCTCCTAATCCATATTTAGAGGTATCATCTTCTTCATCTATGAGTCAACATCTTGATGTTGAGGGCTCTTTTATTCCAGTATTGGAAGAATCATCTATTTCATCATGTTTTGAAGATACAATGGGGGATGATAGGTGTAGTCATATGGCATGCACTAAGATCTCATCTCCTTCATCTATTGTTGTGCCTGAGGATGCTCATGATCCATCATTTTTGGCTCCTTGTGATTCAGTGCAACATGACATATATTGTCTTTCAGGCTTGGCTACTTGCGATGGCTTCTTAACAGGGATTTCAGACTTGTTTGTAGAATCTCATATTGTAGATTTGGGAGACATTATTGACAGTATTCATCTTTTCTTTGATGGAGATGATCCTTCTTCAATTGTTGTGAGGGAACACTCTGACCCTCTTGCTCATTCTCTACATGATCATTCTTTGCAGTTTGGGATGAGTGTGGATAATTTTGGACAAAGTTTAGAGGATGCTTCTTTATCTTCAAAAGGGATATTCTTGTCTTCGGATTTTGTTCTACATTCATCTCCACTAGGCCCTGGATTGTCATCTTCTGCAGTGTGGCCTAGAACACCTGATTTGATGGTGACATCTTTCAACATCGACATGGAGACACCTAAGTAGAGTTCAGAGACTTCATACATTTTCATCATTCTTCCTTCATATTCCTTTTAGGAATGGGAAGGTATCTTGCATACATCCTTAGTTTTCTTTCTTCCTAATGAAAGGAATATTATTCAGCGATCTTGGATCATCTTCAGCTTCTTGTGTCGAATATTCACCAGTAATGTAGGAGATTCTATATTTGGGAACTATATGGTCTCTCTTCTTCTTCTCTCTTGGGGGAGAGTTTTGTCCTATGGGTTTTCTCTTTCTCATCTTTGAGAGATTTCATCATTGTACATGGGTACCTAACATGGCCTTGTAGCCAGGACCCATCTTTGCGTTATTTCATCCTTTCACCCACCTAAGCTATGCCTAAGGGGGGTTGTTAGTGTAGGTTTTTTAATATTATTTTTCCTACACATTATTAAGCATACCTTAGGTTATAGGATATGTGGTTCATGTGAGGACACATGGTGTAATCAATCGATTACATGTGTTGCTCCCACTCACACTTGGGTGGTTGAGTTTCACACCATCTTTTGGCCTTATATGCCACCTCAAAAAACCACTCATTTGTCTCCTTCTGAGTAGGTTATGCCACATGTTTGGCATTTTCCAAGTAGGAATAACTCCCACCTAATTTGGTTATTTGGGGGTTATTTCCCCTCTTGGAAATATTTTCCCATATTCTGCTATATATTTTGCATTCACTTCTCCCTCCTATCTAGTCTAGATGAGTTCATATTAACTTAGTCAATTCAATGGAGAGTTGAGGCATATTGTATCATTTAGTGTGTGATAATAAAATCATTTTTTTATTGCACTATATTCCAACATTTTATCTCTTGCTACTCTCGTGTGGAAGGCTTATCTTGGTTTTATAGGTGATCCTGGGTGCTCGAGTTCATCAACAACTCTTACACAAAGGAACAATGTTTTGGTCCACATTCCTCTCCCTTGAAGAATCTTGTCATGAAGTTTTAAGGTGTTCACGGTATGTGTTGGATGTGTCTAACTCTAAAGTTTTTTGGTTTTATGTCTTTTGTAGTTGAAGATACTGTTGATAGTGTATCAAGCTTAGTAATGGTAGTGTTATAGGTGTGAAGTGCATGTTGGAGTGCTCCGCATTATACCATGGATGAATATTATGTTGTATAGTTTGAGAAGGGTTGGAAGGTGTTAGATGTGTGTGCACACCAAGTGGAAAGTGATTTGGTGGTCTACATGTCAAGTTGTGAATGAATAGATTCTTCATTCAATTGCTGCTTCATGAACAATGCCAACTTAAAGATTTAGGAGTCATGTGGAGTTGAATTATGCATAGAGCATAATCATTGGAGAGATTATAGGTCATGTTGACCTATTTTGGTGTTGTACACATTTTGATTCTCTCTACAAAGCATGTGTGTTGGTTTTTTGTGCTAAAATTTTATAAGGTTAAACATTTCATCTAATTAGGCTGACCTAATTGATGTTTTTGTTGATTACGATATATATACAAGGTTAATTCCTTTTCTTGATGTAATTAAGAGAATGCACAAGAAATGATGTAGTGTGAAGTGTGAAAGGTGATAGTGGTGATGTATAAGTATGCAACAACAATTTTTTTTAGCTTAATTTAATTGTACACTCATCATATTGTAGATGCATTATTGGAAGTTTATTCCTTGTAGTGAGCCACCCTATCTTCTTTGTTTCTATTCTAAGCAATGAGCCCTTAGCACTGAGCCATTATTTTTTGATAGTAAGTCTTTGGGTAGTGAGTCCACCATTTTCTAAGTCCATTTTAACTATTTATAATATATTGTGAGTTAATCCTCACTATGGTTTGTCCATTTCTATGGTTTTCCATGTAAATATGATGTTCTTGTGCTTTTTTGTGATTGATTCTTTAATTGTTACTTTCAATTACTGCACTTTTAATTTGATTCTTTAATGAATTTTTAAGTTAATAAATTTAGTTAATTCTGATGAATATTTTAAGCTTGATGGTACCTAGATATCATCCTTGATCCATATTTAGCTACACTCATTTGAGCCTACTCCTTATCATATTGAGTCCTCATTTTCTACTATGATTAGACATTACTTCTATTATGCGACTAACATTTGTAGATGCTTGTTTGAATGCATGTAGATCTATAGTGATTGGCTTGTTGATTCCCTATATTACCATGCATCTATAATGATTTTTCTATGATTCTTGAATCTCACAATCATGTAGATGCCTATATATTGCACTCTTTTCTATCACTAGAAACTTCGCTAATTCTTTACCATTCAAGTTGTCATTTTCTTTTTAGGCTTATGAAAACAATTGATCTTCTTCTCTTTTTCTCTACATTTTGCTCCTCTTGTTTGTCCTTCAATTCATTGATGCAATCTTTAGTACATTTTTTAACTTGCTCTTTATTGACTTTCCTTTTGGACTTCATTTTGTATAATATCATTTAATATAACTTCTTTTTTCATACATCAAAGATTCATAACTTATTTTGTACATTAATATTTACTATTCCCAATTATTCAATGCAAGAATAACCAAGAAAAATATCCAAACCATAATTTTTTAAAGGAAAATAAAATAATCCTGAAAGAACTTCAAATATTAAAAATATAAATATCCTTATTATTTGATAGTCCTTGATATGCCTTATTTGAACACATACATTCTTAACCAATTCCATAATAATAATAATGATATACTTTTTCCTACGGTTAACAAAGAAAGCAACCTTTATATTTTGAATGTGTACATAAAATTAAAATGTTGAGTCTTCGTTCTTTCAGAATAAAGTGCATATCTACTTCTTTTCCTCTTTCTTTTCATCCTTTTTATTTTTCAATCTTTTCATCTTTCTATTCTTGTTCTTCTTCTCCTTCTTGAACTAATGTATATAAGAAAGCATGTTTTATTCTATCAAAAGAATAAGTATCCTTATGTAGTCGTGCATTCCATTGTTTACCTTAAGATCTTTTATGGTTTTTCAATCTTTCTAATGCATGTCCACTTGCATGAAAATTAGGCAATTGCATTGAAACTAAGGTTTCTAAATTCCTCCCTATAGACACTCCAAATATATCTTGGCGTTTTATATATAAAGTATTTTTGTGCTACTGCATCATTTTTCTAATGGAAACATGTTTGTTGATCAATCAATTCAAATTAATAACTGAGTCTTGCATTCCTGTATACCACACGAATCACAATTTCTGTAATAATCTAATATATCAAAGAATGTTTCAATTCACAGCTCAAAATTTCTGTTTGAGAAGGTCTTTAGCTAGTTCTTTTCAGAACACAGATATGATATGGTAATTTAAACTATAATTGTTCATGAGCATTCAAATAGTATTTTTAGTGCTTTAACATCTAGCCTGTTTTCGCCAAAGGCATTTATTTTGTTAGTGTTACGCATTGTGTCTCATGTTTCTGTTCAATCTATTCAGTTATGTTGGACAATGTTTATCCAGTAAAAATTTGACGAAGGCCCATTTGTCCATAGAAATCAAAGCTTTTTAAAGATGTGTTTTAAATTATATTTAAGCGATTCCTTAAGATCATAGAAATTTGAAAGCAGTTCCTTAAAATTACACAAAATGGTAAACACTTAAGTGATTCCTTGAAACTGTACACAGCGGAAATGTTAAAGCAATTCCGTAATAGTATATTTAATGGAAATAATTGATTAATACAAACCAAAAAAGCTCTAAAATAATTGTGAAGCGATAATCTGCGAAGAAAGATGGAAAATTCCTTTTTGTAATGATGTATGGAAAAGCAAGATAATCCTGGAATGGTATAGCACGAATGCAGGCTAATTTTAAATTTGCTCTCTACTAATACCATGAATAGCAAGGTAACCCTTCAATGTTATAGCACGAATGCAGGCTATTTTTAAATTTGCCCTACTAATACCATGAATTGTCTTAAATTAAATATGCCGAGTGTCTCACTTGTAATGTACAAGTCAAATCCGTGATAATTCTTGTAGAACTCCGTGAAAAATATGCTAGGAAGTCTATCCACATATAAGGGTAAGGTAAATGCTTGTCTATAAAGATTTAATGGACAAATTGTTTGACGAGCATGAAGCTACATATGGGTTATGGTAAGAGCATCTAAAATATGAGATCATGTGGAAGAAATCCAAAATTTACTTACAGTAGGGAGATAGAAGCATAAGATATTTTAATAAAAATGGAAGTCTGTCAAGGGACATTAAATTTTAGAGAAATCATCCTAGCATAAGAGGTGGTTCATAATAAGAAAAAACAAAAAAATGTAGTAGGGGCTAGGGAGGTGTGGAGGGGACTTTCAGGTTGTTATATTCAAATTATACCTTTTCAAGGCACATGATGTCTGTTATGATATATTGACCTTAGGTTAAAGTAATTTTGAGTTAAGTTAGCTAGTATCAACAAGTTTGTTCATGCATGCATACCCCCCACTTTTTGGAATTGGTCAAAGTGTCTTTAGGACCTTGTTTCTTATGACTAAAGGGATTTGAGGAGACAACCTCTTTCTCATCGCGTTCCTTTTAGAATTAGGAGGATAGGTGTTGTGTTCCTTTTATTCCCAACAATGCCCAAATCTAATTTGGATTAAGGTCACTAGATTTAGACTCCTAAATCTTATTTGCACTTGATTATGTTTTAATTGGTCATGTGGTTGTTAGCTTTGGTCTCCTTTCCTTTAATATTTTGGTCCTTGTAATGTCCTCTACAACCCTTCATCTATGGTTCATCCCCCCTTGTATAACCAGTTCAAGATATATTGTTTGAGCTTGTGAATTCCTTGATGCGGTATTTTTCTTCCTATGTTTCATGCTTGTTTGGTTGTGTTTTGTCAAGCATTTGGTTTAGACTTGTGGGCCTTCATGTTTATGTTCTTTTATTTAATGCTTGAATCCTTAGTTGTGCCTGAGCCCCTTTGTACTTTACTCTGTCAAATTTGTGACTTGCTATTGGGTCACCCAAAACTAGGTTATTTCCTTGAACAAGTAAGTTGATTGGTAATTACTCATCGAAAACACCTTTGGTCAATCTCATAGTATTATTGGTAATGGATCCATGGCCTCAACACTTTATTCCCTATTGTGACCTTATAGTGTAAAGTTTGACGTGGCTACCACTTCTAATTTATGACATGAAATGACTTTATAAATTTGTTTAAAACTTTCCTAGCATAGGATAAGTGTATATAAATGGGGGACGGAAAGGGGGTCATACATGTTCACTTTTTCTTCTTTAAATAAGTTAAAGATAAATTTGGAGGTGATCCCACAATATGGGTTTACAATTTTTGGCCAAACTAGACATTGAACTGATTTTTTCTAACTAAATCTTCACTTTTAGATACCTATAGCGGTTAAACCGTGAGGAATTTGAAGATGATGCAAGATAGTGATTTGTGACATTGTTTTTGTAGATTCTAAATTTTTTTTTTTCAAAAATTTTTGAGTCAGATTGTAGTTCTTTTTCCATCTCCTTCAAAAACTAGTTTTTTTAGTAAACACCATTTTTAAGGAGTGATGCTCACCGTATAACACATAATTTTTTTTAAATAAGGATAAAATTCTATTTTTTTGAATTTAGATTTGTAACTACGATATCTAGTGCTTCCAATTGGTTTCATAGTGTTTTATTGTGAAACCAAATACAATTCAAACATAGGTGGACTATATAACACATAATTTTTTTTGTATGTATTAATATCCATTTTTTTTTGTTGGATCAAGGACTTCAATATATGGTGCACTCATATTTTTAATTTTTTTTTGATAATTTATTCTATTTTTTCACATGTGCAGAACAAAGATCTTGATTTTTGGTGAAAAACCTACATTCACAAGAAATAAAAAATAAATATAATAATAAAATTAAATTTATTTAAAATTATACTTATTCATAAACTTATAATAAGGACTACATACTTACAAAAATAAATTTTAAATGAATTCATTTGATCCCCCAAAAGGTAAATCAAAAGTGGTTTTTTATTCAGCATTTTAATAGGTGTAAAGGAGACTCTGTTATAGGTATGGTTTAAAACTAGTGGGGTTCTATCCAAGGGGATTTGATCTAAGGTAGTTTGATCAAACCCTCTTCAATTGGAATGCTTTAAATGGAAATTTTTAAGGCTTAAATCATTATATTTTCTAAAAATATGTGATTTCAGCAAAAAATAGAATCTCCCAGAAATTGTAAACCAACTTTGTGGGATCACCCTTGGACAAGTAATTAAAGATGTGTATGTTGAAGATTTGGAGATATGATACAAGGAAGAATCTTAGTATTCTGAATTTAGTTTCAAAAAATCTAAATATTTTTAAAAGTGGTTAAACCTAAGGGCACAAAATTTTTTACCATATTCAAAAGTATTCATGTTTTTATCACTAAAATATAGTATAGTGTCTGGGGTATGTCCTCTAGTTTTTTGATAATTAGATAATTTTAAAACTCAATTGTGAAACCAAGAGTGAGTACTAAGTTGTATACTTTTCATATTGTTATTGAATATTTTTTTTTGTGATTTTTGAAGTGGATGAATCTTGAAAACTATATCATTGAGTGTGTGCCAAATAAATTGCACAAAACTAATTAAAAATATATATTTTTTCTTTGATTGCGTATGGAGTGAAGCATAGAAGAATCATATATATATTTTTAAAGTTTAGATGAATGGGTCAAAAGCTATGAAAAATTTATACATATGTATTGGAGGAATACAAAGACATTATTCAAAAAAAAAAATGGTAGAAAGTTAATATGTAGCTCTTCATTTTGGTAGTGGTTTTATAAAATTTTATTGTAAAGCATGTAAAATTTGATGAGGCTAAAGTTCAAATTTGTGTTATTTTACATGTTAAAAATGCAAATTTAAGAGTCACAATAGAATTCTAACCCTTAGGCTTGGAAATCCAAGCCTAAATGAGAGAGGATCATAAAATTTTGAATTCAAGGCATTAAGCATGCATACGCATTAAAATCGTACATGTTTTTTTTTTTTTTTTTCATAATGCAAATGTGTTTTGTTGAAAATCTCAAGATTGAAAACTAATTTTCCCCCATTTCCATGCACTTATACCCCATTCAATCCCCCAATATAGATCGTAGCACAATTATTTTGAAGTCATTGATCTTAACATAAGGTGGTGGTTATTTTAACATCTTAGTGCATATGTGCCCCTTTTATTTTATGTTTTATGCTCACACTGTTGGTTATTTTGTAAGAACCAAACTGATCTCTAGACATACCTATGGATTTTGCCCTTTCCAATTATATGTAATACTAAAGGGATTGGCCAATGAACAAATAGAGGTTGCTTAAACTCCTATTCCTACTCTTTGGGCTTTGTGAAACCGAGGAGGGTGGTCCCACAATGTATACCTAAAAACCTATTACAATCACAACCAAATACATTGTTAATAACATATATCTCTCATGATACCACTTAATAGCAACATTAAATAACTTGGCAGCTTATTGTGCTAATGCTATATAAGTTGATTATGAGAGAGAAAACACTTAAAATAAGGAGTAACAACAGTGTTCCTTTTGAAACTTTATGGTTAAAAGAATGAGTAGTACTAAATCAACACTATAAATGTAACACTAATATCCTACATGAACCAGTGTCTTTATCTAGAGCATAGAGTCAATATCCTTTAACATATAATGATAACAATTCAAACAATAACACATATAAACCCAAGAAATATTGCACTACAATATTTCTCTGTGACTCTAAGATTATCACTTCTTACAGATATCCTAGCACATAGTAATTATAAGTTATCACTCTCATATAAGCATTTGCATCAATTGATTGAATCGATAGGAAAACATGAAACTAAACATCCATCAAATAATGATAGAGAAAAATGAAGGAAATCCTTGACCTCTTTCAATCATAACTTATAACAGACATACAGGGAAAGAAAATAACCATGAAACCAATATTAATATGTATCATAAAATGCTATACCATTATCAATCTTATATGCATGAGAATGAACTCCAAAATGAAATTAAAACCAAGACCCTAACACTTGCTTCGTATTTTCTTGATAACACTAACAGTATCAACTCAAAATTTTCTAGCTCTCATACTTTTGGTCCTAAATTCCTTCTTATAGAAATGAAGGAGCAAAACAAGCCTCAGACTAGATAACACACATGTCATGATTTCATAGGACCACTTGCAACAATATTCCCTTCATGGTTATGCTTGAGTCTTTAGGTGAAAAAAATAAACATGAGGCAGAAATATTCTCAAATCTTTGTGGAAAATAGGTCCCACCTTAAAAGACATCATTAGTTTGTTAGAACAGTCACAAGATATTCTCCATGTGTTCCAAATGCCAACTATAAGGAAATAAAAACAACAAAACTTACGAAGCAAGGAAAATAAAATAGAAAAAGGTAAAAAAATGTTTAATCCACAATAGCACCACATGCTAATCACTTTGAGCATTGAGGAGACAATAATATTTTACCATGTTTTTATCAAAATCTTTTAAATCTGTACTATTTTTAGGCTATGTATCATTCTTCTCCTATCCATTATTCTTCTTATTCAATCTGTATACTTCTCCAACCAAACATTGTACTCCCCCTCAGTGGGCCATTTAACATTCAGTAAATCTTGCACCTTAGTAGTATACTGGGAGTACCTTGCATCAATTAAAACTCTGGCTTCTTTAACAAATATATCCATTTTTGACTCAATTTCTACCATCATATCAATGTCTGAATTCAGCAAGAGGTAATTAGTGACAAATAGATGCATCATAGAAGCATCAAGCAATCCTCCCAAATTTTCCTTCCAGGTGTCAAAAAAATGGAATTCACCCTTGAAATTCAATATTTGAGGCATGCCACAGTTCTCCATTTCCTTGAATATTTTTAACTTTCTCTAGAGTTGTATTCCCAATTTTCCATGGAAAGTTGTTACCTCATTTATTGAGTCAATAGTCTTCAATATGTCAAGAATATTTGTGGGTGCCTTGGGATCATCCTCTACTTTTGGCATCATCTCTTTTAGTTTACTCACTCTAGAAATCTAGTTTTTCCACTCATTCCTAAAGTATTCCTGTACTCGCAAATACATTGTATTTTCCTCATGAATGTTTTTATACGTGGCCCATACTTTGTTAGCCTTGTGAACCATATTTTTTACTCTATGCTTAAGCACATCCCTAAAGATCTCACTAGCCACCTTGACTGTCTCTAATTTTTCCTACTTGACATTTTCCTCTTTAGTAGTTAACTTTCCTTTTAAATCATCAATTATAAGGGCCAAAGTTTCACTATCTGGCTTAGGCATATCAAGCGAGGAAGAGGGAGAAGGCTGAGTCACCGTCTTTTGGGTAGCTTGAATGGTAGCACTCATTCAACTAAATTCATTCAATTCCTTGACCAAAGATTCATATTTCTTTTGAGAAATATGTGTAGTATCCACACTAAGCATAGAAACATGTGCAGTTAATTCATCTATCTGGATAGGAGTTATGTCAGTAGCTATTTTGACCACCAGTGAATCCATGACCTCTTCAATTGGCCTAGCAACCTCATGTTTGTTAGTATTAGGTGCCATAGACCAAATTGCAAGGGTATGCAACTTTGGACTATACCCAGAGCCAAATACTTTATCCTCAAATTGATCTTTAGATATCAGAGCTTGAAGGTCTCTTCTAATTGCATCATAGGCTATGCCAGCTATAATGGTACACCCTGGTAGTAGCATAATTCCACTATCCTTAACAATTCTATGAGATTCAATAGGAGTAATGGCTGCAATTTCAGAATTTATCTTTTATTCCTCTACTTTCTTAGCTTTCTCCTGATGAGGAGGTTCAACAATAGCTCAAGCTGCTTCCAACCTCTCTTTTATTTCTTTACTCCTTTGTTGGATCATAAATTCCTGAAACTCTTTGGTTTGTACAAAATTATCATCCTCCAAGAACTCATAACATTCCCTAATCCTGGGATCATCATCATTTTCTCTATCATAATGCCACTAGACAATCCTATCAAGAGGAACATCTGAACTATGAGTTTCTTCAATATGGGGAACGAGAAATTTCTACTCAACTTTTTGATTTCCCGGCATATGTTCTGCCACTTGTTCCTCTCCAATCTCTTGAACATCTACAAACCTCTCTAAGATATCCATAACACATTGTTTTTGTTAATACTATAAAAGGATCTGGGCCCTATCTACAACCTCCTTTACTTTTACTTTAAATTGGCCAGGTTGATGGTCCCTTATCATAGTAAAGACCCTTTCCAAGGGTTTTGCAATTTCATTGTATGAATTGGTGTAGTAGGAATTCCTTTTCATAATCTTCTCCTCAAGGTTTGTCATGACTGTCCACTCCCTTTTCCTAGCCATAACAACCTCATCACTTGTCAGGTTCCTCATCACATCATCTTTATAGAAAAATCATGATGTATGATGCCTAAGTTCTTTTTTCTTATCTTTTTAACCAAAAATTATTTTGGATAAAAAATTCTAACCACATCTATAGTCATTCTGGTATTATTTACCATAATTCCCAATTTCTCATACCCTTCAAGGGCAGTAACATTAAAATAAGCAAAAGAGCATTGGGGGTATAACACAAAGCCCTTTCTGCCCTTTCTAAACATTTCAAAATCCATAACTTCAATTTTTGACATGAGCTCCATGAATGCCAACCTGGATGAGACATACAAGGGTAAGTGATGGGGTGCCACTTTAGCTCAATAAACCCTGATCAAAGAATATTCAGAATGTAAAAACTAGTCAGCCCAATTATGTGTACCTATAGAACCTAGTACATCCATTGGGCGAATGACATTCTTGATTTTTGAAGAAAGTCTGAATCTAGGTGCCACACCCAATGACTCTAAGGTACCATGTCTTATTATATTGGCAAAGAAAATGTAGTTAGAATTGGAGCAATCCTGATCCCAAATATATTTCCACATTTGCACAGGGATGACCTCATTTTCATTGTTCATAATCTTTAAATTCAATTTTATTTTCCACTTATAATCCCCTTCCCAAAAGAGCATGTGCATCGGTAAGGAATAATGAGGGAAAGATAGAGGGAGTGATCCCTTTTTCAAATTAAGAAAATCCTCATTCATTTGCTGGGAAACAATGTTAGCATAATCAAAACCAGTGTTTCGATTATAGTCTTGTATATCTGCCACCATCACCAACAAATCAGGGGCTATTCTGGCCTCAAAATATTGAACTAGCACTTGGTTTAGACAATAGTAGGTGTTCTTAAATAGTCCTCAAATTCTTCACACTCAAAAGGCTCAGCATATATTGAACAGTGAACTTTTTTTTGTTCCTTCTATGTCACACAAGTATTGATTATTTATATGCAATTTTCCTTCCTTGGTATTCAACATACAAGTTAGCACGCTTGAGCTTTGCAGTTTAATTGGGATTCAACCCAAACACATCCAACATTTTATCCTTAGTTACCTCTAGAATCATATCACCATTCTCACTCTTGATTTGACTGTCAGTAGGATCATAGTGCCTTGCCATCTCCATCACTAAATCAACCTCTACAAACACATTTAGAACTACTAGCTTTCCTAGGTTTAACCCCGACAAGAAGCATGCAGGCTTACTTGAATTTCACTTATTGAAAGCATACTTAAAAAATTTCCATCCACTCTAGGGTTGGGGTTTCTCACCAATCTCACTAACATTATCAATCAACCTAGTGGTAACAACTTGTCTTGTGGGATTTTTTCCAATTCATGACCCTCCCTCTCTAATACCTCCATAAGTCTCTTGCATAAATTTTTTTGTTTCCTTCTTTGCACTTTTGGACCTTGTGGAAGCTATAGGAGTACTAGGCAAAGGGTTATATGCAGCTGCTGGTTTGGGCTCGGGTTCAGCTGAAACATGTTGAGTTTTAAGTCTTTTGACGTTCTTTTGTTTTGGTTTCCTTTCAGGTCTAACAATGGACTCACTATGTTCTGGGTCACTCATGCTTATAATGCGAATGGAGATTAGGGTTTGCAATTTTTTACAGCTAGATAAAACCCTTCACAATTATGATAGAACAAAACTCTACTTCTGAAGAGGACAACTTTGCTCATGATTTAGACAAGCTCAATTGTCAAATTGAAAGCACCAGGAAAAGACTAAATTTCATTTTCCATCAATTTTTTTATTGTCTCTCATGGGCGTTCATCCTACCACCTTAATTAATAGGAGGTTTCAAGGTATGTGCAGGATCATCATGGAAAAAAAAGCCCTTAAGTGGCAAAAAAATCAGAAAAATCAAAGTTAAACAACTTGACATAAAAATTTGAATAAGTTATCTATATTATTTCAAAAATATGTAAGAATGGAATTTATAGAAAATTGAATTCAGTTTCTAAACTAGTAGGTTTATTTGTTTTTTTAAATCTATTTGGTGAAAACTTGAAATTTCAATGCAATAGTACTTAAATTTCAGGGAAAAAATAAGTAGGTGTCTGTCTGACCACCCTAACCACAATAAAAAAAAAATATATATATAAGATTTTAGATATAACTAGAGGAATCGTGTCCTGATGTGATGCATATTTTTTTGTAATTTTTTTCCAAGTAAATAGTTAATTATGAATTTTTCATCAACATTAAAAAAATATAAAAACTCATATGTCTGACCATCTTAACTTGGTCAGAACTTCATGAAATTTGATTCATTTTTTTTAATCCTATAGTATACAAAGTATAGAATGTGACACATGTTTTGGATTCAAAAAATGTGATATTGTTTGAAAGCTATAGATGTTTTTCAATCAGTCTATCAATCAGGACTTTAGTCATAATTCAAATAGAAAATGAATAATAATTAGTTATTAAATTCAAAGTAAAGCATAATTTATATTCGTGGAAAGCTAAGAATCTCCTATAAAAACCCTTTTTGTTTCATCAATTTTGGGTAAAAAATAAGTCATCAGCCACATACCCTACACATACGCATCATATACCCACTTTTTTGGCCCATCATGATCCTGCACATACCCATTACTATTGCTTACCCAAAAAACAAGCTGTCACCCTTGTTGCAAATAATCTTTGGAGTTTTCTTCACAAATTCTTCAGCCTCTAGTATTCCTTCTACTAGCCAGTGAACTAGGATGCACAATAAACTAGATATCTACTTTCAGTTAGACTGAGAGGGGAGCATGTCACCATTAATATTTGATAGTAAGGTCGTAGGAACGAACTCACAAGTAGCCGTTCAATTTTGAATCTTGATCATTGATCCTTCAGCTTTAAAACTATATCAATGGTAGATAATCCACCTCACTACTTATCTTTTTGCTTTATACAAAATCCTTAAGATTTCGACACGTTGCTTCTTCATGTAGCATTTGTGGCCAATCGCTAATTCACTTCGTTCTTTTTCATCTTTACCAGCAATGTAAGTACCTTATGCGACAAAATATCAACCCTTAGATCAATGGTTGGACTCTTTATCATCCTCATCTCCACCACTCCTCACCAATTCAACTTTACATCTTGATTCCAATCAACGACAAGATATGCAAGCACTACAACACCACAACTTGAAACGTACACCTACATAGCAATAAAATCCATCAAAAATAGAATGTAGCCAAATTAGGGGGAGAAAAACCCCCATAAGAGACCATATCACTCATCGCTAATCATGACCTTAGTGTTCTCAACAAATCTGCGAGGTGCAATACAACTGGGAACTCATAATCTTCCTCATTTCTAATCATAAATAATCCCTTTACAACACATTAGCGATGGGTGATGAAACTAGGATCGTGAGGTGAGAAGTCATCACTTATCGCTATTACAACCTTAAGAACTCAAAAAATATTAGTGATAAGTGATTCCTTAAGAACCTCACTCATTGCTCATCATAAATAGAAACTCAAAGAACAATTAGCGATGGGTGACACCTTAGAGATACCACCTCATTGCTCATGTCGCTAATTTAAAACAAATATCTCAAAAGTAATTGGTGATGAGTGATAAGGACATAAGGCCGACTGAACTTAAGTGAAATTTTATGCATGTGCAAAATAAGTTGTTATGATGGGGGGGGGGACTTCCTAAGATGATATGATAGACAAAACAAAAGCTCAAGAACCTGAAAGTCATGACATAGCTTAGTTTTTTGAACTCATGATGAGGAAACTAGTTTCCTAATAGAGGGTATTAAAATAGTGACCGGCAATGGGAAATAAGAAGTCAACAATCAAATAGAATGATTAATTGATTTTAAGGAAGCATACTTTCAAGAAACCTCCCAAATGTGACAAGGGTTTAAGATGGGACAATGAGAATTAAGGTTCCATCAGTGGCTCCGACTGGGGACATATGGCTCTTGTAGGCATGACGAGATTACTAAAATCTCAGGTTGAAGCAAACCAAAACATGGATTAAAACCAAAGGACCCAAACCATGGAAACTACCTAGATGAGGTAGCAAGCCCCAAAACAAAAAAAAAGCAAACACACCTATATACACAATATAAAAAGAACATACATGGAAGATAACATGCTTAGGAGAAGTATGGCTTTAAGAACTATCCATGTACTAGTAGTTCAAAAAGTTCATCTGTGAGGCTTTGAAGAAAATATGAATCTTCTCTATGAGTGTTGGCTATCAAGTAAGGGCCAATCCATAATGCTTCAAATTTTCCATGTTTTCCCTTATCCTGAACTCTTGCATTCCAAGCTAACACCATGCTGTTAACTTCAAATTTCTTGGGAGAATATCTTTTATCATATAAGTGCTTAACACTTAATTGCATCTTCAAATTTTTATCTTGAGCTTCCCTCCTAGACTCATCCAACTGTACCAAATTGTTTATCCTGTGTTGCATATCATCACAAATTTCTTCATCATATTACTGCACAAACTTGTACATCTTGAGTAGGTTATTTTGCAGCAATATTGCCTCTAGACCATACACTAAACCAAAGGGTGAGTAACCAATGGCCTTTTTCATAGTCATTCTATCTGCCCAAAGTGCCAAATTTAATTTTGAATCCTAGGCCTTTTTTTGCTTCTCCATAATTCTCTTAATTATCTTCATCAAGCTCTTATTACTAGACTCAGCCTGACCATTTCCTTGGGGAGGGTATGGTGAAGAGTAAGAGATTGGTATGACGTGTTTCTCACAAAAGTCATTAAATTCATCTAATCTAAAATACGTAGCATTGTCTGAGATAATCCTTTGAGGGACTCCAAATCTGATAAGAATATTATTCAACAAAAAATCAACCACCACCTTGCTTGTTGCCTTCCTTGTAGGTATAGCTTCCACCCACTTTCTAAAGTAGTTGGTAGCAACAAGAATCCATGAGTGACCTCCACTATATTTTTCTGGTATCTCCCTAATGAAATCAATCCCCCATTTTTGGAAAGGGGCTTCAACTATCATAGGTCTGAGTGGCATGTTTCCTGAAAACTTTAGTTTTCCTGAGAATCATTGACAGGCATCACAAGTTTTAACAAATTTGTGAGCATCTTTAAAAACTGTAGACCACCAAAATTGAGCTCTTAAAATCTTGTGTGCAGTAGTTTTTGCCATATAATGACCACCACACACCCCATTGTGCATTTCTTGTAGAAGTTCCAATGCTTTTTTTCCATCCACACATTTCAGAAGTACTCTATCCAAGCTTCTCCACCATAACTCATTATAAATGATCACATACTTGATAGCATGTAATTTTAATGTTCTTTTTTCATTGTCAACCATATCAGTAGGATATTGCAAAGTTTGCAAATACTAGACAATTCTTCTATACCATCCACATGTTTGCATATCATAGAGAGGTGCCACATTAATTACTTCAGTGTGATTTACTTGATTGGCTTCTAAATTCACCTCTTCCATCAATTTGGTTAGGTCTTGTCCTCTTACTACCTTGGTAATATGAACCCCAATGTTGAATTCTTGGATCCTGTTGATCCACCTATATCTTCTTCCTTTTGTCTCTTGTTGAGTAAAAATGTCCTTTAAAGTTGCACTTGGTACAAGAGCAATAACTATAGCCCCTTGTAGGTAGGTTTTGAAGTTCTTTATAACCTTCACCAAAGAATAAGCTTATTTCTCAGTAGTGTCATACTTCAGTTCTGTAGCTTGTAGAGATTTTCTATAAAACACAATTGGCTATTAAAAAAATTGCTCATTTTTCTATAGTAGAACAACGGCAATAGTATTAAAATAAGAAAAAGAGAA
Organism: Sequoia sempervirens; assembly: GCA_007258455.2. NCBI lineage: Eukaryota > Viridiplantae > Streptophyta > Pinopsida > Cupressales > Cupressaceae > Sequoia > Sequoia sempervirens. Next base: position 23,565,986 of record VDFB02000017.1, read on the forward strand.
GATGGGCATTGGTTTGGAAAATTCAGGAGACTTCAAGACGAGAGCCTCTTTAATAGCTTGTTTTATCCTCTTAAAAGCCTGATTGGGCTCTTCACTCCAAAGTACCTTTTTTCCCTTTTTCAACATTTTGGAGATAGGTCTTTTAATCTCTATAAAGTTGGTTACAAATCTCCTTAGAAAGTTTATTTGTCCAAAAAAGGACTGGATACTCTTGACATTTCTTGGTTGGGGAATCTTATCAACAACTTCCACTCTTTCAAGGTCTACAAAGTTTGTTACAAATCTCCTTAGAAATTTTATTTTTTGAAAAAAGCACTGGATGCTCTTTGACATTTCTGGGCTAGGGAATCTTATCAATAGCTCCCACTCTTTTAGGGTTTATCCTTACTCCTTCCTTGGACACAATATGTCCTAGTAATTTTCCCTCGGTGACCCCAAAGGCACATTTCTTTAGATTCAAAGATATTTCATATTCTAGACTTGACAAAAAAAATTTCTCAATGCATGCAATGATCCTCTTCTTTCTTAGAATAAGTAGTCAAGCCATCTTGATATACAACCATAAATAGATCAATAAAATATGATAAAGCTGCATCCATAGCCCTTTGAAAAGTAGCACCAACATTTCTTAAGCCAAAAGGAATCCTTACATACACATAAGTACCCCAAGGAGTAGTAAATGTAGTCTTGTACTACTTAGACTCCTTAAATTTTACTTGATTATACCTTGAAAAATTGTCCATCATTGACAACAACTCACAACTAGTTACCTTTTGTAACATGGTCTCCATGTTGGGTAAGGGATAATTATCCTTTAATGAGGATACATTCAGATTCCTAAAATCAACACACAGTCTCATATCCCCATTATTTTCCTCACTGGTACTAAATTGGATACCCATGAAGAATGCCTAATGGGTTTTATAATACCAACCTCCCTTAACTTTATCAACTCTTTCTACATCTTGGGAGATATCTTAGGATTAATTGGTCTTTTCTTATGTATGAAATATTTTGCATCCTCTTTCAAAGGAATTTAATTTTGAAACAACTCCTCTTTATAAGCTTTCAAGTCATCATATGACCAAGCAAAGACATGCCTATACTTTCTCAACAAAGCAATTAACATGGCTCTCACATTTGGTTTCATCCTTTTTCTTATATAAACCTTCTTTGGGGCATTTTTTGTTCCCAAGTTCACTTCTTCTAAATCTTCTGAGTGGGCAATAGTCGCATTGGCCTTACTTGTTTCTTGATTATCAAAGACCCTTTCAAGTGCTACAAGGCCTTTGGGGATTTTTTTGGCTTTAATTGGATAACCTCTTTTCCAAAGATTGTGTCTTGTCCATTAGTATTTTCTACAAATCCACCAAAATCAATCTCTTGGCCTTCATATTTATCAGCACATTTTAGGAATCTAAGGATATCCTCATCATCATTAATTTTTTTCCAATTGTACACATTGTTAGGGATAAAGGGCCTTGTATTTATCTCAACCTTTGATATCCTTATGAAAGTTATATCATCATGTCTTAATGTAATATTAGCTATTAGATCAACAACTCTATTATGTTCTCTCTCCATCTAGTCTATTCCAAAAGCATCAAACTATTCAATGGAGTCCCAAACAGCATTCTGGTATTGCCTTAGTCTATTATTTTTGTAAGAATATTTAGCTCTCACTTGGGATAGTACTAACTCAGAGTCACCTATTACCATTACTTTTTTGATTCCATGTTTTTTAGCAAGTCTTAATCCCAATAACAAGGCCTCTTTGTATAGACAAAAGATAGTGTAAAAGAAAACTTATAAGTACTTCTAGTTGATGATACTAGCAAAATACCTACACTCAATCCATCTTTAGAGGTTGCACAATCAAAGTACATCTTCCACAGTCCCTCTTTAGTAGACATCCTTGAAACTTCATTTTCTATAGGTGCAGGACATCTTTCAATTTTGGTACTTCCTCTACCTTGAACCCACCAATGTCAATGTCTATAAATAGATTGTGTCATCTTCAGGGACATGTTCCAACATATGTGGGACCCTAGATTCTCTCATTTCTTGGACATTCCTTCCATCAATAGGAAATGTTGAATAAGAAATATCACACTCCATACTACCTCCCATAGATGCACTCCATTTTTGTGATAGTAGCATTCCATAATTAGGTGGGATATCAACTACAACCACACTCATTTTAAATTCCTTATTAGGGAAAGTTGCTAAACTATATGGAAGCTCATTTATCACACCTACCATAGGGACTTCCCTAGCATCCATGGAATAATGCTTACCATGAGTGATATCAACTTTTAGCTCTAATGCATCCATGCTTTTAATTGGCATGATATTTTTTGATGCACTAGAGTCAATAATATAATTCTTTATGAAATTCCTGCCAACTATCAAGGTAAGAAAAAATGAATCTATCTTATCTAGACATGTATTCAAAGAATTTCCAAGAAAAATGTGAGGAATCTCATCAATTACTCCTTAAACTTCCTTACCATTTTTGTCCTTATCACTTAATTTGGAAGGAGTGGGTTCTACTACACCATTACTAGTTAGAGTAGTGCCAGTGATAAGGGCCACTACCTTTTGTTTATGTTCCTCTATCCTCATCATTTCAAGAAAAAGGTACATATACTTTAACTTGACTAAGTAACTGAAACATGTCAACAAGAGTATACTTAGGAAAGTTAGTTGAAGGCATACCTTGTTCGTAGCTCTTTTCTTTCTATTGGTTTCTAGTTGCTTTAGCCTGTGTTTAGTGTCCTTTTTTATGGCTTCAGGAACTTGCTTCTGCATCTTTAGTTTTTCAGTAGCAAATTTGTGTCTAGGAACAAATTTTAACTTGCCCATCCTCTTGGCCCAAATTTTATCTCCCTTGTCTTCTTTCTCTTTGAAAACTTCTATTTTTTTATCAGGTACATGTTCCTTTCCCTTAGCCCTTTTTTCTTTGATGAAAAGACTAGCAATATTACCTTTCACACCACTGACAGTTCTATTCCTCACATGATAAGTACCTCTAGCTTCAGTAGCTAAGACTATTGCATACTTTTCAATTTCCTCTATAGAAGGATTTCTCAATGAGATACCATCTTAAATCACCTCCAAATTGTAGGCCTCATCATTGCTGGTATCATGTTCATCAGAAAGAACCTACTAATGATATGTGTTAGCTATCTACCTTTGATTGTCAAAATATACTTCACAAGAATCTTCATCAGAAGAACATTGACTGTAGGAAACATTAGAATCACCCATAATCATAAGCACATCATCATCCTCCTCTTGATCTTGTTGATCAAAATCCCTAGGAATGTTATCTTCTACCTCCACCATTTGTGGCACTACACACTACTATGATGAATTTGGCATTCAAAAATTCATACACCAAGGAGTATCTTTAGCAAAGTTTCCTTAATTATTTTGCAGAGGGTCTGGAGGAACTTTGTTTTGAGCATTTCTTTGATTATTTAAGACATGCTTCCCATTATACCAATTGGTATTGCAAGGATGGTCTTGCAATCTAGGGGGTCTCTTATTCCTTTAGTGATTCCATGGTTGGGCCTTCTCTTGCATTCCAATTTTATCATTGATGGTTTTCATGAAATTGTCAAGCTTGTCTTCAATTGTTACCCCTTTAGTAATTGAATTCTTTTCTTCCCTTTTTAAAGTTTTGAAAAGTCTCAAATAATTTTGTTTACCAACTTTACTAGTTGTCTTGCTGATGTTTTCAATATGTTCTTCCATCTTAAAAGTTTCTCTTAAATATTGAGGACGCTTATCTAGTAGACGGTAACTCATCTTTGTATCAAAATCATTGTAATAATTTACCAAGCATACACGATCATTGAAATGTAAACGAGGAGGAAACATTTTTATAGCCTTTTGGAACCTTGTATTAAACTTAGCAATAGATTCATTGGACCCTTTCACAATATTATTGAATTGATTCAACAAAAAAATTGAATTAGTCTTATCACCATACTGCTCTTTAAAAACCCTTGTGAACTCTTCCCAAGAACCAATGCTCTCAATAGGTAAACTTTTGTACCATTCTCTTACATCTTCAACAAGAGACTACATAAAAAATTTCATCATGACATCTTCTGCTTCTACCTCAAAGTCATCCATAACATTAACGAATGCTTTGAGCTAGTTTTCACCACTTAGAGCGTTATTTTTAGAGAATTTTACTAGAGCAAGCCTAAAATCTTTAGGGAATGGATTGGGATAGCTAGGTATTCCAATGAAACATAATTGTTAGTGTAGATGTCTAATTTGATCACTTCCATATGATCAAACGTGTCTCCTTATTCATCTGGTCACTCATCCCCTATGACAATATTAATTAAACCAGTTGTTTAATTGATACCCTGCATCTTGCAAAAAGGGTCCTAAAGTATTTAATTTAATACTTTACCCCTCTTCCTCCTCTAAATTAAATAAATACACCCTTCTATTTAATTTACTCATATTCCCCTTTTAAATTAAAATTCATTTTTAATTCATCTTTTCTCTCTCATGGTCACATCCTCCAACTTTTGCAAGTTGGTCCCTAATCCATTTTAATTACTTCATCTTCTTCTAATTAACAAGGGTTAGCATGTGCACACCATTAATAATCATTAAGGTCACATCCTCCATAATTTCCCACTTGCTTCTAATGAGTCATTAGTCCATCTAACTGAGTACTTGCACAACCCTAATCATTTGGTTAGCCTAACCTAATCCTCATCCTATTTATGGCATATGTCTTTGAGTCAACCTTATTAAAAGCTTTCTCCTTTTGGGAAAGGTACTCCACTTCCCCATGTGAATTTTTAATTCACCTTTTAATCCCCCAAGGCACCAAAAGGAATTTTTAATTCCTTCACTTCTCCCCACATGTCCTTCACTTATTCTTTATTCTTTCCCATCTCCCCATGAGAATATTTGAGGAATTTTTAATTCCTCACATGTCCTCTCACCCACATGGGGACAAGGACCTCCTTTATGAGGAGATCTTGTCCAATCCCAAGGTACTTTGTACCCCTCTCCATGTCATGTCCTTCTCCTTCCACCTCATGTCCACTTCACCTTTTAGGGCTAAATCACATGCCACATGTCAAGATGTGAGGGCTTGTGAGTTCTCAACTCACCATAGCCCTACATCTTGATATTTGGTGGCTCAATCTTGACCCTCCATTTCCCTTAGGAATTCTCAAAATTGGTATAAATACCCCCTATTTTCTCTCATTTTGGGGGAGAACATTTTTCTAGCCAAACTCTTGCATTTTTGTTTCTCAACCTACACTTAGCCATTTTCTTGTTTCCATCCACTTGCACTCATCTCACACTTCACATCTTGCATCTACTTGCCATCCAAGGAGCATACACATCAAAGATCGAAGGGCCAACCAAAGGATTGATTCAACACAAGGTATAGAGTTCCATTTTGTTGCTTTTGCTTTGTGTTGTTTCCAACTTAGGCTAATCTTGAGGTATAGGTTGTTTTGGTGTTTATTTGCACTCTTTTACTTGTTGCTTGATTTCTAACACTCACATTCAACCTATCACATTTCTGGCACGCCCGGTGGGACCCACAAATGGGTATATTTCCTTCACATTTGTTATTTTTTGCATTTTTCAAAGTCTAGGTTGTAGAGTGGCAGACCTGTCCTAATAGAGTGGCAGATCTGTCTAGCAGTGGCAGACCTGTCCGGATAGAGTGGCGGACTTGTCCTGATAGGGTGGCAGATTTTTCCTCTGGCGGTGGACCTGTCCTGTAGTGGCGGACCTGTCCAGCATTGGTGGACCTATCCTGACAGAGTGGCGGACCTGTCCCTGCAGAGTGGCAGATCTGTCCCTGCAGAGTGGTGGACCTGTCCTCTACAAGGTAAAAATTTCAATTTTTTTCCGATTGTCTTTTGGTAAAATAGGAACATAGTTTAATTAAAGGGGTGTCAATAAACCTTTTTTGGCATGTTTGGGAAGGCTATTTGACGTATCCAATCCCCTTGCACCATTTGGCGATCCTGGGTGAAGAGAAATTATAGCTTTCCAAGTCCTTTGAGTCACCTATTTTTCACTTTCTTAGTGGAACCTGCTTGGGGATTTCATCACCCCAAGGGATGATTCCAACCACTCATACTAGCAGGGTATATAAAGGGGGGAGAGCGAAATTTGTACCTCAATCCAACCACATTGTAATTGGTGAAGCGTCAGGATGACGTGAAGAGTTGGTCTAAGCCTATAGTATCTCGCTAAGGTTCCCGACTGACGCTTGTAACGGGTTGGTGTTCATAGTTTGAGCCTCACGTACCAGGTGTATATCGAGGACTCCTTAGAAACCATGTGCATCATAGAGTAAAAGACTTTGTTGACCATACCCATTTCTACTAATATTAGGGTTGTGCTGTTTGAATTATCTTTCTCGTGCATAAACTAGTGATTGTCAATTTAGCTAAGTCTTTTATGATTGCTATATTTTGGGTTCTTTGCCTTACCCATCCATCCAAACATCCAACTTAAACTTACCCTTTGGAAAACCTGTCATCATCCTTTGGCGGACTTGTCCAAGTGCAATGGTGGACCTGTCCAAGTGTAGTGGTGGACCTATCCTAATCCTATGACAGACCTATCCAAGTGCAGTGGCGAACCTGTCCTAACCCTGTGGCGGACCTATCCCTATGCTATGGTGGACCTGTCCAAGTGCAGTGGTGGACCTATCCTAACCCTATGGTGGACTTGTCCCTGTGTTGTGGCGGACCTGTCCAAGTGCAGTGGCGGACCTGTCCTTTTGTACTGGGGGACCTATCCCTTTGGCCAGCCTATATCATCACTTTGCATTCATTGTCCCTCTATTTTGAACATCAAAATGACCATTTAGCATCCAAAACAAACATCTAAACTTCTTTTCTAAGCCCCCATCCCTTCATTCTAAGGGTCATTTATCCTAAACAGTCTTTTGCTTGCTTCGAGATCCATTCATCTATCTTGAGACACTCCCCATCCATCCAAAACATGCTTTCATCTCTGATCTCCATTATTCCATATAAACCCCATTAGAGTTGTCATCCAAGTTGACCTAGGTATTCATCCCTAATCGCAATCATCATAGCTGGCTTGGGATCGCTATCTGTCTTAGGTCAGTTATCTTTTTCGACCCAATCAATTCGCTTCTATCTCAAGTTGGATTTGGTGTCATTATCATACATCCACCTTTCAATCAATACCTAGTGTTACCAAAGATCATTCTTAAACTTAGTTGTGGATCTCGGCCTTCATCATATCTATCATCACATCAATCCTAATCATCAGATTGATCTGATCCCCACATCATCAAACCTATTTGGATCAAAACTTGAAATCTAGGTTAGTCTAGTATCCACCTATCAACCCAATCTAATTCCATCAAGCCAATCCACGTCAGCCTAACCGATCATCATCAGCTAATCTCCCATCAAAATCATTGCATCATCTTGCATGCCAGTTCAAACTCAATCACAAGCAAGGAAAATGGCCGACCAACAAGCCCTGAATGTCCAATCGAACGACCCTCAAAATCCCACCAACACAGTCAACATCTCATCAGATCCCAACTATGGTGCTAATATCCCTCATGATCCCCATAATGGCACCTTGTCACAATCCAATGTGGATGGTCAAAACATGTCACCCCCTGGTGAAGAAAACATGGTTGATCATCCTGAGCTCACATTCGAGGAACACTTTAGCAACCCTGTTAATGCACAAATGATAGAACGCCTCCTCGAAAGACATGGGGACAAAATCTTGGCTCACTTGATTGATAAGGGTGTCAAGCTGCCATTAGGTGTTGAATTATCCAAGTATGGCACCTCTGCATCTAATGTACCCCAAGTTTCACATGACATCTCTAGTAGCTTGTATGTCCCCAACGTTCCTTCCGTAGAAGGTTGGCATCAACTTGAATTTGGTAACATTGTCCTCTATCCCATTAGCAATCCCACACATCCCACCATCTCGATCACGGGAGCACCCCAAACCATCGATGCTAACGATCCTTTTACCTATGGCATGCCACAAAACGTCCCGCAACTGCAACCATTAATGCTACCAACACCACCCCCCTCAAACTTGCTTCCTGTCAACATTGGGGGCAACCCTTTCACTACCTTGTCCCCACATCCTAGGGAAACCAACCTTCCTCCATCATCATTCATACCTCAACAATCACCCCAATCTAACAATCTGCCACCATCGTCATTCATACCTCAATAACCTCCCCAATCTAACAATCCTCCATCATCGTCATTCATCCCTCAACAACCGCCCCAATTCAACATCCCTCCTCCATCGTCATTCGTGTCCCAACAACCTCCCCAAGCCTATGCTCCCACTAGCGTTCAACAACCTCCCTCGCACAACATCTCAATTTCACCTCCTCCTCAAACACAACCATCATAGCATCAATCAAAAGGAAATCAACCTCGGCCTTCAGCCTCAACCATATCTCCATTCCTTGCATCCCTTTTATGCCCGCAAGCACAACCAGGACATAACATCCCATCTCACCCACCACAGCTGCCAACTATGCATCAACAACCACCCCATCATTACAACTATTATAACCAGCAACAATATCAACAACAACCCTCCTATGTGGCATCGCAACAATCATATCAGCACCCCCAATATCTGCAAGCCAATCAACAACACCTTCTCCCTACTTCCCAACAGTACGCTACCCATAACTACTAGACCCATCTATATTCCACCTTGCAACAACAACCTCTTTATCAGCAAGGTCCATTGGTGTATCAACAAGGGCTGCCACCTCCTCATCCATACGCCCATCTCCAAACATCCTCTCAGAATCCACAATCATCCTACCATCAATACCCATCCAACACACCAGCCAATGCGGACATCCTAGAAATCAATGCTGCTCTGAAAGATCTTCAGGTAGCGGCTAGAAAATAATCATTCAAGTTCACAGATATATGCCCATACCTGTATGATCCCTCCATCTCACTGGTTCCCTTCCCCAAACATTTTGAGATGCCAAAATTTGAAAAATACAAGGGGAACAAAGATCCTAAGGCCCATCTACAGGAGTTTTACTCCCAGTGTCGAGAAGTGATCCACAATGACAACTATCTCTTGTGTCTATTCCCCCAAAGTTTGGGAAGCAATGCGCTAGGGTGGTTCATGACCCTCAAAAAGGGATCTATAAAATCTTTTGCGGACTTGTCAGAAAGGTTTGTCTCCTACTTTTCCTTCAACTTGGAGAAAGATACTGATACCCTAGATCTTCTCAAAGAGAAACAATGCGAAGGGGAAAACTTTACTAGCTACCTCCAGAGGTGGCGTGCCCTAGCAAGCCAAATGAAAACCCCTTTGAAAGAGAAGGACATGGTCACCCTTTTTATGGAGAACTCTCATCCTGACTTGGCCCACAACTTTTGATTACATTGGGACCCATCCTTGAGTGTGCCCTTGTTGCCAAGGGGCACATTAAAATATATAGCCAAGATAGGGAAAGGACATTCAGCGAGAACCCACGTTTTGGGAACAAGAACAAAAATGCACTAAATGATGGTGTCACTGACACTAAACATGTCCACGTGGCCAACACATCCTAGAAACAACAACAATCCATACCTAATGCCATATTTGTACCACAAGGGATGCCCCCTCCTCCCCAATAGTCCAATCAAAATAACCAAGGGAACACTAAGCACCAGTATGCTTGACTAGGAGAACCCTTGAGTGTCATCTTCAACAAACTATTGTAGATCAGTTATCCGATCACGTACCCTGTCACTAAGCCACTCGATGAATCCAAACCTAAGCCTACATGGTTTAGGGAAAATGAATATTGTGAGTTCCACAAAATCAAAGGACACTCTTTGAATAAGTGTCAAGGTCTAAAAAAACTACGTCCAGGATCTCATAGATCGAGGTGACATCAAGGTTGATCCTAATCAAGCTCCGTCATCTAATGCTTAGTTGTAGATCTATCAAAATGCCTTCCCAAACCATAACCAAGGCCTGAGCACTTCCAATAGTAATCATCAAAACAATAACACAAATAACGTGAGCTACAAGAATGTACCCCTCAATTACGAGGGTATTATTCATTACATTGAGCAGGTGGAAACTCGTGTATCCATGATACATGTCAAAGCTAAAGACCCTCAATGTGTTGTGACCACTCGATGAGCCCGCATCACAATTCCTATAGCCTCTACACTTGCCCAATCGACTCCTGTAACTTCCTAGTACAATATCCTTGATCACCTAAGAAAGACCCCTACACATATCTCCATCTTGGATTTACTCAAGTCTTCCCCCGTGTATCAAGAAATCCTCAACAGAGCCCTATAGGAAACCCATGTGCCTAATAATATGGATCCTACATAGTTCCAAGCCTTGGTAGGACACCTAGCCTCATCTCACCAACTACACTTCAGCCAAAATGATATGCCCAACATTGATGCCACTCACAATTGCCCCTTACATATTGAAGGCGTGGTTGCCCGACATAAAATAAAAAGAATCTTGGTAGATAATGGCTCTACCCTCAACTTGTGCACTCTAAAATTAATAAAAAAGGTGGGGTATACCCAAGTAGACTTAAGCAACCAGATTATTACAATCAATGCTTATGACAATGCAGAAAGAAATTCATAAGGGATCATCAATAATCCTGTCCAAGTGGGACCGGTAGTTTAGTACATCACCTGCCATGTCCTTGATCTAGACTTACCATATAATCTCCTCCTCGGTCGTCCATGGCTCCATGCTATGCATGTTGTGCCCTCCACCTACCATCAATGCCTCAAATTCCTAATCAATGAACAAGAGGTCACCATCTATGCCGATCCCCAACCATTCAAATATTGCCGTGCTCGAGGGGCATCATTTCCCCATTTACATTATTGTCCTGGGGTCAAAATGGGGGCATCTCAGTCATCACCCATTAATCCATTATCCATCGTAATAACTACTCCATTTTCCACTAATCCTATGGTCACAAAAGTCTAGATCATTGACAAAGGGTATGGTGAGTACGAAATGCACACTACTCTTAATATAGAAACCATGCCACCATCGCCACACGAGTATGGTCAACCTTCCCATGCTACCCCAAAGGAGGACAAGACTGTCACCTTCTGTGGCAAGAATATCCCTACCACCACCTTTGTATCCCTGAGTATTAAGATAGATGCACCAGAAGAAGACATAAGCCAATGGGTTTACCAAGAAGAGCCTCAGCCGGAAACTCCTCTCAAAGAATACTTCCAAGAAAAGTGCCCCTAGCTGACAAAGTTAGTGGAAAAGCATAACTATCAAGGCAGAGGCCTAGGAAAGCAAGAACAAGGGTGGTTACAACCTATTGATATGTCTCTGCTACCAAAAAATGTGGGCATTGGCTATGACAGAAAACAAAAAGGCCCTGAAACATCATCTAATGCTTCCAATAGTATAGCTGTGGACAATGGTTCATTGGAAGACATACCCGAGGAAGAATCCATCATACATGCATACGATGACATTAATCATGCTGACCTCTCTTCCATGTTCGAATGCCTATCCATCTGCACTATCAGCCTATAACTTCTCCATCCTGAGCTCATTGATTGGGACCTACGAACTAGCACACCTGTCAGTATGTCTGCAGATAGCTATGTTAACCTCATGGGATTGGGGGAGGATGAACGCTCCAGTCGTAAAAATGAGAATAAGAAAAATAACAAATGGTCATCTAGTGAAAACCTTCCTAAGGCACTTCGTGACCTTGAAAAAGTAAAAATAAAGGACACATCTGATGGCAAAAACCTCGAAGAGGCACTGGAAGATGGAGATGTTCATCTTCCCCTTATGGGAACTCAGCTATCTGCTAGATCATCTATTCTGATTGAAGAGATGCAAGAGATTAATTTGGGAACTGCTAAAAATCCTAAGATTACCTATGTAGCCAAGTCACTCTCTGAACAAGAATATCCGGTCTTTGTGCAACTACTCTAGGAAGAAATCATTAACTTTGCCTGGTCATACTTAGACATGCCAAGCTTAGATCCTGCCTTGGTGTTTCATCACCTGGACATCTGCCCAGACGCTAAATCTATTAAGCAAAAACTCCACAAGATGCATCCGCAAGTCGCATTGTTAGTCAAGAAAGAATTGGAGAAGTTATTGGAGGCAGGATTTATTAGACCAATTGACTACTCCTAATGGATCTCCAACATAGTGTTGGTTGCTAAACCAAATGGTGACATTCGAGTCTGCATAGACTTCAGGGATCTCAACAAAGCCTGCCCAAAAGATGATTTCCCCCTACCCAATATTGACATGTTGGTCGACCTAATAGTAGGAAATGAGATGTTGTCCCTTATGGATGGCTTCTCTAGGTATAACTAGATCTGAATCGCACCTGAGGACCAACACAAAACTACCTTCACAACTCCTTGGGGCACTTTCTGCTACAATGTCATGCCCTTCAGTCTCAAAAATGTAGGGGCGACATATCAGAGGGCAATGATGGTCATCTTCCATGACCTCATACACATTATCATGGAGGACTATGTTGACGACCTATTAGGAAAATACAGAACATGAGCAGAACATCCCGCCATCCTGAAAAGGATATTTGAGTGGTTAGAGCACTATAAGTTGTGGCTAAATCCAAAAAAGTGTCTTTGGGGTCACTTCCAAAAATTTGTTGGGTTTCATAGTCTCTCACAGTGGCATCGAGCTTGATCCTACTAAGGTGAAGGCTATCCTAGACATGCCCCCTCCATGTAATCTCAAACAGTTAAGAAGCCTTCAGGGAAAAATGTAGTCCATCTGTCAGTTCACTGCCCAGCTGGCAGACAAGTGTCAACCATTCACTCATCTTCTAAAAAAATATTCCACCTTCCGATGGAACTAGCAGTGTCAGATGGGATTCGACAAGATTAAGGAATATTTAGCTCATCCACCAATATTGATGCCACCTATTCCCGGCAAACCCCTCTTACTCTACATCTCTGCCACTTCAGTCGCACTGGGGGCATTATTGGCACAGTATGATGAGTCGTCAAAAGAAAGGGCAATCTACTACATCAGTCAGACATTGGTTGGCTATGAGCTAAACTACTCTCCCATGGAAAAATCCTACTTTGCACTCGTATTTAGCACACAGAAGCTTCGACATTACATGCTTAGCCATCTAGTAAAATTAATTGCCAAGATCGATCCATTGAAGTACCTGTTATCTAGAACCACTTTGACTAGCCGCATGGCTAAGTGGGTCATGCTCCTTAGTGAATTTGACATAGAATATGTGGACTGCAAGGCTATCAAAGGGCAGATAATTACAGATCAGTTGGTGGAAGCTCCTCTAGTGGATGCTCACCCATTGATCATGGAATTCCCTGATGAGGAAGTCTTCTCAGTTGAGGAAACCCCCACGTGGACACTGTGTTTTGATGGATTCTATACACATAATGGATCAGGGGCAGGAATTTTATTAGTTACCCCTCAAGGTGACTACATTCCCAAGTCATTCAGGATAGCGTTCCCATGTACTAACAATATAGCCGAATACGAAGCTCTCCTCAAAGACCTCAAAATTGCCAAACAGTGGCACATAACTCAGTTGAAAGTATTTAGTGATTCCTTGCTAGTCATTAGGCAAGTTAATGATGAGTTTCTGACTAGGGATGATAAGTTGTTACCCTACAAGTGCATGGTGGACGATTTCAAGAAATATTTCACCTCTATACAATTTAAACAGATTCCCAGGATACGAAACAAGGCAGCTGATGCGATGGCCACTATTGGCTCCCTCCTGGACATGCCCAAGGACCAGATAGAGTGTGATTTTCTTGTAGAATAGCTTTTAATCCCAGCATATGATATCCCTGAGACCGACATGGTGTGTGAAATTGTGGGTCCCACCTCCCCATGGTACCAAGACATCTATACCTACCTCTGTGATAACATTATACCCCCAAACCTTACCTGTAACCAACACAAATCCTTCATTCATCGCTCTTCTTGATATGTCATCATCGGTAATACGCTTTATCGTCGCGGGTATGATGGAATCCTCCTTAAATTTCTAAATGAGACCGAAGCCCATGCTACACTAACGAAGGTACATGGCGGTGTTTGTGGAGCACATTCAAATCGTATGGCTCTAGCCAAAAGGATCTTGCAAGTGGGATATTATTGGCCTACCTTGGAACACAATGCTTGCAAGTTTGTAAAGAAGTGCCTTCCATGCCAGCAACATGCCAATTTAATCCATGCTCCAACACAAGATCTTCAGCCCCTTCTAGCACCATGGCCGTTTTCTCAATGGGGTTTTGACTTGATTGGCAAGATTCACCCACCTTCATCTAACATCCATACATTTATAATCACCGCCATTGAGTATTTCACCAAGTGGGTAGAGGAAATGCCCCTCTCACAAATCACCGACATTCAGATCTCCAAATTCATTCTTTACCATATTCTCTACAGATATGGTATCTCGTCCACCATAATTTCTGACAATGGAAAACCATTCAAGAACCAAGCGATGAAACACTTATGCGATACCTTCCATATTCAGCACCGTTGGTCAATGTCGTATTACCCCCAGGGTAATGGTCAAGTGAAAGTGACCAACAAAACCCTCATCCATATTCTCAAAAAGGTTGTCAATAACACTGGACGAGATTGGCACCTCCACATTCATCCTGCCCTCTGGGCATATCGTACATCCATCTGCACCCCGACAGGTGCCACACCCTACTCCTTAGTGTTTGGTGCTGAAGTCATCTTGCCAATCAAGGTTGAACTTCTGTCATTGAGAATCTCTCTTAAGAACCTTATCAGAGAAGAGGATGCTCGTGTTGCATGGCTTGCACAGCTAGAGTTACTGGACGAATGAAGAATAAAGGCTTACGATTATCTGCAAGCATATCAGAATCGCCTCAAGCATAGTTACAACAAGAAGGTTCATCCTCACCAATTCCAAGTGGGCGATCTTGTCCTTAAAGAGAACCAATGTACTCAACAAGACCAAGACAAGAAAGGAAAATTTGAGGCAAATTGGTTGGGGCCTTATATCATAGCAGCTAAATATGGATCTGGGACATACAGGTTGACTACTCTTGAAGGAGAATCCCTTGATGAGCCTATCAATGTCATGCACTTGAAAAATTTCTATGCCTAAGTCTGCTCGGCTACCCCACCAGGTCAAAAATCTAAAAACATAAAAAAAATATCAAAAAAATATCAAAAAAATATCAAAAAAAAAAAAAAATAAAAAAAAAATCTAAAAATAGTCAAGAGAAATAAATCCATCCTATGGTGAAAACCACCTTTTTGTGGCACCTTGGACAAGTATGGATGGTGAAAACCTAGTAACAAGCATCATCCATAGAGGGCTTAATCATTATCTACCTAACATCCTAGTTATTTTATGCCGACTTCCGCACTATTGCCCTCACCCATCTCATCCCAGGCTACTTGGTAAATATTAATTGAGAATTGGATGACCCACCTAGTCTATCCCCCATTCCTGAGCTTTTCAGAATCCCACCCTGAGCTTATGTCATTCATGTCTGTGTCATCAAGTAGGGTCATCCATCGTGCCAGTCCTCACCTAGGTCCCATCCTATCATGTCTGTTAGTCGAACTATGTTACCCCTGCGCTGTCATGTAGGCAAGGTTGATCATTTGATTCACCCTCGGGGCATTTGTCCATCACCATCAATTACCATTGGTCTTCTTGTCACTTTATCCATAGTCTTTTCTGGAACTACGAGGGCTCTGCGCTTTCATGTAGGCAAGGCTAATCTATGATCGGCCCCCGAGCCCCTAGGTCTATAGGTTATGTCAGTTTTTGTGCTTCGTTATCAAGTTATGCCCACATCTAACTGGTTTTTAACAAACAAAATTCCCTTGTGTTACAAGATCTTGTCCCTCGATGACATCCTGCATCAACTAGATCATCCTACTTTTGCATCCATCTTTGATCTCAACAGGATGAATCCTTCTTAGCAGACCTCGCTAATCGCATCCACCACCTTGATTCTATGGCAAAGGACCTATTGTCTCGATTATGATCTTTTGATGTTTTCAAATTTTTTTTATCATTTTAGGTTCCTTCCTATCACTCATCAAGGTCACCTTGGTCCACCATACCATGGTGTGCTTTGACCTACTGAGATGGGGGCATGCCTTGATCTTTTGTTTTGTCTGCTATCTTCTTGAGTTTTCCCTCGTAAGATCCATTGAGATCTCCAAGGTCTTGTGTTATGCTGGGACAACTTTGCATGTTTGTGATTATTACAACACTAGGCCCGATTGAGGTCATCGCAACCTCAGGGTGTTGGGATAACCTTATTGTTTGTTGTGTTTATTTCATGTGTAGAGTACTCACTCACCTTGGTCTTCTATATCAAGGTGCTTGGTACCCTATGCTATAGTAAAAATTAATGCTCCAAAGATGGCAAAATCTCATTTTCACTGCATTTCCACCACTTTGCATGCACCCTTCATTTTCATCATAATCACCACTTATGATTTCAGTTGTGCAAGTACTCTCATTCTTCATTCTTCTTGGGTCCTCTTCCTCTCAGGATATTAACGGTTGTCTTTGGCATATGCAATTTTCCCTTCGCCTATTGCCTATCTACATTCTCATAACATTTTTTATTGACAGTTAGGTGCATTGTAAGCATTTACCTTTTTCACATCCATAAATCATACATCATAAATCATATAAACATGCATAAATCATCCATCCACATGTGCATCCATAAATCATACATCATACATCATATAAACATGCATAAATCGTCCATCCACATGTGCATCCATAAATCATACATTATACATCTTATAAACATGCATAAATCATACATCCACATGTGCATCCATAAATCATACATCATAAATCATATAAGCATGCATAAATCATCCATCCACATATACATCCATCAATCATACATCATAAATCATATAAACGTTTGCATCACTCATAAATCATCCATCCATAAAAGCATACAGCATAAAACATAAATCATCCATATGAACGTGTGCATATATATGTATATAAAACCACATCATGAATCATCTCATATAGCCACATAAAGGAAACATCATGCATAATGTCAATAAAGGACATTGCATAATCAAAATAATAAATATCATGTCATAATACAGTACATTTTCATCATATATCACATAATAAGATACAAAATCTAGAGATGTGGATCACCTCTACTCTCTGGCAACAAGTACAAACCATCCATCCTACATCTGCCAAAAATAACCAATATCCTTCGTCTACCTACTCTACTATGAGCTTCCCACATTTGACCTCTGCGAAAAATTGGGTACTGACCCTCTATGTGCTGGTGTCCCCTGGTACTTGCAGGTAGGTGTCCCCTAGTACTCACGGGTGGGTGTCCCCTAATAACTGCCATATGGAGACGGAGTCTGCCAGTAATTGCTGAATCCCCTAGTGTGTGTCCCTAGAGACTAGGATGGCCCTGGTGGCTGTGGAGCCTGACTAATGTAATGTGCGGTGCGCTGTGTTGGGTCTGGAACAACCTGCTCATATACCCCTCTCCAATAACTAGCCTGCTGCATAAACTCATCCCACTGCCTGGCTATCAGTCTTGCAGCATTCTGCTCATGCCTATACCGATCTCGATCTGCACTAATACCCCTCTGCTCCCGTTCCCAGACCTCCTAAGCTAGTATCAACTATCGTATCTGCTCTGAGCCTCTATCCCTCTTTACCTGCATTGCCTGTAACTGCATGTGCAACTCTTGCACATCTGTCCCGGCACCTCCCCCTCAACCAACACCCCCTACAACTGAGCCTGTAATGCATCCCTCTCTCCTTGTAAAGTCTGCATCCACGACTCTGCAGCATCCCTCTCCCTCTGTGTAGCCTGTCTCCACACCAACGCTGCATCTCTATCCCTCTCCAGGGCCTGCAATCTTAGCTCAGTCAAATCTCACTCTCATCGCAAGCTAGATGCCTGTGCTATTGCTGTATCTCTTTCTCTATGCAATGACTATGCCTCTGACTCGGCCACCTGCCTCTCGCTCTCTACTACCTGAACCTGTGCCTGTAGCACATCCCTCCCTACCTCCAACACCTGAACCTGTGCCTGTAGCATCCCTCTCTCTGCCTCCACTGTGCACACCCTGTCCTTGAGCTCAACTAGCTCTCTCTGCATACTCTTTGCATCCATGCTACTAGCCTCCTGTACTGCCCCCTCTCCCACCAAACCCAATCCCTCTATCTATACCATCTGGCTATGCACCTCTACCTACAATCTCTCCACCTCAGCCCGCAGGTCTATGGCCTCATCTCGGCTCTCATCCCTCTCCCTCACCAATCTCCACTCCTGCTCTGACGCTAGCCTAACTAGCTCCATGTAGTCTCTCTCACCCTGAGCAAATCAGGCCTACCACTCATCCCTCTCTGCCTCTACTACAATCTGCTTTGCCCCTACCTCCCGCACCCACTGTTCACTCTGTCACAACCTCTTCACTGTCTCTCTCAACACCATCATTGGATCCTCCCCTGCAGGTGGTGCCACTGTGACTGGTGCTAAATCATGCACATCTACGTTAATCTCCATCTCTCACAGATGATATCCCTCACTCTCGGCTAAGTACCCCTCACTCTCCATCTCGTCCACATCTATCACCCTAGGAGCTCCCTGTTGTGGCTGTCCTCCACTAGCCTTGGCTGACTCCTATCCCCCATGTCCTCCTAGGTCTTTATCCATCTCCTCTCAGGCTCCATATGCCTCCTCCCCTCCAGCTGGCTCCTACCCCCTGTCCTCCTAAGTCTCTGTCCATCTCCTCCCAGGCTCCATATGCCTCCTCCCCTCCAGCTGGCTCCTGCCCTCCCTACCCTCCTAGGTCTCTAGCTATCTCCTCTCTAGCTTTGTCTGCCTCTTGCCCACTCCTATTCCTGACTGTCTCATGTCTAACCTCCTCTCCTCTAACCCCGCTGACCTCATCCTATGTCCTCTATGACTCCCCTCCTCAGGTTCTTGGCCTCCTCTCCTGTCGACTCCGTCCTCAGGCTCTTGGCCTCCTCTCAACCACCTCCTCAGCCTCATCCTCTCCCTCCTCCTCAACCTCATCCTCTGCCATCTCCTCCCCTCTAGCCCCGCTGGCCTCACCTTGTGTGCCCTGTGATCCTCCTTGGACTCTTGGCCTCCTCACTCCTGCCTTCTCAGCCCGAGCTACTCTCACCTCCTCCTTCTCTGCCCCTATCCCCTCTCTTCTGTCACCTCCTTGACCTCTCTGCTATCGTAACCTCCTCCGCCTACCTATCACCTACTCTTGTGCCCCCTATCCTCCTCTGTCCCCCCTCGATGGTCTAGGCGGCCTAATCACCCGCACTCGCCCCTCGTCCTCTGATCCAAATCCTTGTGCCTCCTCAATCGATATGGCTGGTGTAATCTGCTCCACTAGATGTTTCCTGAACCACTCCTCATACCGATCTGTCATCCCTGCATCCCATGGCCCCTCTCGCCTGTCTGGGTAGGGCCTAAACACCAGTCTCTTAATGTCACTCTAGACGCTACGCAGATTCAGCCTGGCTCCCCATGGTTGCTCTCGTACCTTTCATACAAACCTCACCTGACCTGTTGGAATATCCTATCTCACTCTGAACTATCTCGTCACCCGATCCGGTCGATGTAACTCCACTATGTATGGCCTGCTCCCAATAATGTAGCATCGAGTAAAGAAATAACCACTATGCAGCCCCTCCTCCCTCGACCACCCCCTGAATTGCTGCATCATATATGGCCTTCACACTATATCCACTGCTTGCACATCATCAAACTGCCTCCTCCATATGTCCACCTCCTGCATCTCTCGATACCACACTAACACCCCTGCCTCTGCACTCCACCACCACGCCATGGGCTGCGTATCATCCTCCTCCCCCACCCTCACCATAATCAGCCTGGTAATGTGGATATGCTCCCAGGCCCACACCTGTAGTAATGTCACATTGGTCATACTCAACTATTTCTTGTAACAAATCATGTGCATATCCCAATACAGCTGAGCTAATATGCACATTCCCCATGCAAACTATCCCTCTTGGCCATTAATGATATGTCAGATCACCTCGACTGACCTCATAGGAAAATACCAACCACCCTGGTCTGGTAGTAGTATACCACTAATCAGCCCAGCCAGGTATAGCAATAGTACTAGTACCCTGCATCCTACCATCCTGTCCACATCCAACTAACCCCGCTGCACTGGTAGCTCATCGCTACTAAACACAATGTACATGGACTCCTCTATTTCTGCGTCCTCTGACCAACACTCGCTAATCAGGAGCCTTGATATCGGAAGCCTCAGGATCTACCACACATCCTCTAGTGTCACCATCATCTCCCCTATTGGTAGGTGAAATATTGATGTCTCTGAATCCCATCGCTCTATCAAGGTCATCAACATGGCCCCATGGGCCTTAATCATTGGATATGTCAGCATGTGTAATAATCCAGCCTCTGCTAGCCTCTGATGATCCTCCCCGGTCATCCTTGCCATGCATCTCCTCAGCACCTCCAATCGCCTCTCTCGAATGCGCAAAATACATATTTTCTGCACACGCGAAAACACATCTTTGTCATTTTTTATTTTCAT
Organism: Sequoia sempervirens; assembly: GCA_007258455.2. NCBI lineage: Eukaryota > Viridiplantae > Streptophyta > Pinopsida > Cupressales > Cupressaceae > Sequoia > Sequoia sempervirens. The sequence goes on from VDFB02000017.1 coordinate 23,586,644, forward strand.
GTGCCCCCCTTCATTCTTGGTTTTAACCATCCCCCACCTTTCTCCTTCCCCCCATCCCCCTATCCTATCTCTTTACCCAACCTTTCCCCCCCTTCCACTCTTTCCCCCCATCCTATCTCCCCACCCACCCCTTCTCTCCCTACCCACCTTTTTCCCTCCCCCATCCCCCTATCCCACCCACCCCTTCTCTCCCCACCCACCTTTTTCCTCATCCTCAAGACATCCCCCCTATCCCTCTCCCCCCCTATCTCCCCACCCACCTTTCTCCTTCCCCTCATCCCCCTATCCTATCTCTGCACCCACCCTTTCCCCCCCATCCAATCTCCCCACCCACCTTTCTCCTTTCCCCCATCCCCCTATCCTATCTCTCTACCCACCCTTTCCCCCCTCCCCCCCATCCTATCTCCCCACCCACCCCTTCTCTCCCCACCCACCTTTTTCCCTCCCCCCATCCCCCCATCCCCCCTATCCCTCCCCCCATCCTCCCAAACCCCACCTTTTTCTTCCCTCCCCCCATCCCCCATCCTATCTCCCCACTCCACCCTTTCCCCTCCCCCCACCCCCCCATCCCATCTCCCCACCCCCTTTTCCCCTACCCCTACCCCCCTTTTTTCCTCCCCTCCCCCCATTCCCTCACCTCCATCCCTCCCCCATCTCCCCACCCACCTTTTCTCCCCGGCCCCCCCCCATCCTATCTACCCACTATCTACCCACCCACCCCTTCCTCATCACCCACCCTCACCACCCCTTCCTCTCCCTTCCCCTCCCTTGGCACTGATGGATTCATCCGCCACCGGCGGTGGTGGACTCGCCTGCCACTGGCAGCGGTAAACCCGTCTGCCCCCATAGCGACGGGCTGGCCCGCCCATGGTGGTGGACTGGTCTACCCCCGGCGGCCACAAAACAACCACCGCGATGGCGGACCTATCTGCCCACGCGGCGGCGGGCCCGCCCGCCCACGGTGGCAGACTACTCCGCCCCCGACGGTGGCAGATCTGTCCACCTGTGGTGGCGGCCCCATCGCGAACGTGGCAGACTAGTCTGCCCATGGCGGCGGACCCACCCCCGCGGTGGAGGACTCATCCGCCGCCGGTGGCAAATGGAGTCGTGGCCCGCCCTTCTTCTCCTCCCTCCAATGCGCAATCTGAGGCATTTATAAAAAAAAAACTACTCATTTTTCCTTTCGACACCCTAGACAAAACTGATGTTTTTGTTTTTTGAGAACATGTGCATAAATGACTAAAAAACACAAAGTTTGGTTTTGAGCTAACCTGGTGAGGTACAACACAGTGGGTGAAGAATATACGTCTCTCATCCGCCCAGTGAATGACATCACTATCGTACTCCGACATGGTGTCTAATCTCGATCGCCGCCTTTTCTTCCTCTCCTCCTTCTCCACTTGCCAGCTGTCACAATGAGCCTAAGGTAATTCAACATTTTCCTTTTATCCCTTTTCACTTTCCCTCCTTTTTTTACCTTAGGATCTTTTTTTTACTTTTTTAACCAAAAAATTCCTCCGCTTAATTCATCCAACCTCTTTCTTCCCGAGGCCGCCATTTGTAGACCATTTTTCTGATTGACTCTGTTCAAGTGTTTTTCTTCTCATTTTTCCATGCTCTTTCCAACAACACATACCCCTCCATACTTTCGAGAAGTTGACCGGGGCTCCCTTTTCCTCCCCCGTCCCCCTTCTCGAGGGGGCATACCCTACCATTCCCTCCTAACACGTCGCTCTAACCCTACCTTCGCTTGACTAGGGCACCCTCTCTGCATTCCCTTCATTCGGGGTAGCTCATGCACACGTCCCCATGCTGGGGCATCTCCTTTTCTGGTCTCTTCCTCTACAGAGTCATCTGCATTCTATTTTTCTTCAAAACCCTATTAGTCTAATAGTATTTTGAAGAGGGGAAAAATGTAGACGTCTAATTTGATCACTTCCATATGATCAAATGCATCTCCTTATTCATCCGGTCACTCATCCCCTATGACAATATTAACTAAACTAGTTGTTTAATTGATACCCTAAATCTTGCAAAAAAGGGTCCTAAAGTATTTAATTTAATACTTTACCCCTCTTCCTCCTCTAAATTAAATAAATACACCCTTTTATTTAATTTAGTCATATTTCCCTTTTAAATTAAAATTCATTTTTAATTCATCTTTTCTCTCTCATGGTCACATCCTCCAACTTTTGTGAGTTGGTCCCTAATCTATTTTAATTACTTTATCTTCTTCTAATTAACAAGGGTTAGCATGTGCACACCATTAATCATCATTAAGGTCACATCCTCCATAATTTCCCACTTGCTTCTAATGAGTCATTAGTCCATCTAACTGAGTACTTGCACAACCCTAATCATTTGGTTAGCCTAACCTAATACTCATCCTATTTATGGCATATGTCCTTGAGTTAACCTTATTAAAAACTTTCTCCTTTTGGGCAAGGCACTCCACTTCCCCATGTGAATTTTTAATTCACCTTTTAATCCCCCAAGGCACCCAAAAGGAATTTGTAATTCCTTCACTTCTCCCCACATGTCCTTCACTTATTCTTTATTCTTTCCCATCTCCCCATGAGAATATTTGAGGAATTTTTAATTCCTCACATGTCCTCTCACCCACATGGGGACAAGGACCTCCTTTATGAGGAGATCTTGTCCAATCCCAAGGTACTTTGTACCCCCTCCATGTCATGTCCTTCCTTCCACCTCATGTCCACTTCACCTTTTAGGGCTAAATCACATGCCACATGTCAAGATGTGAGGGCTTGTGAGTTCTCAACTCACCTTAGCCCTACATCTTGATATTTGGTGGCTCAATCTTGACCCTCCATTTCCCCTAGGAATTCTTAAAAAATTTATGAATACCCCCTCTTTTCTCTCATTTTGGGGGAGATCATTTTGCTAGCCAAACTCTTGCAGTTTTGTTTCTCAACCTACACTTAGCCATTTTCTTGTTTTCATCCACTTGCACTCATCTCACACTTCACATCTTGCATCTACTTGCCATCCAAGGAGCATACACATCAAAGATTGAAGGGCCAACCAAAGGATCGATTCGACACAAGGTATAGAGTTCCATTTTGTTGCTTTTACTTTGTGTTGTTTCCAACTTAGGCTAATCTTGAGATGTAGGTTGTTTTAATGCTTATTTGCACTCTTTTACTTGTTGCTTGATTTTTAACGCTCACATTCGACCTATCACAGTTAGTATCTATCTATTTGGAGTGGTCTCCTAGTGTTTCTACCCCTATGATCATCTTTTTGTTCATCGTCCTTCTTGTTATCAAAGTAGCTACCATCCCTTTCTTTACCACTTTCACCATCACCTCCTTTCCTACCTCCTTCATCATCTTCTAACTGAGACTTATCATTCTTATTTCCTCCCCCCCACCATTTCCATGATTTCCACCACCACTTCCCCTAGGGGTATGCCCAACTGACTTCCTTTTCTGCATATCATTATCAGTATGTCCAAAACTTGAGGCTTTGGGTATATGAGTAGACATTTGAAGGAATGCAATCTTTCTAGCAATTTCAGCATTAGAGGCCATCATTTTAGCTTTTTCAAATCTTCTCTTAGCTTTTCACCTTCTAATTGCAACCTCAGTATCTCAAGATTTGGAGGTGTATTAGATGGGGTTGGATCAATTCTAGCTTTATTTGTGGTGTTCTTAGTAGTTGAAGTATTAATTTTATCATTGGTTTTAAATGTAGTTTTCTTGGGTGGGTCAACAGGTCTCTTCCCATGGTCTAGAAATGATGTTTTCTTAGAAATAACAAGAGGTTTTGAAGCTTTAGTGGTTGAGAGAGATGTAGTATAAGTATCAGTAGTTGAGGTTCCCATTGCGAGTGTTATTCCATGAATGTCATTAGTCATTTTGAAACAAATTTCCTCAGAGGTTCTATGCCTTGCGGCCCCTTCTCTTATTTTCTCCAATTTTTTTCTTCTAACATCTCTCTCAAGTTTCTTAACTCTAATCCTATATTCCCTTTCTTTCAACTCTTTCTTTCTTCTTTCTTCTTGTTCTTGGAATCTTAACTCTTCTTCTTCAATGGCTTTCATGTCATTATCTATATCTTCCTCATTTTCTAGAATATCTCCATGTTCACTCGGGGCAGAGGTAAAGTAAGGTTGGTTAGCCGAATCTTCCTCAAGAGAAAAATGGATTGGCTCATCAAGGGATTTACCTTATGGCTTGAAATTATTTCCATTGAAAATGGACCCAATTCTTGGGGTTGAGGACTCAGAGAATTTCTTATTCTTTCCCCAAAACTCCCACCTATCCTCCCCTCTTGAAATATTTTTCTTGCTATCAAAAACTTCTTCTATTGGAGAAATTCCTTTGTTTATGTTAGATTCTTGAGAATTTTGTCCTTCTTCATGGACACTTGCACTACTTATATCAACATGAAAAGTAGGAGATACATCAAAATGGGAATCAATAGAATTACTTTCAACTTAGAGCATTTCTTGACCCATTCAGGTTGCTTTTCCTTTGTAGGTTCAGATTCTTCCTTCTGCTCAGAATGCATCTTCACATAACTTCTGGTCTTCCTCATAATGTGAAGTACTACAAAATTATTTTTATTATTCTCTTCTAGATTGTTAATCTTCACACTAGTACTAGAGAACTTAGAGTCGCCACCCAAGATACTGGGAAACAAAAAATGATTGCACTTTGATTTTGTACTTGTCACATCATAAAATATTTTAAGCATTACCTTATACATAGTGGCATAATGAAATAACACCTGACACATAAGACCTCATATGATGATACAAATACAGTAAAATTAAAACTGATTATTCCTTAAAAAACAAGGAATATTCAAAATGAGCAATTGACTCTAGTTGTACCTGATTTGAACTTAGAGATTTTTGGACTTAACTAGTCCCCTGCAGAGTTGCCAATATGTTGGTGATTTTTTAAGAACCAAACTGATCTCTAGACATACCTATGGATTTCTCCCTTTCCAATTATTAGTAATACTAAAGGGATTGGCCAATGAACAAATAGAGGATGCTTAAACTTCTATTCCCACTCTTTGGGCTTTGTGAAACCTGGGAGTGTGATCCCACAATGTATACCAAAAAAACTATTACAATCGCAACCAAATACATTGTTAATAACATATATCTCTCATGATACCACTTAATAGCAACATTGAATAACTTGGCAGCTTATTGTGCTAATGTTATATAAGTTGATTATGAGAGAGAAAACACCTAGAAGAATGAGTAATGACAATGTTCTTTTTGAAACTTCATGGTTAAAAGACTGAGTAGTAATGAATCAATGCTATAAATGTAACACTAATATCCCACATGAACTAGAGTCTTTATCCAGAGCATAGAGTCAATATCCTTTAACATAATTTGATAACAATTAAAACAATAACACATATAATCCCAAGAAATCTTGTATTACAATATTTCTCTATGATTCCAAGATTATCACTTCTTATAGATATCCTAGCACATAGTAATTATAAGTTATCACTCTCATATAACCAATTACATCAATTCATTGAATCGATAGGAAAACATGAAATTGAACATCCATCAAATAATGACAGAGACAAATGAAGGAAATCCTTGACCTCTTTCAATCATAACTTATAATAGACATACAGGGAGAGAAAATAACCATGAAACCAATATTAATATGTATCATAAAATGCTATACCATTATGAGTCTTATATGCATGAGAATGAACTCCAAAATGAACTTAAAACAAAGACCCTAACATTTTCTTCATATTTTATTGATAACACTAACAGTATCAACTCAAAATTTTCTAACTCTCATACTTCTAGTCTTGATTTCCTTCTTATAGAAATGAAGGAGAAAAACAAGCCTCAGACCAGGTAGCACACATGTCATGATTTCATAGGACCACTTGCAACAATATTCCCTTCATGGTTATGCTTGAGTCTTCAGGTGAAACAAATAAACATGAGGCAAAAATATCCTCAAATCTTTGTGGAAAATATGCCTCACCTTAAAAGACATCATTAGTGTGTTACAATAGTCACAAGATATTCTCCATGTGTTCACAATTCCAACTACAAGGAAATTAAAACAACAAAACTTATGAAGCAAGGAAAAGAAAACAAAAAAAGGTCAAAAACTATTTAATCTGCAATAGCACCACATGCTAATCACTTTGAGCATTGAGGAGAGAAAAATATTTTACCATTTTTTATCAAAAGCCTACTCTGTACTATTTTCAAGCTATGTATCATTATTCTCCTATCCATTATTCTTCTTATTCACTCTATATACTTCTCAAAGCAAACATTGTACTCCTCCTTAGTGGGCCATTTAACATTCAATAAATCCTACACCTTAGTAGTATACTAGGAGTACCTTGCATCAATTAAAACTATGGCTTCTTTAACAAATATATCCATTTTTTATTCAATTTCTACAATCATATCGATGTCTAAGTTGAGCAAGAGGTAATCAGTGATAGATAGATGCATTATAGAAGCATCAAGAAAACCTCCCAAATCTTCATTCCAGGTGTCAAACAGATGTAATTCACCCTTGAAATTCAATATTTGAGGCATGCCATGGTTCTCCATTTCCTTGAATATTTTTAATTTTCTCTAGAGCTGTATTCCCAATTTTCCATGGAAAGTTGTTACCTCATTTATTGAGTCAATAGTCTTCAAGATGTCAAGAATATTTGTGGGTGCCTCAAGATCCTCCTCTACTTTTGGCATCATCTCTTTTAGTGCACTCACTCTAGCAATCTAGTTGTTCCACTCATTCCTAAAGGATTCATGTACTTGTAGATACTTTGTATTTTCCTCATGAATGTTTTTATACATGGCCCATACTTCATTAGCCTTGTGAACCAACTTGGTTACTCTATGCTGAAGAACATCACTAAAGATCTCATTGGCCACCTTGATTGTCTCTCATTTGGCCTGCTTGAGATTTTCCTCTTTAGTAGTTAACTTTCCTTTTAAATCATGAATTATGAGGGCCAAATTTTCTCTATCTTGCTTAGACATATCAAATGAGGAAGAGGGAGAAGAATGAGTCATTGTCTTTTGGGTAGCTTGAATGGTAGCACTCATTTGACTTAATTCATTCAATGCCTTATTATATTCCTTGACCAAAGATTCATATTTCTTTTGAGAAATATGTGTAGTATCCACACTAAGCATAACAACATGTGTAGTTAATTTAGCTACCTAGATGGGAGTTATGTCAGTAGCTCTTTTGACCACCAATGAACCCATGACCTCTACAATTGGCCTAGCAACCTCATGTTTGTTATTATTTGCTGCCATAGACCAAATTGCAATGGTATTCAACTTTGGACTATAGCGTTAACCAAATACTTTATCCTTAAACTGATCTTCAGATATCAAAGCTTGATGGTCTCTTCTAATTGCATCATAGGCTATGGTAGTTGTAATGGTACACCCTTGTAATAGCATAATTCCGCTATCTTTAATAACTCTATGAACTTCAATAGGAGTAATGGCTACAATTTCAAACTTAATATTTTCTTCCTCTGCTTTCTCAGCCTTCTCCTGATGAGGAGGTTCAACACTGGCTCGAGCTACTCCCAACCTCTCTTTTATTTCTTAACTCCTTTGTTGGATCATAAATTCTTGAAACTCTTTGGTTTTCACAAAATTATCATCTGCCAAGAACTCATCACATTCCCTAATCCTAGGATCATCATCATTTTCTCTATCATAATGCCACTGGACAATCTTATCAGGAGAAACATCTAAACTATGAGTTTCTTCAATATGGGAAATGGAAATTTCTGCTCAACTTCTTCATTTCCTGGCATATGTTCTGCCACTTGTTCCTCTCCAACCTTTTGAACATCTACAAACCTCTTTGGGATATCCATAGCATGTTGTTGTTGTTGTTTCTCTAAAAGGATCTAGGCCCTATCTACAACCTCCTTTACTTTTACTTTAAATTGACCAGACTGATGGTCCCTTATCATAGTAAAGACCCTCTCCAAGGGTTTTTCAATTTCATTGTATGGACTGATGTAGTAGGCATTCCTTCTCATAATATTCTCCTCAAGGTTTTCTATGACTATCCACTCCCTTTTCCTAGCCATAATAGCCTTATCACTTGTCAGGTTCCTCGACACATCATCTTTATAGAAAAACTCATGATGTATGATGCCTAAGTTCTTTTTTCTTCTCTTTTTAGCCACAAATTCTTCTAGGTCAAAAATTCTAATAAAAAATTCTAACTTGGTCTATAGGAATTATGAGATTATTTACCATAATTCCCAATTTCTCATACCCTTCAAGGGCAATGGCATTAAAATAAGAAAAATGGCATTAGGGGTATAACACAAAGCCCTTTCTATCCTTTCTAAATATTTTAAAATCCATAACTTCCATTTTCCACATGAGCTCCATGAAAGCCAACCTGTCTAAGACATACAAGGTTAAGCAATGGGGTGCTTTAGCCCCATAAACCCTAATCAAACAATATTCAAAATGTAAAAACCAATCAGCCCAATAATGTGTGGCTGTAGAACCTAGTACATCCATTGGGTGCATGACGTTCCTACTTTTTGGAGAAAGTATGAATCTAGGTGCCACACCCAATGACTCTAAGATACCATGTCATATAATATTAGAAAACAAAATGTAGTTAGAATTGGAGCAATCTTGATCCCAAATATATGCCAACATTTTCATAGGGATGGCCTCATTTTCATTGTTCACAATCCTTAAATTCAATTTTATTTTTCACTCATAATCCCCTTCCCACAACAGCATGTCCATCAATAAGGAATAATGAGGGAAAGATAGAGGGAGTGATCCCTTTTTCAAATAAATAAAATCCTCGTGCATTTTTTGGGCAACAAAGTTAGCATAATAAAAACTAGTGTTTTGATTATAGTCTTGTATATCTGTCGCCATCACCAACAAATTAGGGGCTATTTTGACCTCAAAATCCTGAGCTAGCACCTAGTTTAGACAATAGTAAGTGTTCTTGAAATAGGCCTCAAATTCTTCACACTAAAAAGGCTCAGCATCTTGAACAGTGAACTTTTTTTTGTTCCTTCTATGTCATACAAGTATTGATTATTAATATGCAAATTTCCGTCCTAGGTATTCAACATACAAGTTAGCACACTTAAAATTTGTAGTGTAATTGGGATTCAACCCAAACACATCCAAAATTTTATTCCTAGTTACCTCCAAAATCATATCACCATTATCACTCTTGATTTTCCTATTAGTAGGGTCATAGTGCCTTGCTAGCTCCAGCATGAAATCAACCTCTACAAACACATTGGAACTACTAGCTTTCCCAAGTTCAACCCCCACATGAAGCATGCATTCTTACTTGAATTTCACCTATTGAAAGCATACTTAAACAATTTCCATCCACTCTAGGGCTGGGGTCTCTCACCGATCTCACTAGCATTTTCAATCAAGCTAGTGGTAACAACAAATTGTCTTGTGGGCCTTTTGCCAATTCATGACCCTCCATCTCTAATACCTTTATAAGTCTCTTGCATAAATTTTTTTGTTTCCTTCACACTTCTCAACCTTGTGGAAGCCGCAGGAGTACTAGGAAAAGGGTTAGACACAGCTACTGGTTTGGGCTCAACTTCAGTTGAAACATGCTGAGTTATAAGTCTTTTGACCCTCTTTTGTTTTGGTTTCCTTTCAAGTCTAATACTAGAATCACTAGGTTTTGGGTCACTAATTCTTATAATATGAATGGAGATTAGGGTATACAATTGTTTACAGCTAGACAAAACCCTTGACAATTATGACATAACACAACTCTTCTTCTAAAGAGGACAACTTTCATCACAATTTAGACAATGCTCAATTATCAAATTGAAAGCACCAGGAAAAGACTAAATTGAATTTTCCATTAACTTTCTTGTTAGCTCTCATGGGAATTCATCCTACCACCTTAATTAATAGGAGGTATCAGTTTTGCATACCCAGACAAAAGTTGTGTTACCCTTGTTGCAAATAATCTCTACAATTTTCTTCGCAAAATCTTTGCCTCTGGTATTTCTTCCGCTAGCTAGTGAACTAGGATACACAATAAACTAGATGTCTTCTTTGAGTTGTGGCCAAGAGGGGAGCATGTCACCATTAATATTTGATAGTAAGCTCATGTGAGTGAACTAACAAGTAGCAATTTAATTTTGAATTTTGATCATTGATCCTTTAGCTTTAAAACTGTATCAATGGTAGATAATCCACCTCGCTACTTTTCTTTCTGATTTATACAAAATCCTTAAGATTTCGACACATTGCTTCTTCATGTAGCAATTTTCACCAATCACTAATCCACTTCATTCTTTTTCATCTTTATTAGTGATGTAAGTACCTTATGTGACAAAATCTCAACCCTTAGATCAATGGCTAGACTCTTCATCATCCTCATCTCCATTACTCCTTGCCAATTCAACTTTGCATCTTGATTCCAATCAGTGACAAGAGATATAAGCACCACAAAACCATAGCTTGACATGTACACTTGCATAGCAATAAAAGACATCACAAATAGAATTTAGCCAAATTAGTGGGAGAAAAGTCCTCATAAGAGACCATATCACTCACCGTTAATCATGACCTTAGCATTCTCAACAAATCCATGAGGTGCGATACAACTAGGAACTCATAATCTCACTCATCGCTAATCATAAATAATCCCTTTACAACACATTGGTGATGGGCGATGAAACTAGGATTGTGAGATGAGATGTCATCACTTATTGCTACTACAACCTTAAGAACTCAAAAAATATTAGTGATAAGAAATTGCTTAAGAACCTTTCTCACTCTTGATTTTCTTGTTAGTAGGGTCATAGTGCCTTGCTAGGTCCAGCATTAAATCAACCTCTACAAACACATTTGGAACTACTAGCTTTCCCAAGTTCAACTCCCATAAGAAGCATGCACGCTTACTTGAATTTCACCTGTTGAAAGCATACTTAAACAATTGCCATCAACTCTGGGGCTAGGGATTAGTCACCAATCTCACTAGCATTATTAATCAACCTAGTGGTAACAACAACTTGTCTTGTGGGCCTTTTTCCAATTCGTGACCCTCCATCTCTAATACCTCCAAAAGTCTCTTGCATAAATTTTTTGTTTCCTTCTTCACACTTCTCGACCTTTTGGAAGCCATAGGAGTACCAAGAAAAGGGTTAGACACAACTACTAGTTTGGGCTCAGCTTCAGTTGAAACATGCTGAGTTATAAGTCTTTTGACCCTCTTTTGTTTTGGTTTCTGTATATGCATAAAAATGGTCATGTCTATAATCCTAACAATTAATTAAATATTAATTATTTAATTAGTTTTCTAAAGTCCTCTACATATGATTAAATTTAATTAATTTAATTATATTGTTCATTCATCTTATTCTTCCTTCATAATTAAATAAATTTATTTTATTTAATTATTTTCATATGTCCAATTAATTATTTAAATAAATACATTCTATTTATTTAAATTAATTATCACTGTTTGAATTTAAATTAAATCTTTTGATTTAATTAAATTTAAATATCCTTTTCTTCTATTTTATTTTCTTCTTCTAATTAATTAAATGATTCATTTGATTAATTTCATAAAAGTGATTTAATTAAATAAATTTTATTTAATTAAAAATATCTTATACTTTCTTTCTAAATCACAATTAGGTATTTTATTTGATTGTAGAATCTTCTCATATCATAATTAAATATCTTATTTAATTATGAGATCTTCTGCTTTTTTCAATAAAACCTGATTAAAGCTTTATTCTTATCACCAACTTTCTTCTGCTTTTAAAAGCTTAATTAAATATTTTATTTAATTAAGAAAAGTTGAATTTCCTCCACAAATAAATAATTGATTTTTAAAATCTTTCTTTTATTCTTTTAAAGAAAGATTATTTCTTATCTTCTCTTTTTTTTACTCTTTCAAAATAAAATGGAAAAATCTTGTTTTTAGGTTTCTTCTATTTTCTCTTCAGTTTCATCTTTCCTTAGCCATTTGATCTGCCAGGAATTATCACAACCGTTAATCGAGACAGCCAATCAGAAGCTTTTGAAAACTTTATAAATACAACCTCTCACAATTCATTTAGGGGGTTGATTCTTAAGTATCTTCACTCTCCCAAAATCATTCTGGAATCTTCCATCTTTCATCCATCATTCTCTTTTTTCGAACCGTTACTATATCGTTATGCTGTCGAAGTGAGCAACCAACATTTCTCTAAATCTCGTTCTTTAGGAAGACAGTTTGTTGAGCCTAGCCTACAATCTGAGAATACAAAGCTGGAATCTACAAAAACACTAAAGATAGAGGATGATAGGACGACAATGGAAGCAGGATACTGAGTTTGCACTTCTTTACTCTTTTTATTTTGCTTTGATATAATGTTCTATTGGTGTGTTTGAACAGTTATTTTTAACTCATTTACTCATCTTAATTTTCATACACATTAAATGGCACCCACCGTGGGGCCTTGCACCATTTTTAACATTTATCTGCAGGTTTTCTGACAGGATTTTACATTCTAGAATTCAACTTTCTGACGAAAATTCTCGTTTTATAGAATCCAATGGTTTTCTGTAGTGCAATCAAGGGTTTATGTAGTGCATACAAGGCTTTTAATGGTGTTTTTTGCAGGTTTTTACTGACTTTGTTTTGCAGATCTGACAATTTTTGGACAAAACCGTAGGTTTTACAAGGTTATTCATATCTTCTACACAGTTGAAAAAAATTTTACCATATTTTTACAGAACTTTATACATCATCTCAAGATGCTACAATAAAACAATTGAGGGTTTATGATCAATTTTGTGGAAGTTATTTCGATTTTAATTATTTTCATAAATTTGACATTCTGGACGCAAATTGATGAATTTTTCAGAAATTATTATATTTTTGGAAAGATCACAAAATTATAATGGGGGTCTATGTTTTATAGATTTAGTTTGGAGGTCAAATACAATGCAAAAAAGTTTGATCTTCATTTTCTTTATGGTTTTCATAAATTCACGATTCTGAGAGAAAAACAAGGAATTTTTCTTACTTCTTTACATTTTTGGAAAGCTCTCAGAAAATTAGTAGGGGTCTCTTCTTTGATTTTTCATTTTTCAGATCAAAAAAATTGTTAAATACTAAAATCTAATTTGGCTATGTCAAAAGTATCTGAAATTGAAATTTTCTGATGAACTTGTCTTTTTCTTTTCTTTTTCTTTACTTTGGCTGCATTATAATATTGTTTTTTATCTTGTAGGTGATCATAAGAAGCTCTAGTAGCAGCAATATCAGTCACAACATCAACTTGGAAAGCAAAAATAATCAGGTGCATACATTCTAAGCTTTCATTTCTCATTAATCATTGTTTGTCACATTTCAATTTGGGGGCATAAAATCAATCATTATTTGCAAACACATTTGGATTTGGGCTCTTAAAAAAAATCTTATTTTCAATCACATATCAAAAAAATTGAGGCTAAAATTAATCATTGTCTTTCATCACATCTTGATTTGGGATCTCAAAAAAAAAAAGTGTTTGAACTGTTTTACACATATTTCATTTATAATCTAAGGGAAATTAATTATTGTGAGCGTGAATCAAGTGTGTGTGTGATCACAAGCACCTCACTTGGTTTGCTTTTGTCAAACCCTTTATAGGAGGCCTTCTTGGAGCACACACCCCTCCAAGGGACGACCTCAATAGAGTGTGAATCCAAAGACACGCTCATTTGGAAGTTGAAATCTTGTCACTCTGAGCTAAGCCCCAAATAACTTTATACCTTTGGGAAGTGAAGGTGAAGGGTGGGTTACCCCTTTCTCCCGGCTTATTTGCAAGATTTTGCTTTCAAGCCATTCCTTAGTCAACCTTGTGCAAACTAGTTTGAGACTTAATTGGCCATACCCCACTTGACTAGTCACAGGGCTTGTTGATGTGTCTTCCATGTGTGCTTGTTTAATAATCATTATTACATTATTAAAATTTCAAAATTCAAACTTGCTTATGTGTTTTGTGTGAGTGATTTATGGTTGTACATGTGTGATTCATTTAAACATTGTCCAATCAAGCTAAAAACCAAACACATAAAGTCACTCTACACATTCTTCCAACACATTCATATCCAATCACCATCAACCCTAATCAATCCAAGTTATCCAATCTTATCATTCCACATCATCACCATCACCACTTGTCAAAATGGTCATAATCATAAACAAGCCCAATCCTAATCATAAACCCAAACTCATAATCCAAGGGGGCACAACTAAGAATTCCTTTGATGGAAATATGAATGTAACCTCTTCTCCAAAAACAACATCATCCAAATTCAATATTTTTAAATTTTTTGAGAAGCCCAAATCTAAGCCATCAAATAAAATTGACCAATCTAATCCATCTACTTCTTTGCATTTCAATTCCACATCAACACATCCATCAATATCACAACAAGAACATAGGAGCCCAAGTCCACCTTCGCAACAAAATCAAGAGCCTTTAAGTCTTAATGCAACCATTGACAAGGGGAATACCAGTCTAGATCATGCACCCTTACCGTCATCCAATCAAAGCCAAAACCCTAAGCCAACACCTTCCACCCATACACCTACAAAGGATGTGACCCAAGGGCTACAAGCAAGGAATCAAACATCACCATGTCCTCCAACACATATACTTGAATAAACAAAAGACTCCTCAAATGTCATGCCAAGTCCTTCAAGTCAACCATGTCATCCACAACCCCTTGAGTCAATTCAAGAGTCTCATGTTATAAGTTCAAGTCACCCTCTTTCATGCTCCTATGTTGTTGACCATCAAGAACATGCCAAGTCTCTCCATGAGAAATCCCCATCCACTTCCATTCAAGCAACCCAAGAGGTATGTCAAGAGTCTACTCCCAAGCATGTGGAAACATCAAGCCCTAGTGCTAATCAAGATCAAATCATTTTCATCCAACCTATCCATAATCTATATCGTTTTTATGATCAAGATGATATCCATAATGATGAAGAGCCTATCCATGAGCAACTTGATCCTATACACATCCATGAGAAAGATATTCCAAATTCACCTCTACCTAGTCCTATCCATGATCTATCAACATCCACTTCCCTTGATCAGACATATGCCTCCCAAGCCAACATAGAAGATCAAACAAATACCTTGGATCTAAGTGAACACAATGCTAATCAAGATCCTAATGATCCTTCATCACCCACTATCAACCCCATTGTAATTCCTCCATCCTATCCTAGTGGTCTTTCCACCCTCATTCATGAATGTTCCTCCTTAGAACAACAAAAACTATTATCTTCCTTACTTCATCTTCTCCATCCAAGAGGGAACTCGTGTCTAGTGTTCTACCTACACCTAGTCTCATTGTCCATTGCACACTCCAAAACATGAACCACCAAGGTAAAGTTCTAGACCTTCATGAACGAGATGTTTTGGAGCCCATCCATGTCAAAGTCCCTCCACGCTCTTATGACCTTGGACATACACCCCAAGGACAACAACCTAAAGATGTTGGTACTTCCTCCATCCATCCTAAGTCCACTTTCCATCATAAAGCCTATCGTATCCCTAAAACATATGTTGCAATTCCACCACCATCATCCTACAAATGTCAAAAGCATGTGACCATACACCTTCCACCATCAACTTTGCCACCATTGCTTCCAACTCCTAATATACCTCAATCCACTCTACCACCATTGCTTCCAACTCCTAATATCCCTCCATCAACTTTACCTCCACTTCTCCCAACACCTAATATCCTACCATTATCCAATCCCCTTATCCTTCCATCCATAACTACCCTAATATTCCTAATCATGACCAAAAAATGCACACATGGCATAAACATGAAGCTTCCACCCATTCCACCATATCCATTGGATTCAAAAGAAATAATTTCAATGCCTCTACCTATAAAGTCAAAAATCCTAAGGGTTCTCATGCCTTAGGACATCAATACAAAAACTCAAATCAAAATACATCCAAAAAGGTATATAAGCCCATACCTCCAAAAGAAAAGACCAAAACTAAAATGGTTTGGGTACCTAAGAAAAAAGAAATCAAGTTAAATGAGGCATTTACATCACAAAAATCCCAACCATCCACTTCCATCCCACATTCTCATTCCATTCAAAAGTCTCAAATTCCTAAAACCCACAAGCAAAATAAAAATCATAAAAGTACTAGGTTGATGTGGGTACCTAAATCATTTCATCCACCACCTCCTAAACAAACATCTCCATTGCTTCCCACACCCCATCCACATCAAAAGCTTCAACGTTTATCACAGTGTGTGCAACCATTGGTCATGGTTCCCTTCCATTTCACAACAATCCCACATACCTCCATCCCCCCATCCTTCAACTACTATCCTACATATCTTCCTAACCACCTTCCTATGGTCCATGCTTTTGCATAAACCTTGCATCCATCCTTTTGCACAAGTCCTCTTCAATCCGCATCATCATCCACTATTCCCCATCCATTCTTGCATAATCCTTTCATAATCCGCCATCTACCTAATTCATCCCTTTCATGTCATCCCTTACCAACATCTATGAGCACTTGACATGGTCCATGCAATGACATCCATATCTAGTGGGACTATCACCTTTCACAGAACTAGACACTTGAGTCCCTCCTATCCATATTCCTCTCCTATCCAAAAATTCAAAATAGACAAAAAAATAAAATAAAAATCAGAATCAAAAAAAAAAAAAAAAGTAAAGAGAAATCCCTTCGTCCAATGGTGAAAACCTAGTAAACAGACGCCTTGGATAAGTACCATGATGAAAACCTAGCAAATAGGCGTCATGTGTAGGTTGATCTTCTATGTCACTTACACTTGGGGGCACAATGTCTTATCTATCCAATCTATCATTTTTATATCATATCATTTCCATCCTACCTACCATTTTTAGCCATCATACATACCTATCATAGCGAGTCCATTCATCCACCCTTCTTCTTTTGATCTTGATGAAGATATAGGGGAAAAATGTTGAAACATGTTTTGAGTATCTCTTGATATACCTTATCCTTCCAAACAAGCCTATCATTATCCTATTGTCATAAGCTTTGTCTAGAAAAATCCTAAGTCTTGTACCTAAAATGGGGCATGTTATTCCTATGCAACATAGTCTTTGGAAATCACATCCTTGCTCTCTTATGATGCATACATCCATTTCATTCACTATGAGTTATCGTTTCCATCCATCCATATATCATGAGCCTTTTATCCCTTATCCCATCACCCACCCTTTCATCCATCAATCCTCTTTATCTCCTTGCACCTAGCCTTGGTTTTCCCCTTGTCATTGGTATCTAGCACAAAGGCTACTCAAATTTTCATCCTTTGACACTTCCAAATATTCTCAAAAATCAAAAAAATCAAAACATCTCAAAACTCCAAAAAAATAGAAAAAGCCCTAAAGAAATACAAAAAAAATAGAAAAAGTCCTGAAGTAATACAAAAAAAAATCATAAAAAGTCCTGAAAAAAATACAAAAAAAAATCAAATATCCAACAAAAATCCAAGCAATAAAATCATTTCAATCACATCAATTCTTCTATCCAATCATTCAACCATTCCACCAAATCAATCATCTTCATCAAAACCATTGCAATCAATCATCTTCAATCACAATCATTCCAATCAAATCAATTCTTCAATTCAATCAATCGATTATCTAATCAAATCACTTCAATCTAAATCATTCCAAACACATCAATTCTTCTATTCAATTCATCACATCCTATCATCCAATCAATCATCATATCATTACAAACAGTTTCTTCAAATCAATCAAATCATCTTCAATCATTCCAAGCAATCATCCAAATGCAAGTCAATCCTTAATCCATACCAATCAAGTTGATCAATCTTGTCAAATTATCCAATCACATCCTTTGGTCTTGATCCTAATCTTGTCGTAAACCAAATCAACCAATCAACCAATCAATTATCATCATCCTTCTGTTGCTCTAGGGATATATCGCTTCCCAACAATGACAACACTATCAACATCATCAATCAATCAATCAATCAACGGTTTATAGCTTGACGGGGGCAATTCCTTGTTTGTTTTTGTATCATTTGTGCATGCTTGCTTGCTTGCTTGTGTGTGTTATCATTTTATCTTGCATTTGTATCAAATCCATATCATTCCAGCTAATATTCATATCTTGTGTGTGTTGGAATATCTTTTTGCATTATCCTTTGCATCTAAGGTCACATAATACCTTTTGTGCATTAGGACTTTAATGCTCTAAGTCTACTTCCTCATACGTCTAGACAAGGTTGTATTACGCTGGGGCACGAGACACATCGTCACCTTGGTCCTTATACCTTGGTGCATAACATCTAGTGCTATATCAAACATCATGGTTGCTCACTTTCATTGCAGCATAGCGCATCCTTTCATCTCCTTCATCCACATTCTCTCTTGCATCATTCAACTTATCCCTCCTTTATCATTTCATTTCATTTCGAGAGAATACCTGTGTTTGTCCAACCCACCTATCCTCTCGAGGGGGCATCATCATCAAATATCATATCATATCAAAAATTTTTTATTTTCTCGAACAATTCATCTCAACATCACTTCAAAGAGGGGCAAAATGTATACGCATAAAAATGGTCATGTCTATAATCCTAGCAATTAATTAAATATTTATTATTTAATTAATTTTCTAAAATCCTCTACATATGATTAAATTTAATTAATTTAATTATATTGTTCATTCATCTTATTCTTCCTTCATAATTAAATAAATTTATTTTATTTAATTATTTTCATATGTCCACTTAATTATTTAAATAAATACATTCTATTTATTTAAATTAATTATCACTGTTTGAATTTAAATTAAATCTTTTGATTTAATTAAATTTAAATATCCCTTTATTCTATTTTATGTTCTTCTTCTAATTAATTAAATGATTCATTTGATTAATTTCATAAAAGTGATTTAATTAAAAATATCTTATACTTTCTTTCTAAATCACAATTAGGTATTTTATTTGATTGTGGAATCTTCTCATATCATAATTAAATATCTTATTTAATTATGAGATCTTCTGCTTTTTTCAATAAAACCTGATTAAAGCTTTATTCTTATCACCAACTTTCTTCTACTTTTAAAAGCTTAATTAAATATTTTATTTAATTAAGAAAAGTTGAATGTCCTCCAAAAATAAATAATTGATTTTTTAAATTAATTATTTATCAGCTTTAAATCTTTCTTTTATTCTTTTAAAGAAAGATGATTTCTTATCTTCTCTTCTTTTTACTCTTTCATAATAAAATGGAAAAATCTTGTTTTTAGGTTTCTTCTATTTTTTCTTCAGTTTCATCTTTCCTTAGCCATTCGATCTGCTAGGAATTATCACAACCGTTAATCGAGACAGCCAATCAGAAGCTTTTGAAAACTTTATAAATACAACCTCTCACAATTCATTTAGGGGGTTGATTCTTAAGTATCTCCACTCTACCAAAATCATTCTAGAATCTTCCATCTTTCATCCATCATTCTCCTTTTTCGAACCGTTACTATATCGTTATGCTGCCGAAGTGAGCAACCAACATTTCTCTAAATCTCGTTCTTTAGGAAGACAGTTTGTTGAGCCTAGCCTACAATCTGAGAATACAAAGCTGGAATCTATAAAAACACTAAAGATAGAGGACGATAGGACGAAAATGGAAGCAGGATACTGAGTTTTCACTTCTTTACTCTTTTTATTTTGCTTTGATATAATGTTCTATTGGTGTGTTTGGACAGTTATTTTTAATTCATTTACTCATCTTAATTTTCATACACACAGTTTCCTTTCAAGTCTAACACTGGACTCACTAGGCTTTGGAAATAACATGTTAGTACTAAAAGGATTTGAGTAAGGCAAATTGAACTCAATCCTAAATTATCTCAAATACTAAACATTGTCCATCGAATAAGTGTCAGGTAATCTAGGATGCTCTCATGAGGACTAGCAAGTTGTGTTATACCACATCACTCATGAGCTACATGGATCTACTAGCTAGAAAGCTATGTCATGCTATGTCTCCATGCAATATGATGGGTTCCACAAGACTAGCAAGGTGTATTATGCTAAACACTCTTGAAACACATGGTTCCACTCACAAGAAAGTTGTGCTATGATAGGTGGCCATGTTAAAAGACATTCATGATACACCATAGAAAAGTCCAATATTTGGTAGGTGAATCAAAAATTGAAAGGCACATAGGCTAGTAAAGTCTCATATTCATGTTGGGAAAATGTGTCTCAAACTTGAAATTATATAAGGTACTGTTGATACATTCATGATGGGGTCACATGGGGGATTTCCGCCTCGCAAGGGGTTAGGAGGAAATACCCCAAAAAAATAATTAATTTATATATTATTATTATAAATCTAGACTATTCATCATTAGGTCTTAGATCTTGTAGCTAATATTTTATTAGCTTGACTTTCCCTAGAAGGTAACCCTATTTTATGAGGGCATTGTATTACAACTATGTATTTTGATGTATTCTGAGAGTCTGATATTGGTCATGTTGCTTCTAGATATCTAGTTGGTGATACTCCTATGAGAAGCTTGTTGTGCAAGTATATTGTAATAGTTGTGATTTCTAAATAATATATTGGAACGATTTTGGAGTATGGGTTTTTTTTCTCCCGAAAGGGTTTTCCCCATGTACATCACTATGTTGTGGTATGCACAATATTTATGTTTTTTTTTGTTTAATTTTTTGTAACTAGAAAAATCTACAAAGTTTTACAATATTCTCCTCTCAATATTACTATAGGAAGTTGTTCCACTACCTTAGCTTCTTTTTTAGTGGTATCAGAGCTTGATCACCTTTTGTTTCAGTTGAGGGTTGTTGGGTTTTTTGAACTAATCCAAATTTGAGTGGGAGATTGTGCATAAGACACTTTTTGATCTTGTCACAAGAATTTTGAGATGATAAGTTCATTTAGGAGAATAGAGGTGGATAAATTTTCTAGAAATAATTTTGAGATGTGGAAGTTGAAGATGGAGGATTTGTTGATAGATCAAAATCTGTGGGATGCTATTGATGAGAAAGTTTCAAGGTATATAGATCCTACTTTGGCTACTCAATATGATGTTATGGAATAAAAGGCCAAGGGTCTAATTAGATTGTGCTTCCAGGAAGACTTTGTTTTGATAAATTTATATAAAGAGACCTCTCGAAAGAAACTATGGAAGAAACTTGGTGAGATGTATTAAGCCAAATATTTAGTGAACAATATTTTCTTGAGGAAGAAAATGTATTCCTTGAGAATGGAAGAGGGTGGATGAATCAAATACCACCATGAAGCATTTGATATGTTGGTGGCTCAATTGGCATCAGTTGGTTTCAAAATGGATTAGGAAGAGAAATGCCAAATCTTGCTTTGTTCTTTGCTTGATTCATGGGATTCTCTAGTAATGCATTTTGGGAGTACTTTTGTTATATTGAAGACTAGAGATGTGGTGGGTTCTTTGTTTTCCAAAGAAATGAGGAGGAAGGTATTCATCAGTGCCAAAGAGGCCTTGAATGTTCATGAAAGACCTAAGGAAAAAGAAAAGAATAATGAGAAGTGTGATAAATCCAAGTCCAAGGGTAGATCTGAATATATTGGAAAGTCCAAAGTTGTTTGTTGGAATTGCAATAAACCTGGATATATTCGTAAGGAATGAAAAGAAGAAAAAAATTAGAAAAAGAAGAGATTTGATTCTAATTCTAAGTCTAAGAAGGAAGATGATGATGCACTCATTACACCTTTGGAAACTCATGCATGTAATGATGCATGGTTAATTGAATTAGGTGCATCTTTCCATATGACCTTTAATAGAGATTGGTTTCCTGAATATGAATAATTTGATGGAGGTATGGTGTACTTGGGTGATGATTCTTATTTAAATATAGTTGGATGTGGTAAAGTTAAAATTAGGTTTCCTAATGGTAGAATAAACGAGATTAATGGTGTGTTGCACATCCCTAGATTAACAAAAAAATTGTTATATGTGAGTAAACTAATAGATGTAGGTGTGTAGGTAGTATTTTCTAATGTAGGATACAAGATGGTTACAGGTGCTATAGTGATTGCTAGAGGTGTCAGGTATGACACATTGTACAAGCTTGATGCATGCACTGATGAATGCAATAATACTTCTATGAAAAGAAAGTTTGTGGAAGAGGTGAGGGTTTCATCTTCAACAAATGATCATGGCTTCTAGGTCCCCAAGGGTTCTCTTTCTTTTGAATCAAAGTCACCTATAGAGAAAAATATGTTATGGCACCAGATACCTAGCCACATGTATTGGAGAAAAGGTTCTAAGAACCTTGAAAAATAAAAACCTTGTTGAAGGGTTATTAGATTATAATTTTTAATTTGATTTCTGTGAACATTGGATTTATGGAAAATAAAACCTCATTTAGTTTTACTCGAGTTCTCATAAATCTTGTGGTATATTGGATCTTATTCATTCTAATGTGTTTGGTCCTATAGATGTTCCTTCAATTATAAAATCCACATATTATGTTTCATTTATTGATGATTATAGTAGAAGGAAATGGGTGTATTTTATAAAGAGTAAATCTAAAGTTTTCAATCAATTTAAAGAATTTAAAGAAATGGTTGAGTTGTAGATTGGAAAGAAAATAAAACTTTTGAGGATTGATAATGGTGGTAAATTTTTCTCTAATGATTTTGATAGATTCTATAAAGATTTTGGTATTCATAGATAAAATACAACTTCGTATTCTCCACAACAAAATGGAGTTTCAAAAAGAATGAACAAGACATTGATGGAGAAGGCTAGGAGTATGTTGAGTGGTGTTGGTCTAGAACAAAAGTTTTGGGATGAAGTTGTTGTCACTGCTTGTTACCTGATTAACATGTCTCCTACATTAACTCTTTTTGATAAGACACCTATAGAGGCATGTTTGGGCCACAAGACTTCATTAAGATATCTTAGAGTTTTTGGTTGTAGGGCATATTCAGATGTACCAAAGGAGAAGTGAACAAAGTTGGAGAATAAGGCTATGAAATATATCTTCATCAAATAAATTTATGGTGTGAAAGGATACAAGCTTTGGGATTCTATTATACATAAGGGGATTCTATTATACATAAGGTAATACATAGTAGAAGTGTTATTTTTAGAGAAATTAAGCATTCTTCTATTAGAATACAGCCAAAACAAAATAAAAAAGATGTGATTCAATTTCTTTCTACACCTAAGAAAGTTGCATCGAGGCCCATGGATGGACAATAAGTTGAGGAGAGCTCATCTAGCTTTGAATCTTTAGAAGAGGGGGAAGAAACTCCAAATCAACTTGTTTGTAGGTCTACAAGGCATAGACAATGACTTGAAAGGTATTCACCTGATGATTGAAGATGTATTTTTTCTTTGAATACTAACATGGATAAACTCATATTGATAGAAGAGGCATCAGGTATGAATGATGCAGAATCTTGGAAGATTGCTATGGATGAAGAAATAATAGATTTGAAAAAGAATGATACATGGGATCTTTACCATTTCCTGAAGGAAGAAAACCTATTGGTTGCAAATGGGAATTCAATAAAAATATTAGTTTAGATGGAGTTATGAGAAGTACAAAGCAAGGTTGGTTGAAAATGGTTAGTCTCAAATTGAGGGTGTTGATTATTGCAAGATATTTTCTCTTGTTGCAAAAATGACATCCATTAGATTTTTGCTTTCTATTATTGCTACTTATGATTTAGAGGTTGAGAAAATGGATGTGAAAATTTATTTCCCCCATGGTGACTTGGAGCAGGATATTTATATGACACAACCATAGCACTACTTGGTGAATGGTAAAAGTAAATTGGTTTTTAAATTAAAGAAATATTTGTATGGCCTAAAATAGAGTCATAGGATCTAGTACTATAAATTTGATACATATGTGTTGAGTTTGGGATTTGAACATTCTAAATTAGATCATCATGTTTATTATAAAATTGATGGTGATAATTTCCTATTTATTTCATTATGTGCTGGTTATATTTTATTTATTAGTAAAGGGAACGATATGATTTCAGAGCCAAAATCTCAACTTGCTACTAAATTTGAGATTAAATATCTTGGTGCAACTAAATATATTTTTGGGATGGAAATTAGAAGAGATAGAGTGAACAAAAAGCTATGGCTTGGTTAAAGTAAGTATTTCAATTCAATTTTATAGAGTTTGATATGCAAAATTGTAAATCATTGTGTGTTTTTGTTTCAACTAGAAAAAAATTACCTATTTCAGATTTTCCAAAATCCCCATTAGAGATGGAGGGCATGAGTAAAATGACTTATCAGAGTGCATTTGGAAGTTTTATGTATGATATGGTTTGTACAAGACCAGAAATTTCCCAAGCAGTGAGAGTTATTTCTAGATATATGTCTAATCTTGGTAGATTTCATTGGGATGTAGTTAAAAGAGTATATTTACATGGAACCTCATAGTATTCCTTGTGTTATCATAGTGATATGGTTGAAGATGAAATTTCCCTTAATATTCATGGTTATGTGGATTCAAATTGAGTAGGTGATGTTGATAGTAGACAATCTATCAGTGCTTATGTGTTTACTTTATTTGGTGGTGCAATTAGTTGAATAAGGGTGCTGCCACAATAATGGTTTACAATTTCTGGGAGGAACTAATTTTTTTCTAAAATCACACATTTTTAGAAAATATAATGATTTAAGCCTTGAAAATTTCCAATTTAAAGAATTAAAATTGAAGATGGTTTGATCAAACTACCTTAAATCAAACCCCCTTGGATAGAACCCCACTAGTTTTAAACCATACCTATAACATAGTCTCCTTTACACCTATCAAAATGTTGATAAAAACCACTTTTGATTTACCTTTTGGGGATCAAATGAATTCATTTAATTTTAATTTTTTTGCAAGTATCTAGTCCTTATTATAAGATTCCCAAAAATTATAATTTTAAATAAATTTAATTTGATTATTATATTTATTTTTTATTTCTAGTGAATGTAGCTTTTTCACCAAAAATCAAGCTCTCTAATTTGCACATGTGAAAAAAATGTAGATTATTAAATATATATATATATATATATATATATATATATATATATATATATATATATATATATATATATATATATATATATATATATATATATATATTGCACTAGATATTGAATTCCTTGATCCAACAAAGAAAAAAGCAAAAATCGATACATACAAAAAAAGTTATGCATTATATGGCCGCGCTATTTCTAAATTATAATTGGTTTCAATTCAAAATTTGATTAAAGAAAAAATATTCAATAAACAACTATCTAACCAAGTGGAAGCACTAGATATCAGAGTTCTAAATCTAAATTTGAAAGAATTATAATTTTATCCTTCATGGAAAAAAATTTATGTGTTATAAGGTGAATGTCACTTTTTAAAAATGTTGTTTTTTGAAAAAAACTAGTTTTTGAGGGAGATGGAAAAAGAAGTGCAATCTGATTCCAAAAATTTTGAAAAAAATATATTTAGAATCTATAGAAAAAATTTCATGAAACTCTTTTTTGCATCATCTTCAAATTCCTCATGGTTTAGTTGCTATAGTTTCCCGAAAGTGAAGATTTAGTTAAAAATATATATTTCAGTGTCCAGTTTGGCTAAAAATTGTAAACCACTATTGTGGGATCGCCCATGAGTAAGAAACAGGTTGTAGTTGTTTTGTCCACTATTGAAGTTGAGTATAGAAAAACTACTCATGCTTGTAAAGAAGCCATTTGGCTTAAGAGACTATGTTTAGACATTGGAGTAAAACAAGGTGTAGTGACAATTTATAATGATAGTCAAAGTGTGATATGTCTATCTAAGAACCCAACATTTCATACTAGGGCCAAGCACACTAGTGTACAATATCATTTTGTTAGAGATATGGTTGAAGATAGTAGGGTTTAACTAGTTAAGGTAGAAAATTTGATGAATAATGCTGATTCTTTAACTAAGCTTGTGAGCACAAAGAAGTTTGGATAGTGTTTAGAGACTATGGGCCTTTTGACCCATAGCAATTAAGAGATGATATTTATACACCTTCCCATTACATTTGCAAGGTGTTTGAAAAGTGGGATGTTTGTTGGGAAATTGTGTCTCAACCTTGAAATTATATAACCTAGTATTGTTGATACATTTGTGATGGGGGGGCATAGGGGGGTTTCCCCCTCTAAGGGGTCCAAGGGTAGTGTGCCTTGATGGGGGCTCGAGGGTAGTGCCCAAAAAAGGAAAATTTTATTTATATTTTATTATTGTAAATTTGGACCATTCATCATTAGGTCCTAGATCCGATGATTGATATTTTATTAGCTTGACTTCCACTAGAAGACAACCCTATTTTATGAGGGTATTGTATTATGACTGTGTATTATGATGTATTATGGGAGTCTGATAGTAGTTGTGTTGCCTCTGGATCTTTGGTTGGTGATACTCTTGTGAGAAGCTCACTCTAAAAAATATATTGTAATATTTTTTATTTATGAATAATATATTGGGTGGCTTTTGGAGTGTGGGGTTTTTCTCTTGAAAGGGTTTTCCCAATGTAAATCACTGTGTTGCTGTACACATGATATTTATGTTTATTTCATTTTAATTTTCTATAACTAGAAATATTTATAAATTTTTGCATTATTCTCCTCTCAAGAGTAGTGTAGGAAGCTATTCCACTACCTTAGCTTCCTTATAATTTAGTAGGTGAGCCCCCAAGATAAGGTAAAATGAGAAACACACTAGGTCCAGTGAATTCCACTATTCGCTAGGTATGTACCCATTAACAACCATGCCAATAGTTATACTCCCTGATAATATTGATTAGTTATCATAATTTTTTCTTGATGATATGTCAATGCTACACTATATTCAATGCTTGTGAAAAAAGTGAAGAAAAAATACCAAATTCACCTAAGAAGGTGCATAATTTTTTCTTGATGATATGTCAATGCTACACTATATTAAATGCTTGTGAAAAAAGTGAAGCAAAAATACCAAATTCACCTAAGGAGGCACATAAACATCAACATGATAAGGCTAATATTGAAGGGGTGTTATAACAACACCACTACAAAAGGTGATTTAAAAAAATAACAACAAAGGGGATTTTATTAATACATGAAAGGTCAAGCCTTGGGAAATATCACACATGACATCAACACCAAGAGAGGACTAGTTGTGGAATAAAAGACTCACACCTTAGGAAATTATAGCCATAACATTACCACCATGAGAATGTTATATGCCAAGAAAGGTCACACTCTTAGGGGACATCAAGCCCAATGTCACCACCAAAGAGACACTTCACATAAAGAAGGCCACACTTTGATTGAAAAGGTCACACTTCCAAAAAGATGTATGCTATCATCACTAAGAAGGGATTATTTCTTATAAAAACAATGAGTGGGGGACTATATACTCCCCTTAAAATTTTAGTGCACTTGTTACACTAACATTTTAAGGAGATAATTAAAAGAATGGAAAGCTCCTCGGGTGGTGGCAATGGCAGTGGAGGATTTTCAAAATTTGAAAAGGAGAGATTTCCTATTGTTGCTATAGGTGTTAATGGCAGATAGTTTAATGATGGGAGGGTGATTTCAGGTGGGTCCTTTATGAAAGGTAAGCATTGTGGGTTCCCTTTAGTTGCTAATTTTTGTTATGATGGGAAAGGGGCTTTAGTGATTGTGTGTCCTATGCACTCCTTGGTGTCCTCTATAAAAGAAAATATTAGGACTCCTGATGCAACAAGTCTTGGGATTTATAAGACTAAGTCTAGCTTCCTATCAAGCTCTTTTTTTAAGTGGAAGAATTTGTTTGGAGTGAATCCCAAAGGTAAGAGTACTTCTCCTCCAGTGTCGTTTATTACTAATGCAAAAAATGGAGAGTACTCTATTTCTGTTCTAGACTGTATTGTTGATAAAAGTATGTCCAATATGGATATGGCTCTACTAGGTAAATTTGTTGGTCCTTGACCTCATATTGAGTTGGTGCACAAGTTTACTTTAAATCAATGGAAACCTTAGGGATGGATTGATGTAGCAGCTATGGCTAAAGGTTTCTTCTCTTTCACATTTAACTGTGAAGATGATTTGGTTTTAGTGTTGATGGGAGGCCCTTGGTTTATTGGAAAGTTATCTCTGATGCTTAAAATATGGGAACTAGGTTTTAACTTGAACTTGTGCTCCTTTTTAGCTGCTCTAGTTTGTGTTTGTCTTCTTGGCCTCCCAATGGAATTCTGGGATGAAGAAGTGTTCAAAGGCATAGCAAGCAGTTTTGGCTTTTTTATTTCGATTGAAAAAATGATGGCCTCTAGGAAGAGGTTGGTTTATGCCAAATTCTATGTTAATGTGGAGAAATCAATTGATTTGCTGACTATGATAAAAATTAAATCCAAATTTGGGGTGTGGGAGCAAGCAGTTGAATTAGAGTTGAATCCCTTTGCTTGCTTCCATTATAAAAAAGTTGTCCATTGGGCAAAAAAGTGTGCTCTCAAGGTGCCAAAACAAATGACTAAGCAATGGAGAGAAAAGAAGAAATATATGGAATAGGATGTGGAGCCTTTGAAGAAAGGGGATTTGGCCATGTAAGAATGTCGAGGCTACTAAAGAGACAACAATAGAGGAAAAGGCTAATATTTTAGAAGGCCTTATGATTTTGGAAGAATCGAACAAGGCGGTTGGGTAGGGTGAAGAGGATAAGTCTTCCCCTATTGGTGATTTGGTGGAATATTTGGAAGAAGCTCAGTTGGAGGCTATTAAGGATGATAAGGTCTTTGGGTGTGATGAGGTTAGATCTCTGCCCTTGGGGGCGACTCAAGTGCATGAGGATGGTTTGAAGGTTGATGGTTTGGAAGTGATTCCTAAAACTAAATATTTTGGGGAATAGGAGGACCTAGATAATCCTCCTTACATTCAGGTTTGTGGGTGCAATAGGAAAAAACTTCTCCCTCTTCGGGAGTGGTGGCTAGGAACTGACAAAGTTTAGATTGTGGGTTTGAAGTATGTGGTAGAGGAAGGCCTCCTACTAATGTTTCCAGGGATAAGGAGAGTCGAATGGACATTATTAATGGGACACAAAGAACCCTACTAGATATGTGCTCCAAGAGCATGTCCAAAAATTTCTTATGAAGATCATTTCCTAGAATACGAGGGGATTAAATCACCCTCACAAGCATGATATTCTAGCTAATCTAGTAAGAGATCTTGCCTTGATATTATGTTAATCCAAGAAACTAAAATGGGTTTGGATAAATTATCTAGGTTGAAGAATAAGCTCTTTAAGGACTATGGTATGCATTATTCTAATGCAATTGGGGAATTGGGAGGGATTGTTACTTTTGGGAATATTAGAGTGATATAGGGTGTTGAAATTTTTAAATATTGTAATCATGTGGCTACTTCCTTTACTCATTTGTGTGATAGATTCTCTTGGAATCTTTCAAATATTTGTGCCCCGTATTGTAAGAGTGCTAGAAAAATATTATGGGAGAATTTATCCTCCTTTAAAGTTTTGAACAATATTGAGAATTGGCTGGTTATGGGAGATTTCAATACTCCTCTGCATGATGCTGACAAGATGGGTGGTTCACAATTGGTGGATGAGAGTAGATTTGATCTAATGATTTTTATTAATGACTCTTCTTTTCTTGATTTGGACCTAAAAGAGGAATCTTTTACTTGGTCGAATAGGAGAGTGGAGAATGCCTTGATCCAGGTTAAGCTTGACCATGCTCTCATTACCCCTGAGTGGCTAGTTCATTATTCCTATTCATTTTTGGCTCTATCTAGATTGGGCTTAGATCACTTCTCTCTGGCTCTATCGGTGGATTTGTTAGGGGGTAAGAAAAACTTTCTATTTAGATTTCAAAAAATGTGGACTTGTCATCCTAACCTAGGGAATTCAATTAATGAATGGTGGAATATCTAGGTCGATGGTTCGACTATGTTTAGAGTTGTTAAAAATCATCTCAATGTTAAGGAAAACGTTAGAAAGTGGAATTTCACTTCCTTTGGTCATATCTTTATGGAAAAAGAGGGTTTGTCTAAGGAGCTTCAAGATGTGCAACATTTGATTCAATTATCTGGGTATGATCAAGCCTTGATGCAAAAGGAAAATATCTTGCTTTCTAGGTTGCACAACATTGTGGCAATGGAGGAGGAATTCTGGCAACAACATTTGAGTATTATGTGGCTTAAAAGTGGGGACAAGAATACCAAGTTTTTTCACCTCTCTAATCTTAAACATATGGATAATAATCATATTAATTAGATCAATTTCAATAATCAAGTGTTGGAAAAGGATGCTAAATTATGGCTTGCTACTTCCTCTTACTTCTCTCAATAGCTTTTGATGGAGGGAGAGCTTGATTTGGCTTGTCAAGAGGATCTTTTAAGGGATATTCCTTAGATCTTGGATGAAGATATGAATAGAAAGTTGGTTTGCATTCCCTCGGTGGAAGAAATTTGGTTTGCTATTTTTTATTTTGAAGGTAGTAAGGCTTTAGGCCTAGATGGTTTCTCAATGTTTTTTCAATCCTTTTGGGAAATTATTGCTAAGGATGTGTTATGAAATAACTTGCACAATAGAAGAATATGATATGAAATATGTTGTAAGTGCTTGATAATAACTGAGAATAGCAAGCCACTTCAGGGGGACAAACCTCCAATTATCTCTAATGAGAACACACTTCACAACTTGATAATGAAATAAGACTCACAACCTCCTATATATAACTATTTATGCCAAGGATATCACCTAGGCCGACTTAGACACACCTATATAAGACTTAGGCTGACTTAAACAACTAAATAACAATATACTAATGATAATATGACTTAATAGAGAGTTAAGATAGCCACAAGCCGACTATTCATAACCCGATGTACAATAATATTAAGGGCGTAGCATGCCCCCCTTCTTCAAAGAAGCATTGTCCTCAATGCTAATCAAGTTTGGAAACTTTTGAATGAACTCCTTGTCTTCCCATGTGGCATCTTCAACTGGTAAATTCTTCCATTGGATGAGATACTCAGTGATAGTTCTATTCCTTAGCTTCTTTGTGTGTGTTTGAAAAATGCACTCTGGTTCCAAAATGATTCTCCCTTCTTCATCCAACTCAGGAAGTGTTGTTTGAGTGGGAATATTATGCCCAATTACCTTCTTCAAATAGGAAACATGAAAAACTAGATGTATCTTTGTTGTTGGTGGCAACTCAAGCTTGTAGAGAACACTACCGATCTTCTGCAGGATTTGGTATGGACCATAATACTTTGGAGAAAACTTATTATTCTTTCTTTGCTGCTTTAGTGAGATTTTCTTATAAGGCTGCAATCGCAAGAAGACCCAATCCCCCACTTCAAAACTTCTTTCACTATGATGTTGGTCTGCCTGTTGTTTCATTCAATTTTGTGCCATGGCTAAATTCTCCTTGAGTCCTGAAAGTACTTGTTGTTGATGAAGCAAGTGGTCTTCTACTGCTTGGACTCTTGGGGACACCTTAATTGATGATGTGATGGAAGGAGGATGATATCCATAAAGTGCCAAAAATGGAGACATTTTTGATGAGCTATGAAAAGAAGTGTTATACCACCATTCTGCAAGCGGTAGCCAATCTACCCACTAGGATTGTTTCTCTGAAGTGAAACAACGTATATATCCTTCCAAACACTTATTAACAACCTCTATTTTCCCATCTGATTGAGGGTGATATGAAGAGCTAAGAGCCAATTGAGTACCCAAACATGAGAATAAATCTTTCCAAAAGTGACTAGTGAAGATAGGATCATGATCACTAACAATAACTTTAGGTGTACCATGTAGCTTTTGGATATTCTCCAAAAAATCTTTAGCCACTACACTTGCTGTAAAAGGATGTGCTAATGCAATGAAATGTGCATATTTAGTGAGCCGATCAACTACCACCATGATCACATTATGACCTTTAGATTTGGGAAGCCCTGTGATGAAGTCCATGGATATATCTTCCCAACGCTGGCTAGGAATAGATAAGGGTTGCAAGAGACCTGGTGTCTTAATTGTCTCCCCTTTATGCCTTTGAAACACCAAACATTCAGCCACAAATTTTTGAACATCACCCTTTAGCCCTTCCCAAAAGAAATCTCGCTTGACTCGATGATATGTCTTCAAAAATCTTGAATGACCACCCATTGGAGACTCATGCAACTTTGTGAGAATCTTGATTTTAAGGTTGGAATTCTTGCAAAGATATAAATGCTCTTTATAACAAAGAGTATCTCCCTTCCAACAAAACTTATCTGAACTACTAGGATCACTTTTTAATTGCTCGATGAGATTACTTGTCGCAACATCGTTTAGCCACACTAATTTGGCTTCCTCCACCCAATTTGCTTGTAATATTGAAAGGGCACACAATAAGGCTTCATCTTTCTCATCTTTCCTTGACAGTGCATCTGCGACAATATTTTCTTTCCCTTTCTTATATACAATCTCAAAGTCATATCCTAACATCTTAGTGACCCATTTTTGTTGCTCTTCAGAAGATAGTCTTTGTTCTAAAATATTTTAGGCTATCATGATCTGTCTTAACCTTGAAATGTCTACCCAATAGATAAGGCCACCATTGTTTCACTGCATGGAGTATTGCTAGCATTTCCTTCTCATAAATAGGTTTTAGTAGATTCTTGCCTTTTAATTGATGACTCTCAAAAGTGATTGGTCGACCTTCTTGCCTGAGCACTACTCCTATCCCATTTCCAAAAGCATCACATTCCACAATGAATTCCTTGGTGATGTCAGGAGTGGCAAGTACTGGAGTTGTACACATAGCCTCCTTCAATCTCTCAAATGCTATATTGGTAGACTTGTTCCAATGAAAATAATCCTTCTTCAATAAAGTGGTGAGAGGTGCTGCTATACTACCATAATTCTTCACAAATCTTCTATAGTACCCTGTCAATCCCAAGAATCCTCTCAATTTCTTAATGGTTTTTGGAATAGGCCACTCCATGATAGCCTTAATTTTGTTAGGGTCCACCTTTACTCCTTCATGTGAAACTATGTGTCCCAAATACTCCACCTCTGTAAGACCAAAAGCACACTTGGATGGCTTAGCATAGAGTTTATGATCTTCAAGTATTTTTAATGCTTGGTCCACATGTTGCAAATGTTCTTCCCAAGTCTTGCTGTAAATCAATATATCATTAAAGAATACTAACACAAAATTTCTCAAAAACTTCTTAAAAATGGAATTCATCAAACTTTGGAATGTAGATGGTGCATTGGTAAGACCAAATGGCATCATGAAAAATTCATAATGACCCTCATGAGTCTGAAATTCTGTCTTACAAATATCTTCCTCCTTAATTTGAATTTGGTGATAACAAGATCTAAGATCTAACTTGGTAAAAAACATAGCTCCATTTTATTCATCTAGCAAATCATCAATGACTGGAATTGGAAACTTATCTTTAATGGTGTACATGTTGAGCACTCTATAATGTGGACACATGCACAAAGTATCATCCTTCTTACGTACCATCACCACCGGTGAGGAGTAAGCACTTTGGCTATGCTTGATGATTCCTACCTCTAGCATGTCTTCAACAATTTTTTCTATCTCACTCTTTTGTATGTGTGGATACCTGTAAGGCCTGATGTTTGGTGGTTGGCTCCCTAGGATTAATTGGATGGCATGATCATGATCCCTCTTAGGAGGAAGTCCTTTAGGCATATCTCCAAGAACAACTGAGTGACGATCAATTATACCTTGCAAATCTAGATGAGTAGGAGTAATAGATTGAGATACTTTTAATGAACATAGTTGGTCCACAAATCCATCCACTCCTTTCTTAAGCAACTTTTGCATTTGATGAGAGCTTACCATTTGTGGAGACTTTTCCTTCAACCCCCTTAGCTCTACTAGCCTTCCTTCTTATTGAAATATCATGAATAGTTCTTGGAAGTTCATCTCAAATGTTCCTAATGTAGTAAGCCAGTGTACTCCCAAAACAATATCTCCTACACCCATGGATATCGCATACATTGGGGTATCAAGTTGATAATCTCCCATGGATAATTTAATGCTATGAAACTTTCCTGAACAACTAACTATACCACCATCTACAATCAAAACTTGAAACTCTGGAGCTGGATATATGAAATAATTTAGACGAGTAGCTAAATTTTTGTTGATGAAATTATGAGTACTACCTGAGCCGATCAACACTGTTACCTTCTGCTTCTTTAGGAACCCCACCACCTTGAGAGTTTGTGGAGCACTGAAACCTGAGAGTGCATGACAAGAAATGATTGGTTGAGAATCATGTGATTCCTCATTTGACTCCCTTTCATCTTCTAGTATGGGTTCCTCCTCTTCTTCCTCATTGGGACCTTCAATACAAAATAATTTCTTTTCACTACATTTATGTCCTCGATTGTATTTGCTATCACAATTGAAACACAAGCCTTTTTCTCTTTTCTCCTCAATTTTTTGTGGAGTCAACTTAGTAGGTTGTGTTGAATATCCTTTCTCTCTTGTCATATTAGCCCCTAGCTTTTTAGGAATCAAATATTTCTCCTCTACCCTGCATGATAAGATAAAAGACTCATTTATGGAACTAGGGCTAAACATGCATACCTCATGTTAAATGTGATCCTTGAGACCACCAAAGAATAATTCATTCAAGTTTTCATCTATAATTGAATCCACCCTTAAGGATAGATTTTGGAATTGCTGAATATAATCCTTAACTAATCCTGTTTGTTGAAGTTTAGCTAGCTGGCTGAAGAAGTTGTCTATGACGCTATTGCTATATTGTGCTTGGATTTCCTTCATAAAAATTGACCATGAGATGGTGAGACCCTTTTTACCTTGATGAGTGCAAATCCAATGATACCAAATGAATTGATCTGGTTCTAAATATAAGGAAGCCATCATGACCTTTTGTCCATTTGGGATTTGGTGTACTTCAAAAAAATTCTCCATTTGGTTTATTCATGTAAGAGGATCCATACCATCGAAATTGCGCATATACACCTTTGGAAATAAATTCCTAGATCCCATAGGAGTACCAAAGCTTGTGTTAGTAGTAGCTAACCTATAATTTTCACCTTGGTCACTTGAGAACTCCTTTCTTGATTCAGCTATGTAGGTGCTTAACATGTTTCGCATGTCCAACATATCTCCTCTTAGGTCACACATATCCATCTTAATTGAGAAAATTTCTTCCTTGACCTTATTTATTTCTTCATTATGAGTAATATCCTCAATTTTTTTACCATCCTTATCAGGAGTCTTCCCCGGAGTGACAACATTCTTTTTACCCCTTGTTGCAGGCCCTGTCATAATGGAAACCACTAGTATTGAAATAAATCACACAAATGAAACTTAAATTTCCTCAAATTTTTACTATAATCTCCTTTACTATGTCTTCAAAAACCCAATAAAAATTATACTACAATTCAACAATATGTGCGAGATGTGTAGATTCCAAAAAAAATAGTGTAGAAACCATAATTTTACAATAATTCACTTAATTCTCCTCCAATTCTTTTGAAATCTGGACTGTAGTTTCTTCAAAATGTTATTCAAAAACCCTTTAAAAATTAGAAAACAATTCATCAAAATCTGAAAGATATGCTCTTCACAAAATCGTCTCCAAAATTGAGAAAAACCTTGCCTCTATGGTGCCAAGATCATGCTCTGATACCACTTGTTATGAAATAACTTGCACAATATAAGAATATGATATGAAATATGCTGCAAATAATTGATAATAACTGAGAATAACAAGCCACTTTTAGGGGGAAAACCTCCAATTATCTCTAATGAGAACACACTTCACAACTTGATGATGAAATAAGACTCACAACCTCCTATATATACCTATTTATGCCAAGGATATCACCTAGGCCGACTTAGGAACACCTATATAAGACTTAGGCCGACCTAAACAACTAAATCACAATATACTAATGATAATATGACTTAATAGAGAGTTAAGATAGCCACAAGCTGACTGTTCATAACCCGATGTACAATAATATTAATGGCATAGCAGGATGTTGTTGCAGCTACTAAGGAGTTTTTTAGATCTGGATCTCTCCTAAAGGAGTTGAACTCCTCTTTTATTTTTTTGGTCCCTAAGAAGCCTTGTACTTCCTCTTTTGATGAATTCTATCCTATCAGCTTATGCAATTTAGTTTATAATATTTTATCCAAGGTTCTAGCAGTTAGATTACACATAATTTTTCCTCTTATCATTTCACCTTAGCAAAATGGGTTTGTGGCTGGTAGGAAAATTCTAGATTCTATTCTCTCTGTTCATGATAATATTCATTCTTTAATTGTCAATAAGAATGTTGGTTTTATTTTGAAGCTTGAATTACTTAAAGCTTATGATAGAGTTGACTTGGGGTTTCTTTTAAAGATTTTAACTACTTTTGGCTTTGGGGAGAAAGGGATGGCCCTCACGCTTCAGCTTATCTTTCTACTTTGAGATTCTCTGTTCTCATTAATGGGTCCCCATATCCTCTCATTGACTGCTCAAGGGGTTTGCGATAGGGGGATCCTATTTTTCTATTTCTATTCATTATAATGGTGGAATCCTTTGGTCATCTCATTCTTAGATCTATTAATTCTAGGGTAATGTCTGGTCCTTCTCCTTCATCTAGTAATCTTATTTTCTCTCATCAAAAGTTTTTGGATGTCTCTCTCATGCTTGGGTAGTCATCCATAAAGGAGGCCAAGGCTGTCAAGTTGATCTTATAGAGGTATGAAGTTGCTTCAGGGCAGAAGGTTAGCTTTCCTAAGAGTGTTCTTTTCTTTTTGAACACTCTGATACATAGATTGGAGAAAATTGCTAGAATCCTATAGTGCTAGATTAGGGAACTTCCTGCTTCTTATTTAGGTCTTCCCCTGTGCTCTAAAGTTCTTGATTCTTTTTGGAGGGGTATGATTGATAAAATCAACTCTAAATTGGCTGGATGGAAGGGTGCTCTATTGAGCCAAGTAGGGAAATTTCAACTTATTAAATCTACTTTTCAGAATTTTCCTATCTATGCTCTTAGTCTTATTCATATGCCTAGGAAGTTTGTGGATACTTTAAAAAATATTTAGAAAATTTTCCTTTGGTGGAGGACAAGAGAAGGATTCACTTGTTTGCTTGGGATGATGTTTGTAGACCTAAGAAGGCTAGTGGGTTGGGGATATGTAAAATAAAATCTTTTAATAATTCCCTACTTGGTAAGAAGTTGTGGAAGCTTTTGTAGGTCAAGAGTGAATGGGAAAAAATTTCTTGGAGCAAGTACTTACATGGTACTGATGGGATAAGTGGGTTCTTTTCTCAAGAGTTTAATCCTCTATTTGGTTTTTCTCTTTGGAATTGTATTGCTAAGGCTTGAAAGCTCATGGCCAATGGTCTCTATTGGAAATTGGGGAATGGTAGAAATATCTTGTTTTGGGATGATAATTGATCTAGAAATAGGCCCCTCAAATATGAGCCTTGGGCCCAACCTTTCATGGATCTTTGTGTGTGACAGTTTGGCAAACAAATTGCTGACTATAATGAGGGAGGCTTTTGGAAGAAGTTGCATTAGGTTGAACCTGGTTTATAGATTTTGTTTAAGGCTATATCGCTAGTACACATTCCCTCTTCCCCTTCTCTAGATAATTTTTTTTGGAAGCCTTCCTCTAATGGAAACTACTCAGTTGCTTCAACTTTTCATTCTAATGATTCCTTTGTTGGTTCAACTCTTTTTTGGGCTTCTATGTGATCCTCTAGATTGATTCCTAATGTTAATATTTTCTTTTGGATTTTCTACCAAAATAAAATATTAACGACTGACAATTTGGTCAAAAGAGGTTTTGTGATGCCTAACAGGGGTTTTCTATGTGAAGAAGAAGCCATAAATGCTTGTCATTTGCTGATTGGTTGTAGTTATGTTAGAATGATTTGGGTCCATGTGCTATCTCTTTGGAACTTAAGTTTGGTGTTTCCTAGATCTATAAATTATTTTTGGTCTCAATGGATTGGCCCCTCGCCCAATCCCACTCTTTAGATTTTGTGGTCTCTTTCCCTTTCACACATTGCTTGGGGTGTCTGGCTTGAGGGAAATAATAGAATTTTTAGAAATTCTACCCTCCCTTCTATCTCTGTGGCTTAAAAAATATGTGCTACTATTAAAGAAAACTTTCTAGATGGGATCACATTTCACAATGGGTCAAAGATAAATCTTAGTGTCTATGATATTTGTATTTCTCAAAAGTGGAAGCTATCTTCTAATATTTCCCTCCCAGTTACTAAGGGTAAAAATCCTAGAAAAGATGTTGTTTGGAAAGCTCCTCAGGAAGGTTGGGTTAAGGTTAACTTTGAGGGACTACTAAAGGGAATTTTGGACATACAGGTTGTGGGGTAGTGGTAAAAAATTCTAATGGTAGGCTCGTTTCAGCTTTGGCGCTCCCTTTGGGAACCCTAACAAACCACTATACAGAAGTGGCTATAGCCTATCATGGTCTCAAATTGGCTCAAAATAAAGGCTATAGGAAAGTGTGGTTGGAGGGGGGCTCAGTGAATATCATAAATAATTTGAAAAATTACATGCCCCCCTCTTGGAAAATTGAGTCTTTGATAAGGGATTTGATAGATATTTTGAAATACTTTGATGAGTTTTATATATCACACATCTTAAGAGAAGGTAATGGGTTAGCAGACATTTTTGCTAACATTGGTGTTAAAGAAGTTAGGGAGTGGGGTCTTAATGACCCTCTTCCTATAAAGGATATTGCAACTTTGAACCATGATTTTTGATTTTAATTTGATCAACTTCTCATTATGGTTCACAGCGTGCATGCCTTTCTTCACGTGGTTGATTGTGATGAGAAAGGATGGTGTGCAAGATTTGAATCAAGATATTAGTACGTGAGTTGGGTGCCATAGGAAATAGAACTCTAGGGTCATTATTATCTGCTCCATATCTAGTCTCACATGGATTTTGGGTGGTCTTTGTATTGTTTTCCAGAGTCTTCTTTGATCTATGCTTGGAACCTTCAAGCTGGTTACTGTAAATTGTGGCAAGATGGGTGGAGATAGAAATTGTGTTGAACCTCCTCATGCGAAACTGCTAAGAAGAGGAAGGAGGTATGACAAGTGCTAGAAAAGGAAGGTTTAACACCCTCCTTGAAGAAACTCCATTGTAATAGTCCTTTGGTTACATATCTTTTTGTTAAAGGATGGAATGGCAGAGTGCTTAAGTTTTATGGGACAAAATTTGAGGTTAATGAAGAATTTATTGCTGGTATAACTAGTCTACCTATGGATGACATGCAAGTCTTTAGGGATAAAAAAGAGGTGCAAAAAACTTTGAAAATATTTTTCAAAGAAAATAAAGAGAAGGATTTGAGGACTGCAAGGAGTGGGGGATATTAGAGAAGTTCTATTAAGGAATTATGGGGGGATGTTGAGGATATTATGTGCTACATTACATTGGAAGGCCATTTTTTTGCAATTAATGCATACCATTTCATCTTGCTTAATCACTTTTGACACAAGAAGAGGGTTTCATTCGTATTCTATCTTCTGTTGTCTCTTGATTCGAGTCTTAAGGACCACAAGAAGAATCTAAAAAATCCTTTCTTGCATGTTGGGTTAATTCTTCTCATCTCTGATCATGTGAAGACTTTTGAGGTTACTAAACCTATGGTCACCTCGAAGGGTAAACAGTCCAAACTTGCTAAGTAGAAGTTAGTTTTGGGGGAAGGAAGCAGGAAGAAAAGGGTTTTGAGGACTATGAGCCAAATTCTAGAAAAGGACCGTCCTCTCACTATTAAGGGTTGCCTCTTTGCTGATGATTCCCCGAGTGTCAGTCCGGTTATGTAGATTAAAGATAAGTCTATGGAAGTTGTTAATGTGGATATCTAGGATGTGGATTTGGAGAGGATCAAGAAGAGAGAGGCAGTGGTAGAGGAAATTGTGAGCTCCATCCACAAGCTAAAGTCTTTGATTACCATTGAAAAAGGTAAGGATACCCCTATTGGTTAGGATAGGGTTAGTTCCTCTGAGGAGGAAGATGCTTTGGGAAAAGGGGTTTTCAATATTGATAGAGAATATTTGTCTGATGTGCTTGGATCGGCTCATGAAGGGTCCATTGTCTTGTTTAATATTTTTAAATGGTTTTTTCATGAACTCAATAAAACTAATGTCAAAGTCAAGGGTGTGGTTAGTAAGGTTGAGGGGTCCTCTCTCCATAATTAGATAGATGTGTTTTTTGACTCCTTAAATACTATGGTGGACACTATTGCATAGGAAACTCTCAAAATGAAAGAAAATATTAAAGGTAGAATCCTCGTCCTTGAGGATCAAATGGTGAAAATATGGGATACTGTTATGAGAGGAGGGGAGATGCACAAATATATTGGTAAATTTGAGTCTACTACTATTACTTCCCATGTGGTTAGTGGTAAGAAGCATAAGGATAGTGTCCTTGTTGAAGAGGTTGTTGCTGTTGGTAAGCTGATGGAGGAAGGTGCTATTGGGAAGGGTAGTGAGAAAGGTATTGTTTTGATTTTAGAGGTAAATAGGGATGGTCCTGGAGCTATGATGAGGACAAAAACTAAAGCTTCAGTTGGGGCTTCTGGGAAGGATATTTTTGATGTTTGTGATGATTCTCAGAAGGTTATGGCTAGTGATGTGGAGGTGGTAGATATTTTGAAAAAGCATGTAGTGTTGTCATTGGGTGCCTCTTTTTTTGGATAAATTTTTGCTAATGGGTCATTGCTATTGGGTTGTTTTTTGGCTTAATGTTGTTATCTTTAATTTCACCTTCTTTCTAATGTAATGGATTTTGGGGACCCTTAAAAACCTATTTTTACCTTTAATCAATTTTTTTTTAAGGAGATAAATATACCTAACACAAGAATATCTAACCCCTTTCCCCCAAAGTGTAGGGACAAAGGTGAGCTGAAATGGATTATGATGTACTGCTCCTTGTAAAAAGAAACGATGATTGCATAAAGCTAAGTTTATACCCCATACATAGTAGTGATTATTGTTTGATACTACAAATAAATCATGTCAAGGAGCAACAAATAGTGCTATTTTTCATAATTAGGATAAGCCCTTTTGATGTTTTAATTATGTTTAAAGGACAATAGCCAAGACCTTTTGTTGTCTCTTGCATATTGGGATCTATAGGGGCACATATACCTTTTCTCTTACACCACATCCTTTTCCATAATAGCCAAGTTGTTTTAAAATTTTATAGCATCTTCCATAAATGGATTCTATTTCTTTTGAAGAAGATGGTTGTTCATGATCATCTTCATCATAATTAGATGTGTAATTTTTGTTTCCCTATTTTCTATAATTTGTGGATAATTCAATGATGGATGTTGATATCATTACAACTTTTTTCTCTTTCTTTGATTTTGATTGTGTAATCTTTTTTTCTACCATGAACGTTGGTGTAAAATCTAATGATCCCCATTCATCATCCAAAAATTTCATCATTGATGAAAGACACTCATCTTTGTCCTCAATTTCTAAAGGTTCCACTTTTGTAGTTGGTGTCAATGTGCTAAGAGGATTCATAATTATTTTTTTAGTTTGTAAATAATTTTTAATCAAGATCAAATTTTATTGTGTAAACCTTATTGTTTTAAGTGTATTTCATTAAATGATGATGCATTGAAGGCAATACATTCATCTCATGAATCCATTGTCTACCCAAGAGAAGATTATATGAAGGATCATTGATGAGGGCATAGCCCGAGACATAGAAAATAACCCACAAACAAGAGAATAATTTTATTATTCAGAAGATAGAGCTTCTTACATGTAGAGGATCTCAAATCCCCAAGTTCTACAACACATGCAAGTTACAGAAAGCTACAGAATAACCCTTTCGCGACATGTGAACTTGTCCCCAAAAAGTTACCCAAAAATATTGAAACCCACCCATAAATAGAGCTCTTCTTTAGTTTGGAGCCAAAACAACATTAAAATTTGAGTTTAGGCGGTTTGGTGCCGAAAATTACAACTTGAAGTTCAAATTTTAAAAGAACATTTGCAATTGTATCTTCTAGAAAGTGCGCCAACTTCCCAGGGCCATAACTTTTGATCCGGGGCTCCGATTCATGAACCGTTTGAACCATTGGAAAGGTCTCGAAGTCAAGAACGTGCTTGAAATTAGCTATGCCAATTTTGGCAAGTTTTAGGGCCATTCTAGAAGCTCTAAGTGCCTCAAATCCAACTCGAAAGATTTTCAAGTGCAAATTTGGGAAACTAAAACTGCAATATCTTTCAACCTAG
Organism: Sequoia sempervirens; assembly: GCA_007258455.2. Classification (NCBI taxonomy): domain Eukaryota; kingdom Viridiplantae; phylum Streptophyta; class Pinopsida; order Cupressales; family Cupressaceae; genus Sequoia; species Sequoia sempervirens. Next base: position 23,628,995 of record VDFB02000017.1, read on the forward strand.
GAATAGAAAATAAAAACCATAAATTAGGAATTTCATTATGATGAAAAGGGTATCCAAAAATGTAAAAAAAAATCTAAAAATTGAGAAACTTGAAATTTAGCTATTTTAGGGTGATGCAAGATTGCCCATACACCACTAGATGCTCCTGCATTAGACACCCAGGGTAATTTGAGAAGTGATCCCTTCACGTCTCAGATGGTTGAGGAAAACCCAACTAGTCAACCACTGCCTTAGATAGCCAGGATGAATCTTCCACAGGCCTTCCTCTCCATTTCACTAGATATTCTTCATACTGCCTGTTTCTGGTACTCCTTCCCACATGACTATCCAAGATTTCCTCAATCTCCTCCTTTTCTGAAGTAGATGCTAGAATCCCACACTGTTCCATTGTTGGTACTTCCTCTGCACCACCTTCATGATACTTTGTCAAATCTAAAATGTTGAACACAGGGGAAATGTTGAATCCATCTGACAACTCTGCCTCATATACTTTCCCTAAATCATGCTTCTTCAAAATTTTACGGGGACCAAATTTCCTCATCTTCAATTTGTTATATGTTCCCACTGGAAACCTTTCCTTCCTCAAGTGGACCATCACTTCATCACCAATCTAAAACTCCTTATACTTCCTCTTCTGATCTGCCTTAGCCTTATAGTGCATATTCATCTTGTTATTATTTTCTCTTACTTTCTCATGTATATCCTTGATGTTTTCTGCAAAATCTTTGACTTTAGCACTTATTTTCTTCCCTTGGTCCAGCTTCCTAAATTCTGGAGCTATTTTGGGGCTACCTCCATACACAATCTGGAATGGTGATCTACCAGTGCTTCTGTTGACAAAATTGTTGTAAGAAAATTCTGCCTAAGGAAAGATCAAGTCCCATCCCTTGGGTTTATCTCCTACCAAACATCTCAGTAGGTTACCTAGACTCCTATTAACAACCTCTATCTAACTATCTATTTGTGGATGGTGTGCAGAACTGAACTTCAACTCTATCCTCAGCTTTTTCCATAAGGTCCTCCAAAAGTACCCCAAAAATTTGGTGTCACGATCTGAAACAATACTCTTTGGTAGACCATGTAGCCTCACCACCTCTTTGAAGAACAAGTCAGCAATGTGGACTACATCATGGGTCTTCTAATATGGAATGAAATTTGCCATCTTCGAAAACCTATCAACCACCACAAAGATTGAATTGTTCCCTCATTGTGTCCTTGGAAAACCAAGAACAAAGTCCATACTTATATCCTCCCATGGCCTCTTTGGTACAGGTAAGGGCTGATATAAGCCTGTATTCTGGCTCACTCCTTTAGCCATCTGACATACCCTACAACTTTGTACAAACTTCTTCACATCTTGTGACAACTAAGGCCAATAATAATGCTCACTGATAATGGTAATGGTCTTATCTTGACAAAAATGCCCTGCCATTCCTCCACTATGCTTCTCCTTTATCAGGTTCTCCCTCATGAAACTTCTTGGGATACACAATTGACTTCCATTAAATAACATGCCATCCTAGATGATGAAATCCAACCACCTTGTCTTGTCCACTATAACAGGTTCCTTGTGAGCTTTCCAAGCCTTTACAAAATCAAGATCTTTTGCATACAGTGTCTTGAGCTCATTGAACCCAACCACTTCAATCTGCATCTTTGTCATCAATGTATGCCTCCTACTTAAGGAATCTACAACCCTATTGGACTTCCCACTTGTATGTTTCAAAACAAAGGTATAACTCTGCAAAAACTCTACCCATTTCATATGCCTCTGATTTAATTTTCCCAAACTATTTAGGTACTGCAAGGCTTGATGATTGGTATATAGAACAAATTCTTTCAGCAACAAATAATGTCTCCATTTCTTTAATGCTTAAACTATTGCATAAAATTCTTGATCATATACAAAATACTTTCTCTTGGCATCATTTAACTTTTCATTGAAATAGGCAATGGGCTTACCTTCTTGGCTCAATACTGCTCCAATGGCACAACCACTGGCATCACAATCCACCTGAAACACCTTGTTGAAATCTGATGGCTAGAACAGTTACTCACCTTCTACAATAGTTCAAAACTTTTTTGCACTCCAAGGTTCCACTTGAATTATTTTCTATCCCTCTCATTGTTTCAGCTTAGGGTCCATAAATACTACTGAAGTTTCTAATGAACTTTCTATAAAACTAGCCAAACCATGGAAAGATCTCACCTCGGTAGCAGTTCTTGGGGTAGGCCATTCCAGAATAGCCTTCACCTTCTCTGGGTCCATCTTGAGACCTTCTGCTGAGAAACACCCCAAGTACACTAACTCCTCTTCACAAAACTACACTTCTTCAAGATTAATCAATAGTTTCTCTTCTCTTAACTTCTCAAAGGCTCTCTGAATATGCATCAAATGCTCATCCAACATCTTACTGAAAATCAAAATATCATCTAAATACACAATAACAAAACTTCCCATAAATTCTTTTATTACCTTGTTCATGAGCCACATGAATGTGCTTGGTGCATTGGTTAGCCCAAAAAGCATGACTAACCACTCATACAGGCCCTCTTTGGTCTTGAAGGCAGTCTTCCATTCATTTCCCTCTCGAATTCAGATCTGGTGATATCCACTCTTCAAATCAATCTTTGTGAGTACTAAGCTCCACTCAAATAGTCCATTAGGTCATCCATTCTTGGTAGGGGAAATATGTACTTAATTGTTATCTTGTTTATGGCTCAGAATCTATACACATCCTCCACTCCCCATCCTTGGTGCTAGTACTGCAGGTACTACACATGGACTCAAACTCTCCCATATCAAACCCTTTCTCAACAACTCTTGAACTTGTCTGTTCAACTCCTCATTTTCTGTTGGAGTCATTCTATGAGCTACCTTATTTGGAAAACTGCTCCATGAATCAAGTCAATCTGATGACTGATCTTCCTTATTGGTGGTAAACCCTTAGTACATTATCAAGAATAATATCCTGAAACTTATCCAACATCCCAAAACTTCTTCTGAACCTTCTCACTATCCTCCTTACTCACTCTAGGAATCAATGCATAACACACACGCTCATGCTTCATACCTTCTAAAATTTTTCTTCCATCTACATAACAAATTCTAGCACTACTGCATACCTTTTCTTCAGTCTCCTTCAAGGGTTTCAACTTGTGATGAATCCCATCCTTTTTCAAGGAGTAAGTGTTTGAATGGCCATCATGTATAGCTTGCCTATCGAACTACCATGGCCTCCCCAAAAACATGTGACATGAATCCATGGGGATGATATTACAAAGTACCTCATCATGGTAGCTCCTGATCTTTAACTTTACTAGGCACTGCTCATTGACTAAAATTTTGTTGTCTTTCTGCAACTAGGCAATTTGATATGGATGCAGGTGCCTTTCCCTCTTTAGCTTCAACTTTGTGACCATCTCCTCTAACACCAAATTATCAGTGCTTCCACCATCAATAATGACATCACAACATTTTCCTTCACACTTGCACCTTGTGCAAAATAGGTTCTTCCTCTATTCTGGTTCCTTTTCTTCAGTCACTAGGGCTCTCCTAACCACTAGGGTTTCTCCCCTTTCAGCATCATTTGAATGTTTAGATTGGGCCTCCTCATCTACATGTGTAACCCTTCCATGACCTTTTTTCCTTTTGTCTTCCCTTCCCTGGTGTTGTGGACATTCATAGGCTCGATGCCCTTCTTCACCACACTAGAAACACCTTCCTCTAAAACCACCTCTTCCAAATCCTTGTCCATATCTCCCTCATCCTCTACCTCTTTGATCACCACCTTTTTGATTACAAGGGTGATAGAAGTTGTCATTCTTTTGGCTTTGGCTGGTACCCACATCTTCACTTTTCTTTTCATCATCATTTCGGCTTCTTGAAGGTCTTCCATTTCCCCTTCCACTTTGACCTCCTCATCCTTTTTGCTTGCCATCAAATCTTTTATTCAACTTCTCTTCCACCTTCAAAGCAAAATGATACACATCCTCAATGGTGTTCATTCTGACTAGGCTTAAGTACTCCTCCTGAATGCTTGGTCGTAACCCATTAAGATATGGGGATACCTTCTCCTTATTGGCCTCTATGTGACCCATTCTGATGATTATCTTGTGAAAATATTCAGTATATTCTTTCACAGATCTACTTCCTTGCTTCAACCCTTGCAATTTCTTCAATGGATCTAACTCGTAGTCCACTGGTATGAACTACTTCTTCAGTTTCTCTACCATGTGATCCCATTTGGTGATCTTGACTTTTCCTCTTTGATTTCTTTCCAACTGGACCTCTTTCCACCAAATACTAGCATGGCCCTTTAGCTTCATTTTTGTAAACTTAACCCGATCTAGGTCCTCTATTTCCTCATACTCAAAATATTCTTCTAGCTCGTTCATCCAGTCGATCAACTCTTCTAGGTTCAAACTTCTGAAATAACTGGGGACTTTTGCTCTAGGTCTTTTTTTTATCTTCAAAATGGCCCTTATTAGCTGCATTTGGTCTTGATCAATTGCTTCTTCTTCCTCTTCTACATCTGAACCTTCTTCTTCTCCTTCATCCTCACTTTCCTCCCTTAGGTTTAACCCTCTTCTCAACTGCTCTTGTAACGTATCAATCTGCCTCTGAAGGGCTACTAGTGCATCTCTCCCACCAGCATTTTTGCCACCTTGACCACCTCTGGCACCACCATGCCTACTAGGAATCACTCTTGGAGGCATATTTCTTGAATTCAACCCACAACCATGGTCTTGGTGTGAACTACCTCACGATCAGCAATCTATCCACATGCTCAAGAAAACCCACTCGGATACCACTTGATGAGAGCATAGCCTGAGACACAGAAAATAACCCACGAACAAGAGAATAATTTTATTATTTAGAAAATGGGGCTTCTTACATGCAGAGGATCTCAAATCCATAAGTTCTACAACACATGCAAGTTACAGAAAGCTACAGAATAACCCTTTTGCGATATGCGAACTTGTCCCCAAAAAGTTACCAACAAATATTGAAACCCACCCATAAATAGAGCTCCTCTTTAGTTTGGAGCCAAAACAACATTAAAATTTTAGTTTAGGTGGTTTCGTGCCAAAAATTACAACTTGAAGTTCAAATTTCAAAAGACCATTTGCAATTGTATCTTCTAGAAAGTGTGCCAACTTTGCAGGGCCATAACTTTTGATCCGGGGCTCCAATTTGCGAACCGTTTGAAAGGTTAGAAAGGTCTCAAAGTCAAGAATGCGTTCAAAATTGGCTATGCCAATTTTGGAAAGTTTTGGGGCCATTCTAGAAGCTCTAAGTTCCTCAAATCCAACTCAAAATATTTTTGGGTGCAAATCTGGGAAACTAAAACTTTAATATCTTTCAACCTAGGAATAGAAAATAAAAACCATAAATTGGGAATTTCATTATGACGAAAAGGTATCCAAAAATGTAAAAAAAATATAAAAACTGAGAAACTTGAAAATTAGCTATTTTAGGGTGATGCAAGATTGTCCTTACACCACTGGATGCTCCTGCATCAATCATGAGGCACGACATATATAGGAGCTTGTAATGTAACCTTACCAACTTTGACAGGTAATATTATTACACCAAGTGGCTATCTTCCCATATTATCAAAACCATAGATAGGAAAATCAACTGGTTGTGTTTAAGTCCTTTCCACTCTAATTCTCTCCAAAAGGTCAACACTACAAACATTAATCCCCAAACCATTTTCAATAAGGGTATGCCTAATTCCAACCTTGTTAATAACAATCAATATGATATCAAATAATATTTTTTTCTATATATTTCAAAGGATGTAATTCATTTTTATAGAAGACAATAACCACATTAACTAAATTGATACCCTAAATTAGGGATACTACATCATTTTGTAGCACACTAGGAGGGACTGCAAATATTTTCAAAGCAATTTGAAGCATTCCATGGTAATTAGATGATGTTTGAATTAGGTCCCACAAAGGAAATCTTAGCAGGAGTGTTATGAAGTTGTTCAACAAGATCATATTCTTTACCACTACACTGTTGGATATTAGGTGCAGATGGGAGGTATGGTTGAGGCAATGGAATGGATGTTGGTGTTTATTTTATTTTCTTATTGTTTCTAGTATTATATGTGTGAGCTACAATATGATAACTTGGTTTCTACAACACATGATTACTAGTTAGTTGTTTTGCCAAATTTAGAATATGGCCACTAGGTTTAGGAGATCCTATAATGAGAGGTGACTTAGGAGGTCCAAAAGGGGTTTTAGGAGGTCCAATAATCAAAGGAGATCTAATAGCTAATTGTGCATTCATAACCTAAATGGATTTGACTTCTTGTTGATGATCTTCTATTAAGGGGGGATCTAATGTCACCTTCAAATATTCATCTATGAAATCCATAAATGTATCAATTTTTTCATCCTCTTGTCCAACAATATCTTCCCAAGGAGGAGAGGTAGGTGAAGTGAAAAAAATAAGATTCTCAAGATGCTCTATGATTGGATCTTCTTTAACACCAAGACACCTTCTTCATAAAGAGGAGAGATATATGGAGAAGAATAAATATGGTTGCCATGATTGTCAATGATTGTATTCTCTTTCACCAAGCTAACCTCACACATAGGAGAGATGGTGAGAGAGAAATCAATGAAAAAAAACAAAAGAGGGTAAATAAAATCATTGTGACATGCTTGTGACAAAAAATAATTGTAATGCTTAACAAGATCTAACAATCGAATTTGCATTATGACCACAAGATTTTTGCAATGAAAATATGATGTTATGCCCTATGGACCAAAATAGAAAGGTTTTTAGCAAAATAGATAATTATAGAAAGAAAAAAAGTTTAGAAATAAAATTTCAATAGTATAACCATACAAAGAACACAAAAACAAGGATTTGAGCAAAATTACATCCAAAAAAGTAGGACAAAGATGCCCAAGGTGCCTATGTCCTTGATAGGATTTTGGAAAATTCAAAGTTTGAATGCATTTTTTATTGTTTAAGGTTCCTAAATATGTGTACAAACAAGTTTGATAGTGAATATTTTTCCAAATTTTGTTGGTTTTATGACTATGAAATTAAAAAAATACAAGTGTGCAACATTGTTAAAATGTGTGAAGAATAAATGATAAATTTGAATGCAATTTTTAGATCTAAGATGCAATAGTTTACTAATTTGAAGATGAAATTTTTTGAGAATGATGATTTGATACAATTTTGAAATAAAACAATGTAACTTTTCACTTTTTGGAACTAAATGAAAGATTCCTAAATGGATGCAATGAAAAATTTCAGATTTTAATGACCCAATGAATAGAATTTGAATGTAGATTTGATCTGAATGACTAAAACAAACCCTATTGCAACTTATTATGCACTATGATATTCAATTGTTTTAGATTTTTATGACTTTTTATGATGCAAATATGAAACACTAAATGAGAAATTCAATATAATGTAATGAAAAGCTAAGATCTAGGGTGAATATATAATGTTAACATGTCGGGTTCACCAAAATGATACAAGGAAAAGTGAGTGTTGGACAGATGTGGGATCCTTGAATGCACTCCACCTATCTTCTTTTCTTAGGTGTTTCAATAAAATATTGTGTCTTAGGATACTTGAGGGGGTTTTGATAGATTTGATAAGGTATGTGATTGACTTACAACCTGAAAGGTGAGTCAACCAATCCTTGACCAAATCTAAGATGGATAAATAGGAATGAAATGCAATGATCTAACTAAGATAATAGCAAAAATTATTGTTCTGATAGAAATACAAAAGACACATAAGTTCACAGACTAATTCAGACAATTGACATGAGTAGAATAGGACATTATGCACCTATGGTTCAAATTTGAGGCTGAAAAATGCCCAGGGTGTGAGTGTGCTTGTAGTAATTTTCCAAATCTTTCTTCACACTCCTTTGATGTTAGACTAGGGCTTCTTATTTCTACTTGTAGATCTATTGGATCTCTGTTGGATAATGTTGTAGGTAAGTTTATATCACTTGAAAAGATATAGGACTTCAATTGCAACAATGAAAAATAGGACTTCAAACTTTCTTCAATCTCTTTAAAACCTAAAACCTACACATTCAAAGAGATAGGAAGGGTTGTTCCATTTAGGGGCTTGCCTCAATAAAAACCCATGTTAGTGTTTCCACTTCCAGAATAGTAATGTCAATGATAAATGGATAAATGCTAACAAGGAATGATGAATCAACAAATCTCTACAAATCACCACCCTTCAATGGCTTTCTTGAAGGACTAAAGTCATGCACATCACCTCAAGGTCTTGGATCTTTCTTGCTTGATTTCTTGAATTGGTTGAATTTATTGGAGACCTAAAAAGGGTTATTCTTCATAAAAAATATGATAGCATAACATCAATAAACTTGCATAACAACATCATGAATTCTTAGATCTTGAATTGCTACAATGAACCAATGAAAATTCTACTCTTGAGTGCTCAATAATGCTCTTGACAATAATTTATCCAATATTTTCTTTTCCTCCTTTTAAATGATACAATAACTATGTATTTATATACAATTATTAAATTTCCCACAAATTAAATCCTGATAGCCAACTTTAGATAATGGATCTGCAAATTATAAATTATCAACACTGACATATTTAAATTTTGAGCCAAAATAGGGGAACACTCACAACCAGTGTGTGAGTTTCCTAGCCCTAATTTTGAGGAATTTTTGTGTTGAGGGGAAGCTATTAGATAAATTCATTTATTTTCTAATTGCAATTCATTGATAATTTTTAAAAATGGGCCATAAAATGCATAATTTAGGAAATTAAATACTCAATTAGGTCCAAAATTTAAGGGGGCACCAAAACACAAAGTAAAATTGTCAGGGGTGAAAATTTATGATGGTACACAGTGTCTTCACCATTTTGAGTGTTGTAAGAGCTTGAGAGATCTACTTTTTGTTTTGTAATCAAACTAATTATAAAGTACCAAAATTATAATTTTTTGGGGGGTCATTTTAGAAACTAGTGAAAAGGGGGGTGTCTCATATGCTTATTTTTGCACTTTTCTTTTTATATTTCAATCTACCTTTATGTACTCATGGATATATCTAGAGTTCCTATTTTAACTCCATAAACTATTTTGAATGGAAATCTAAGATGACAATCTATCTCAAAAGGCATGGATATCATTGGGTTACAATGGGACTTGAAACTAAACCTAAGGATGGTGTAGAAAAGATTAAATGGTTTAATAAATGTGATGAAGCCTTTGGTACTCTATGTGTGTCAGTCTCTCCAAACCTTCTTTTTCACATTGAATCTATCACTATGCCAAATGGAGTGTGGACCACATTGTAAAACCTATTTGGTAAGTAGGATGAGTTAAGGGTTTATCGATTGAAGAAAACACTTATAGGGTTTAGTCGTACATATTTTGACACCATACATGAATTCTTCACAAAATTCAAAGCCATTAGATTGAAATTAAAATAGTGTGGAATCAAGAGGATTCTTTCTAAGCTTGGTCCTCACTATTTTTTCTTTGTTTCTAAATTCTATGCTACAAAATTTTCCTTAGGTTCCACCTATACAATTACTTATCTAGATGAATTTGCTACAAAAACCACTAGGGAGCAATAAAAACTAGTTTAATGGGTATAATTAAACCCTCTAAGGTGCATGCCTTGTCTATAAATCAAGGCACAAAAGAATAGAAAGATTCTAGAAAATAGGATAAGAAATAAAAGAACTAGGGAGAGAAGAAGAAATATCAGAAACCTATTATTCAAAAGAAAATAATCGTACCTCTTCTTCAAAAGGTAACTAACCTAATAAGGATAATGTCAATTTTTCCTATTGTAAGAGGCTCAGCCATGATGAACGCAAGTATTTAAATAAACAAATTGATCACCTTTCACATCTTCCAGAAAAGAAAAATATCAAGGTGCCTAACATGGTTCATTAGAAGGGCATTCTAAGGATGCAAAGAAAGGTAAGAGAAAAGGAAAGGGTAAGTCTCTATTTGTTTCTTCTGACTAAGTCTTGGATCATTAAATCCAATTCTTTTCACCACATGACCCTCATCAAGGATAATTTTACCTACCAGAGGCTAGAGCCATGTTCTATAGTACCATGCTAATGGGTGGTTACATTATTATTGAAGTATATGGGAGATGCTGTTTATTTGGACAAAAGGGAAGGATGTTGTGTTACATCATTTTTCAAATAATCTCCTATTTCTTTATTAAGATCACTCACATAGGTTTGAAAAACAAGAAGTTGGTTCACACCAAACACAATGGTAATAAGTGAAATGCATAATGGGTCTACAGTTTCCATGGGAAAGGTAGATCACCAATCCAAACTATATCAATTTTATCACTTTTTTCATTACTCTCCTTTAATGAAATTACTCACTCATGTAGATGAGATGAGTTGTTTGTGGTACCAATGGTTTGGCCACTTGAACTATTGTTACTTGCAATGGATCAATCAACAATACATGGTTTTAGGTTTTCCTTCCATTCAAATTTCTAATGGAGTTTATCATGGGAACATTCTTGGTAAGGATCTTGAAGAGAAATATGATAAAGGAAAATCATGGATGACTATGTACAACTATTGGATTTGGTACAAAGTGACTTGGCATGAATATTTATTGTTGGATGTTGTGGTTGTGTTTTTGATATGTGGTTTCCATTGATGTCAACACTATTAGCATTAATTCTTTTGAAGTTGTATATGTTAAGGATATTGAGAAAATTGTAATAAAAAGAGTGATAGGTTGTTAGTGGTGAAGTGAAGTTTAGTCTGTCAGTGAGTTTAGTACATTTTTGTTTAGAGATTGTGGAATAAATGGTTTCTTTTCAAGTATATCTAGTTTATCAACATCAAGTTTCAAAGATCCGCATGAAGATTTAATCAAGTTATGAAGATTTGTATTCTGAAAGTTTCTCTATTACTTCAGTTGGCGTTCCTGAATGAATATGATGCAATTTTAGTAAGTTTAGTTGTTGTGGATGCTTCTCTAGTGATTCATGATGTTTGTGAATGTTTCTAGATCATTCTCTATCTATGTTTCATGCTTGCATTGATTGTTGTGCTCATGATCCGATATTTTCTCTTGCGTGTTCATTTTTTTCATGTTCTTGGCCGACAAGGTGTTTGTAGCGCATTGTGGATCTTTGAGTAGTAATTAATTGAAGTGGTTCATGTTTAAGGATGTTATTTTGGGTCTTCACTATGTTATGTCTGACCTTGGTTGATTTGCATGAATAATATTTATTGATTTGGGTCGACAGTTTAAATTCTTTTTTTATTATTTTGTTGAAACCGACTTGTAGCAATGTAATTTCTTGTTGTGGATATATATAAGAAATCATTTTATCATTTGAAGGAATGAGAGTAGAGGAATGTGTGAAGTGTGAAAGTCTATGTGTGATTATTTTTGAGATCATACGAAGGCAGAGTAGAGTGTGAAGAAGAGTGAAGAAGTGTTCATGAGCTTAACTAGAATTGTAATCAGGCATTAACAGATGCTATCTTTCTCAGTTAAAATCTGATGGATGTAATCAAAATCTTTCTATAAGATAGTTTTTCCTCCTTTTGTAATTGAGCAATGAGATCTAGGAAATGTTCCTAAATGCATGTGCATTCCCCATTCATATTTATTTATACTTTTAACAAGGTATAATCTTGTGATCTAACCTCCACCGTGGTTTTCCCCTAATAAGCTTTCCATGTAAAAATCTTAGTGTTATGTGTGTTTTTTATGTGTTGTTCATTTATGCTTTCATGGTTATTGATCATATTTGAGAATAAGGTTAAAAATTTGAATACGTTTGAAATTCTCTCACAACTAATTCACCCCCCCTCTCAGTTTTTTGCCCTTGTGTTGACAACAATTGGTATCAGAGCAGGTTCCTTGGAAGAAGTTTTAATAGCTTGAGGTGATTTGGGATGGAAACTTATATGAAGGACAGTCCTAGATTTGATGGAACAAATTATTATTTGTCCAAGACTCGAATGGAGTGCCATCTAAGATTCATTGGTGAAGCTTACTAGAACTTTAAAATAATAGGTATGTTATTCCACAGAATGGTCCTACTACTACTATTGAAGGATTAGGGATGATAGGTATAATGTCGAGGGCTAAGGAGGCATTGTTGAGTGCTTTGACTATGCGGGAGATGACAAATGTATTGATTTGAAGGCCTTATGAGATCTAAAAAGTTGGAAACTTTGTATGAAAGGTGATACTAATGTAAGTTGCTAAGCCTAAAAGTCTGAAAGGGAAATATGAAATGTTGAAAATGGGTGATGATGAGAACATTACTACTTTCATGCAAAGAGTAAATGAGCTTGTGTGTGGTATTAGATGTGTTGGTGGATAGTTGGAAGAATCAGAGATTGTTGCTAAAGTTCTTAGATCACTTGCCTACTTCTAAGTCAAAGCTGAATTACTATTGAAGGCTCTAGACTCCTAACAAATGTTACAGAGGAGATATCTTTGATTGGTAGAAACTTACTTCTTTTTTTAATTGAGGTGAATTTAGTGATGCCACTTTCTAGGTAGAATTTTCATTCAAAGGGATACTACTTTGGGAAAGAGATAAGCAAGATATGATCCAAAGTGAAATTTCATCAAAAAATACATTCAATTATGAGGATAAAATGAAAAAAATTGAAGAAGAAAGAGAGCTATAAGAGTTGGAAGCACTAATTGTGAAAAGAGAAGCCAAAGGACAAGGTAAGTATAAAGGAAAGTTGGCTATTAAATGTTTCTCTTGCAATAAGATAGGCCATTTTGTATCAAGGTGTCCAAAAAGAGCTTATAAGCCAAGACATAACAAGCCTAAATTTAAAAAGAAGTGTTATTATGATGCTGATGAAGGTGTGACGGATGATGAATTTGACAAAGGAAATGGAAGTGAGGATGAATGGGTATTTATTAATATGAAAGAAAATAATCCTAAGTCTATTGAATCTACTAGTTGTACAAATGTGGAGAAAGCCCTAGCTACTTGAGTTGAAGAGAAAGATGAATGGGTGATCGATAGTGGATGTTTAGATCATATGACATGAGATAAAAGTAAGTTTTTGTTGGAAATTTGCGTCTCAATCCCACAGGCTGAAACCTCTATTCCGATCCAAGTTGGTGTGACATCTCTAATGTCTGTAACTGGTAACTGAAACACTATGTTTTGTATAGGTCCACTATGACCTTGAAAATTCTTGCTGAAACTTTTACCTTAGAACCTATCATTGTATTAGGAAGTAGTCATTTAACCTCTTATCACTTGGAGATCTCGATAGCAGAGCCATTAATTGGGCATTGGGAGACGGTAGTAGAGGCATTGGTGACTTCCAACACTTGGGAAGAAGTCCTATTGACATTGGAAGGTCTCTCATCGATGCGGGATATGTTGGAGTCATCGGTTATAACTCAAAGGGATTGAGGAAGATGTCCCAATGAGATGAATGTCTCTCCAATTGCATTCCACTTGGAGTTCATCTAGGTAACATGAATTTTTCATTGGAAGTCTGGGTGATGTGTTAATGTCTCACCGATGTTATAGTTTACTCTCGGTGTGACTCCTGGTGACTAGTGGTGGTCTTGGTGTAACTTAAAGACCTCAGAGTAAAGTCTTAGCGAAGCATGTATGTCTTGGCAACTATTGATGGCTTTAGGGTGACATAAGAGATCTTGGTGAAACCTCTTGGTGATAATGATATGTCTTACCGACTATTGTTTGGTGATCGGTATAACATGTGAGTTCGGTATCATCTCCTGGTGAAAGCGATGAGTCTCGCCAACTAGTGGATGCTTTCAGAATAACTTGGAGACTCAGTGGAAGGTCTTGGTGAGAGCGGTATGTCTCACCGATAGAAAAATGAAGTTGATGCAACATGTGAAGCTCGATAAAATGTCTTGCCGATGAGGAATCTCTTGCTGATAGGAATGAGATGGATATCGGTAGTTTCAAGATGACTTATGGCATTCACTATTTCATCCTATTGACTATTGGAACCTATGTCGATATCGAATGTTGACTGTGTTGGCATCAGGGAGACATGGTCAGTGTCTCACCGATATGACAACACAACTTGAAGCCGATTGATGAAGTGAGACTTTCTATGTGGCATTTCATGAACCAATCACATGAGCTGAATGGGAACCGTTGAAAGACAGTCCATTATGATAGTTTTGTGAGGAAGTATGACAGACAGGGAATGACATGAATATAGTTACTAGTTGCAGATGCTCAATGGTTTGATGGTTAGTTCGATCAATAGTTGTTGTATCAGTTTGAATTGTATCAGAGGATTAATTCTATTATGTGAAGACTGTAACTTGAAGTTTCCTGTAGAAAGATTGTTCATGGTGAATGTTGTTGTAAACAAACATCAGAAAGATAAGTCTGAAACTTCTATGTAATCCTTATTACTATAATACAAAATTATTTCTCTTGGTGTGGTGGGTTTTTCTCCTGTAAGGGTTTTCCCACGTAAATCTAGTGTTCATATGTGTTTTTCCAATTCTCTGTTTCTGCTATTTATTTCAAAGTGCATCTTAATAGGATTGTAATTGAAAAATTAAAAGTATATTTGCATTCTTCCCTTAGGTATTGATGTTAGGAGAGTTGTTTCCGCATCTAGCTTTCCTTATAGTTTGTGAGTTTGGAAAAGTATGATGGTTGTGTTGTGAGATTTGGTGATGACAAAGCTCATGTGATCCATGGCAGAGGACACATTTCTCTTGATGGTAAGTATAATACTAATGACGTCATGTATGTGGAAGGTTTGAAGCATAATCTTTAAGAGTTGGACAAATGGTTGATAAGGGATACAATCTTTAGTTCAAGGATGGAAAGTGCAAAATATTGGGAAATTATAGAAATGTGATTGTATCAAGTAGAAAAACAAAAGGTAATATCTTTCACCTGAGTGCTGCTAGTAAAAGTTGCTTGATTTCTCAAGTTGATGAAAGTTGATTGTGGCATAGGAGAATGTGTCATGTTAACTTTGATAATATTTTCAAGATAAGTTCTAATAAGGTTGTGAGAGATCTTTCTAAGTTGATTAAACCTACTAATGTCATATGCAAGGAAT